>VWZZ01006360.1:954423-989729 GCA_013399095.1 Psophia crepitans | reverse complement strand
TAGCGCTGCCTGGGGTTGGTGTGACCCAAGGGCAGGACCCAGCACTTGGCCGTGTTGAACCTCACACAGTTGCCTCGGCCCGTGGATCCAGCCTGGCCAGGTCCCTCTGCAGATCCTCCTGCCCTCCAGCAGTCAGACTGTTTCTGCATGGCCCACAAAAGCCTGACTTCATCCCTCAGGCATCTCTGCTTATGAAAACGCAGAGTCGTGGGACAGGCCACCTCTGATCCAGCAAGGTAAGAGGGTACGCCCCAGTGTCATCCTCTCCTGCCACCAGAAAGGGGCAGCAGCCAGCCGTGCTAGCGCGGCTTTCGGGCTGGGAATCATAAGCCTGGGAGGGTGACAGCTTAATTCATCTTGCTGCCAGGTCCCGAGGACTGGCAAGGCTGCAATTAACCCACCGAGAAGCGGCTCTCCGGGAGCTCTGTCTGCACCGCTCCTCCTCGCTCTGCCTCCCCCTCCGAGGTGAGAGCGGCAGGCTGTCTCATCCCGCAGCAGACAACCCTGCACCCCGGACCGTGACAGGAGCCCCTCACACGGCTGCCGACAGCACAGCTGGCAGATCTGTTTCAGCAGCCTCTGCAGAGGTGGTAAAAACAACAGAAAGGAAATCCTCCTGCTCTGAAGGCTGCCGAATCCCCCTCCGGCTGCCCGGGAGAAGGCAGACATGAGCGCAGCAGCCTGAGGCGCAGCACCTTGGGGTCAGGCTGACTTCAGGTGTCAGTGCCTGAGCCACCGCTTCCCAGGCGCAGCCACCTGCAGGCATCAAGGACCCTCAGAACCCCCGGTGACAGGCCGGCGGGCAAGTCCCATCCCCACTCCTGAGCTGCGACACACTCACCTTCTGCTTGCCAAGAGCCACAGCCTTGGCCTTCAAATTGCCCTTAGTTTTTGCCCTCAGCTGCACCACTTGCAGTGTGCTTTGCGCCTTCTGCTCTGCCTCCTCCTCTCACACATGTTGATCCCTCAGAAGGGATCTGCCTTGTTGCCCTCCACTCCCTGAACCGCGCCACGCAGGGCATAGTGCTGGCAAAACACACGGCCCTACCCCTCGGTGCTCAGGCAGCGGGTTGGCGCATGGAGCACCCCCTGCGAGAAATCCAGAGCCTCCAGCTCTCTGCCTCCACCTGACCCAGAGGACGCTCTGCGTCAGGCAGGATCGGCCCCTGAACCTTCCTAGGGCAAGAGGAAAACTGCAAAGGGTCAGCAGGGCGATATGGTCCCTCTCAGACTCTCTGCAGCGAGGACCAGGCACCAGCTGCCCACAACACGGAGACACAGAAACGGTGCAAAGGAGCTGCCCTGTGGGGACTCAGTTAATCTCCTTGCTGCTAACCGCTGCCAGACGCGCGGCTGCTTCGAAGCGTCGCAGAGCGGGCTCGCAGCGGGGCAGCCCTTTGGCGGCTGCAAACACAGACCCCCGCATGGATGTCCCGTCCCCACTCCCGCGGAGATCGGCAGCGGAGCAATTGCTCAACTCATGTAGGAGCAGAGTGAGGCCGTAACTCCTTTTCTACAAAGCCCCAAGTGACTTGGCTGCGTTTGGCAGCTCTGGAAGCATCTGTCTCAGAAGGATGTCACTAGATGGCAAAAACGCAAGGAGGTTACACACGGTTTTCAGTGGAAGAAGCACATCGGAGGCATCTGGCAGTGCCAAGGCAGCCGGGGCTGCTGGCAGCGTGACAAGGCCTGCGGGGAGCTCTGCGTTAGCTTTTCCACCCTCATTGTTCCCCATCGGCAGGGAACGGAGGGCAGCTCCCGTCCTCTGGCTCCTAGGTGCATTGGAGTTCCCCTAAGCGACGACAGCGTGACTTCAGGTGGCCTGGTACGAAAAGGCTCATCAAGGCAACCGCCAGGACAGCCGCGCTTCAGGCGCGTCCCTGCTCACCGAAACAGAGTCAAGTAGGAAAAGCAGTGATGGATCAACCGCAGCACGGTGTTGGTCTGCACCCTGAGTCGGGGCGAATCACCAGCCATGTCCCGCCACGCTCAGTGCGCAGCAGGAGAAGGTCATGTTTGGATTTAGGTTATTCCTAAATGCTCAGGGAAGGGCTGGCTGGGAGACAGGCAGGCTGCAGCACGTAGGAACGATGATAAGAGGGCAGCAGGGCAAAGCTAAATGCTCCCATTGGCATGGGAGGAAGGGATGCAGGCGTTTCTCTTTGCGTTGGGTGCTTAGTAGTGCGTATGCACTGGTGTTGAACTGCCAGCCAGATGCTTGGCGAGGTAATCATCTCGGGAGGATTGCAGCAGGGATGTGAGGGTTTGGGGTGGGCATTCAACACAGAGCTGGGCAACCCCACAGCATCCTTCTAGGTTTCCCTGGTTTCACCCCCGTCATCCCGGTGGGGCTGGCAACAAGCACCAGCCTGTAGAGCATCACAACACACATCGGAAAGCAACCCAGATGCAACAAGCCAGCAAGGAGACAGTTGTGAAGGCTGCCTGCGAGTCTACCAGCAGCTCACCAGACCCTCTTCCCACTGTGCACGTGGCAGAGACCTATCACTCACCGAGGACGCAGGCGACCAGAGGGAGCAGCAAACTGCATCTCACCCCTGCGCGACTGCAGCTGCCGTAATAAGGATCTGAGGTGCCTCCAGGAACCATAATAATGAGGGCAATTAGCGCGTTACAAATGAAAACTTCCAAATGCTGTACTCTGCAGATTTTTAAATTTTTTTTTAAACCCTGATCTGAAGTAGCTGAGGTGCAAAGAGTGTTTTTGGGAAGGTTGCAGTGGCTCTGACGGCTGGTCTCAGCCCTGCCGAGAGGATGGGGTGGCTTGAAGGTCACCCGTAGCCAGGCTGTGCCACGGTGGGAAGGCAGATGGGGCTCAGCCAGCCGACCTCGCAGGCAGCGCACGCCCCGGGTCCCCTCCGTTACGAGCTCACGCCGTATGTGCATTGGCACAAGTGTCCCCGCTGCCCTTTGCTGAGCAGGGCTGGATTCATCCTCTCCCTGGGGCGCACGGTGGAGTTTTCTGGCACACGCTCTCCCACACGCCCTCCAGCATGCCAGTGTGAGACCCAAACGTGTTTCCCCATTTCTGCTTCCCCAATTTCTCCCTCCTTAAAGGAAAGATCCATTCTTTGGAAGGATCGCTCCCCTGTGACTGCTGGCATGAATCTCTCCCTTGCTGCTAGCCCCCTGTCCTCCCCAGCCTCTCCGCTCTTTTGCCCTCTCCAGTATTTGCAGAGTCACCAGAGTTACAGCCGTGGGAGCTCAAAGTGCTCTGTCCTCCCTCCTCCAGGCCATCGCGAAGGCGTGATTCCCTCTGGGCCAGTTCCTCGCAGCGCCTGCTGCCCACCGTCCTTTTACCTGCGCTAGTTTAACCCGCTCTCTGGATTCGCACCCACCAGCCAAGAGCCGTTGCTTCCCATTCCCGATGCAGCTCGGAGGGTGTCAGACTCCCCAGCCAGCACGTCGGTCCCGAGGCAGTGTCTTTGTCTTTTGAGAAAGAACATGACTTTTTATTCTGAAAACAATACAAATCACTCCATTGGTACGTACTTGCTATTTCCTTTGTTATTTCCTAAATACATGTCCCTTCCTTTGTCAGCTACGATGCTGTGAACCTCGTGCAGCTCCTCTGTGCAAACGCGCTTTGCTTTGTGCCGGCTGTCTGAAGACGGAGCCAGGAGAGAAAGACTCTTCCCCGCCTGACAGGGCCCGTGCCAGGAGGCTCCTGTTTACATCAGCCACTTGCCAACACACCCGGCCCAGGCAGAGCCTGCAATTTATTCAGTACATACAGTTACAACAATTTAATTTTGAAGTCAGCCTCATGGGACAGGTATGAAAGGAAAGGGTAACATCTGGAGGAGAAAAATTCCAGATTTGTGCTTAGAAGAAATGCTCCTTCTCTGCTACCTTGGCAGCAAGACAATGGGGAGGAAAACATAAAACCATTCACATTCCTGACTCCCTCCTTTCCAGCAGGGCCAGCATATATTTTTAAGAGCTTCAATGCAGGTTTTTACTGCAGAAAATAAACAGTGAGTGGCACCCCCCCGAGCAGGAGGAGAACACATCCTGATCACCTCCAGCCCCAGCTCCTCACCTCCTCTGAGCCTTCCTGCTCAGCCAAGCCTCGGCATCACACCGGGGTATGGACACGTTCGGCAGAAGCCAGCCCCTTTGCTGCTGAAGGGGGATGCATCCAAGACCTCCACATCTTGACCTCTGGGAGCTGCCGCAGCCCCGCTAACCGGGGGCAGGAGGTGCTCAGCTGGCAGGCTGCGGGGAGCCCAGCAGGCTGCGGGGACTGCAGTGGGCTCTCTGCCCCTTTGCCCGGCGGGCTTCCCCCAGCTCGCTTCCCCAGGCTGGTTCCCTACACAGACAACTGCAGCACAGGGTGGGCACAAGCAGCCAGGCCAGGCACGGAGGTGATTTAGATTGATTTAAGTAGCACTGCAGCCAATTACAAACCCAACGTCTTCACACATGTTTTTTTCCTGCAGGAGAAGCCAAAACCCCCGGGTGTAATTAGCAACACACTGCACGGCTGAGGGGCCAGCTCAGATGGCTGTGCTCTCAGCTGCCACTCTCAGGTCACATCCCTTTCTTCTGCCAGAAGAAGACGTCTCCAGCGAGGACGCAGGGAGGTGCTGCTCGCCGGATCCGTTAGACCTGCACACAGCCGCCCTGCTGCGTAGCAGAGGGCGCAGAGGGACCCCCGGTTGCACCCCTGCGTCCTGCCTGCAGCCTGGTCCAGGAACAGCCAGAGGTCGGCGGGCAAGCGGGCATCGCACCGTGCCCCCGGCAGCAGTGTCCCTGTGCTGCTGCCCCTGCGGGGGTCCCAGCCCTGCTGCGGCCACCGCTCCACGGGCACGTGGCCGGAAGCCCTGTCCAGTCTGCGGAAGCTCTGCCCGAGCTGGGGCAGCGAAGGAGGGGATGTCCTTGTCCTCTGGTGCCCTGGGCACGCAGGGGAGGCCCTGGGCCGGGATCTCTCCTGTGCTGAGCAGTAACCAGAGAGCTCCAGGGCCCTCTGACAGCCCCTAACAGCACTGCCTATCACCATCTGCTCTCTGGGCATTTTGTTTTTAAGCAAGTGAGGAAACCAGACACACAAACCATGATTCACTCAGACTCACATGGTAGATCGGGGATAAATTCTGACCTGGGGCGTTTTCTCCTTGGATCATGTCACTTGGTTTTCAGTTCCATCAGCCCTGCCTGTTTTCCAGCCTCCCAAGTTGTCTCCTGACCCAAAACGAGGGAAACCAGCTGCAGCCCGGGCTCGCGTGCCTCCTGCTTCAGTCCTTCCTCGGCAACGTGAGCTCCACACCTAACCGCACGCCGCAGTTCGGTCCCTTCCAGACCAAAACTCTTCACTCCTTGAAGGCGGGCACCTGCATCGCTGGGTAAGAAAGATCAAAAAAGGACAGAGTGTGGAAAAATATGAGCAATAAGCTCAACACCAAGGCTGTTATTTCCATGGAGGCATTTGAGATGCTCCCTGTCCCCGTGCTTTTTGGAGGGAGGGCATCGTTTAGCACATTGATTCAAATGACCTCCACCATTAATCTTTGCAAGGCTTTTTTTTTTTTCTTCCCTCCTCCACGAGAGCTGGTAATTTTAGCCACAGCATTATTCTGGGGAGGAGGGAGAGGGAGCTGGGCAGCTTTGAAGATACCCGACTCAAAGACCTAGTTATTCTGCCTGTTTTTCCCTCACCAACTTCAGCAGCAAGAGCACATAAATTGTGTGTCATCGCTGCCTTTTCATCTGTCCTGAGAGTTATAGACTGCACACATAAGACAATTCATGTTCCTCTGCATAATGAGGTGAGTTTTATAAATCATAAATCTTCACTTAATATGCAGGTGGTGTTTGCTGCCAGATTTAGGAAAACTGATGCAGTTGCCAAGTTCATGAATGTCATAAATCATTCATGCTAAGGTAGTCTGCAATTGCTCAGTCCGCTGAGACAGACCAATTTCAAGGTGGTTGTTTAACACACAAACGCGATCTTCATTGATTGTTTATACAAATATCTATTTTCATTAAGTTTTGCCCTCTCTGCTTTTGTTCCTTCTTTAGGCGCTGAGAGCGGTGCCCTGAAGAGTCCCTGCGAGTGGCTTCTTTCCAGTTCCAAAATTCAAGCAGAAATCCATAACCAAATGCATAAAAATCCATGAATTTGTAACAGAAAGAGCCTCCTGAAGCTGAGAAAACATGGCCTGGATGTCTCAATAAATCCTGATGCATGTGATTAAAAAACCAGAGTGGGAGAGCGTGCCTCCGTTCTTCACAGGGTCGTTCGGACATACCGCATTTTCTGCAGAATTGCCATTAATTAAGGGTGCACTGATCCCAGCAGGGTTTTCGTCTCTGCTCAGTCAGTCGCTGCTGTGTGCACAAGAGCAGGTAATGCGCACCACCCCCCACCCTCCCCCGTGGGGAATACCCTGTGTGCTTCTGGATTTAGCTGAGCCTACGCAACCCGGAGCTTGCTGGGTGCTCTGCAGCCCCTCGGGATGTGCAGGATTCAGTGGGAAGTCTCCTGGGAAAGCAGCTTTCCCGGGAGATCTGCGGGTTTTAGTGGGATGGAAAATGAGAGCTGTGTAAATCCTGCGAGTACCTGGGAAGAGACAGCCCCCCAGCGCCAAACCCGAGGGGCCAAGCATGGACAAAGGCCTGTGTGCCTCATCTTCCTCTCCCACCACCTCCTGGACTTTGCATTTTGCTTTCTGGTTTCACGTGACCGCGTTACTTCTAGGCTGGTCTTACAAGGTCAAAGCTCTGTCCCATCTTGAAGTGTTTAGGGTCACCTAGGGAGGGCTGTCACCTCCCCTGCAGAAGCAGGACCCTGGGTTATCAAAACCTTTCACTTCCCACCTGATTTACATCTTGGAGAGATCAAAAAAAAAAAAGGCACAGTACTACTGGACAGAGTAGTAAATCAAAAAATGTTTAGGCTCAGAGTCAGGCGGCACTTGAAAGGGTCTGATATCGAGCACCACATTAATTTTGAGTGGATCTAAGAAAGCTGTGTGGGTGGAAAAAGGCAGAAAATTCTGACTGCTCTTCCTATCTTCCATCATCCTTTGCCGGCGTAATTAACTCATCACAAATAATTCAGGCACCAAGTTCGCTCTCTTCTTTTTCCCTGTGATCAGCCAACACACGCTGAAGTTTCTCAAGTTTATTCCTTCTACCAAACTACTCAGCGAATCATTTTTGCTGCTAACCCCCCAGCTGCAGATTGCTCCTCGCTGTAAGCGCGTGCCGCTCGGAATTTGAGAATTGAGCCCTGCTGGTTGGTTTTGGCCCTATGTGGAGGTCTCCTCCTGTCGTTTAACGCGCATGGAACCTCAGAAAAGGCTTTTAGGGAAAACATGACTTAAAATCCGACTTGCCACAAGCGCGGCATTGGATTTGGCTCCCTGTCTGCCCTGAGGTTTCTGTCGTTTCAGCGTTGTTATTCGCGATCCTCCTCCGAGCTCGTGGTTCTCAGTACAGGACCAGATTGGTAAAAACACCCTGTTGTTGTTAACGCTCCTGCCTGCAGAGCAAGTCACCGGGCTGTCGGTGAAAGCTCAGCCCTGGGCGCAGGAGCTGCCAAAGGGAGCACCCCCCCGCCCCGTTTCAGCAGCTCCGAGGTTTCCACCTCCTTGCTGTGAGGTGCCCTTCAGAGAAGCATCTTTCTAACGGCAGCTGACTCTTCCCACTAATTCAGAGCCGAGATAAAACCTACGGGAATACCAAGAGCTACGGGACCTTCACATCCATAACTCCCTCCTGCGGGAATATTTATGTTCCTGAGACCGGTTAAGCTGGGGTTAAGCCGTACCCTGCACTCCTCCAGGTGCTTTCCACCAGCGAGTCCGTGCTGGCTCTGTGCGTGAGCAAGCGAGCGCAGGGATGGGGTAGCGTCCGTGTGCTCATAACCAGAGAAATTCAACCCTGGGGACCGTATTCTGAAAAAGAAAATAAAATGGCGATGGATTCCTGGGAGAACAGCCCGAGACCTGCGGTTTGTGGGCAAGAGGCATCGCAACCCTCTCCCGAGAAGGGCAAGGTGTCCCGGGAGCGGTGTGCCATCGGGGAGCCTGGTCATCGGAGAGTGACCGCTGAGAGCCCAGTGAAACCTCACCAGTAAAAATTTGAGCTCACCAAAATCCAGCAATGGCAAAATCCTGAATTACCGGGGTTATTCCCACCCACCCTGCAAAGGGAAGGAGCTTTGGGGATGGTTTCTCTAAGGATGGAGGGGGGGGATTCTCACTCAGGGTGAGCCCCCGGGACAGGGCAGGGGCAACAAAGAAAAGCAGCTGGAATTATGAAGGTGAGGAAGGAGGGGAGGAAAGCAAGCCAAAGGAAAACGGGGGGGAGCAGAGCTGTAGGGCTGCAGCAGCAGCCCTGCTCCCCAGGGTCCCTGCTGCCAGGGCGGGATGCGGGCAGGCACGGCAAACCGGCCGGGGCGGCTGCGCCGATGCCGCGTGCGAGACCCGGGATGTGATTAATAGGAAACTAGTTTTCTTAACGTTTTGAGTTAATTAGGGGAAACTTCTCCATAGCCTGGGGAGTCGCACACTCTCAGCAGGGCAAACGGGGCCTCGCCAGGCAGCTCCAAGAAGCACTGCTGCACCCCGGGTGCCGGCTGGAGGGGCAGGGGTGCCGGGTCCCAGGGAGGGGGCACCCCAGGGGGGGCAGGNAGCTAGCTGCTTCTCCCCCCCCCAAAAAAAAAGTGTGACATTATCACCATCCGTAAAACTGCCAAACGAGCAACTCGCCTTTTTACTTCCCTGCAGGGCTTTTCTTCAATTAAAAGCTTTTCTTGATGTTTTAGCTTTCACCCCTCTTAATTGAGGTTCCTTTTTCCAGCCTCCTCCCCCTCTTTAATGAGAGGCTAAAACGCCGGTTAAAGGAGCTTTGCAACGGGCAGCGCCGGCGACCGCACGATGCGAAACCCGGGAGCACGTTTGGAGGGCAGAGTCTGCCAAAACCGAGCTGCTCGCTGCCCGGCCAAGTGTCACGGGGCCTGGGAGCAAAAGCCAGCGGAAAAATATAGGATCCAGGCCACGTATAAAATGATCCTGCCCTCGGTGCGTGCTCCCAGGCTCCATCAGTCAGCACTTCGGCAGCTAATGACACAGCGACGCTTCTCCGTCCCCTGTTCCGAATGCAGGGCAGGGACCCGAGCGATGCGATGGAGGCACCGGGCACAGCCAGCTTTGCTGCCTGACCGGTCCCAGCCTCACGCCTGGCACCCAAATCTTCCCTCCTGGGGCACCACTGCAGCAATAACACCCCTCCGATATTCTGAAAGCATGAGTTGGGTTAGAGGTAGTGCGAAAACAAAATAAAAAAGAATGACTGTACATCGTCTTCAATTTGCCTACTAATTTACGGACAGGTAAGCCTCTCCTCTGCCAAGCTTTTCCTCACAAAAGAAGAGGGTTAGACATGCTTCGTAAAAAATATTGAGCACTTCACAAATTTTGTGAGCCCTTCTTATGCAGGGACGAGGATAATTTTCTGTGAATTACTCACTTTTAAAAAATACAGTATGTGTGCAAGCAAAGCGACTGCGCGCCTTTATCTGAGGCCCAACCCTGGCCAAGTTCAGAAGCCTCTGATTAGGTGCGCTCAGACACTTGCAAGAACTGCTCATTTGTGAAAACCAATCTTCTTATAAAATAATGAATTCGGGAGCTTTCATGGGAATTAACCGCGTGCTGCTGGGAACCCGTGTGCGGAGGATAACGGAGGTGTGACGGGGGTTTGCGGGTCAGCTCCCTCCCCGTGTCTCTCCTGGCCCAGCCGGGCTGGTTCTTGCGGGTGGCCCTGGGTTGCTGGAGATGCAGCGACCGCACGCTCCGGACTGGGATGAAAAGGAGCTTTTGGGGGCTCATCGCAAAGGTTTTCCTCGCACCAGGGCCGATCCCGCTGCAGATGTGTCCCCTCAGCACATCGCCTTGCTGCAGGAGGTCCCTCGGCTCCTCCGCGGGGCTTCTGCGCTTGCCGAGCTGCTCTCCAGGTGGTGCCAGATGTCCTTGAAAAGCTGCTGAAGGGACAAATGTCTGTGAAATCGCTCGTCTCTTGCCGTCTTGACCATTTTATTTCTTCCTTCATACAGCGAGCCTCGTAGCTTGTAAACGCCTAAACCATCCTCGCCAGCTCTCAAGCAGTTTTAAGCCTGAACGGCTGCATTGAAATCCTTCCCCGGCTTCAGGTGTAGAATTTATTTCTGGCCTTGGAACAGTTTGAGAGTTTCTGATCATACGTGCTCAGTTGTCTTCAGAACTCGTTCATTTGCAGCATAACATCGCCACACAAAGTCACGGTGCGGGATTCGGGAGGGGAGAACAGGAGCTGGAGCAGAAGGGCTGCTGGGCGCCCGGGAAGCCCTGCTCAGAGCCTCGCACGTGGGCAAGCGGGCGCTTTCACGGGGGGAGAGCGGAGCGAGCTCTTGGATGAAAGCGAGTGAAGCCAAGACAGCAGGACTGGGGCGAAGGCGCGGGGGCGAAAGCGAGGAGCTGGGTTTCCCAGCCCGGACGGTCCGAGGCTGCCCACGAGGGGTCGGTGTGCGGGACCACCGCTTACGTGCCAGCGCAAAGCCACGGGCGAGCTGGACGGAGGAGTCGCTGGCGGCACCTGACTCATCGGCAGGCACGGGGATAGCGATACACAGCTAAAGCTTCGGGATAAATTCCGGAGCAGGTGGACGTGTATTTTTGTAGACAATGAGTTTGACCAACAGACAGAAAATCAGTTTTATAAGGACTCTTAGGAGGACATTTGCCAGCATGAATAAACAACGAGCGCCCTTGCCTGGCTCCGAGGACAGGCTGGGACCGGAGCCGCAGGGCCAAGTGAGCCTCGACGGGCTCAGCGTGTACCGGGGACCGTGTGCCACCACCCCCTGCCCCACAGTGGCTCGAAGCTTGGCCAGCACCAGAGTCACTGAAAAAGATGATGTTTTACCCTTTACAGATCATTTAAAGCCCTAATGATATTCTTTAAAAATACAAACGAGCCACCTGACACGGTGGGATGAAAAGCTTATCTCCATGGCAGTGATTTCCTGAAGATGCTTTTCGTCTTTGGCTGCTGGAAGCTCCGACGTAAAAATTTATCGCACGCCCTCCCCTAATAAAATGTGATGGTTTTACTGTATTTTTTATATAAATGTACATTTAGTTTTGAATTATACCGAGAGGCAGACGCTAGCTTTGGTCGAGCCTGTGACACGCAGCATAAATCACGGCTCCCTAGCAACTTCCCAGGACCACAGTCTTCTGCCTAAGGGTACAAGTAACTTCTACTGACTTCAGTGAAAGTTACCCTGGTATCCTGCAGTGAGAGAATAGGCCCCTGGAGACTCATTTGCTGTTGATTAAAAGCAAGAGACTAATAGCACCGGGCACCCTGGTGCGGCCGAACACCGTGCAGCTTCCTGCCCGCACTGCCACCAGTGCACTGACTTGAAGCCCAACCCTGCCGCTGCCAGAACCCCCAAAGCTCTCTGAAAGACATCTTGTTTCTGACCTCAAAACCACTTGTTTCAGCTGTTACACCCCCAAACAGTGCCCAGTGTCATCCCAGTGCTCCCAGCTGCCCCACGCTGGGCTGTGATCCATACATCTGCTGCAGGCTGCCCGTCCTCACCCATTCCCGGCGTCCTGGGGGACATCCCACCCCCCAGCTGACTAAAACGGTCCTGGGGTTCCCCTACAGCTGCAGCTTAGCAGCCGTGCAGGGCACGGAGAGATGGGGCAGGAGCTTATGGAGTCACCAGCTCCTGTTGCCCACAGCGAGGACCACCAGCCTGGCTTTTCATTTTCTCATTTCTTGGCCAGTGTGTCCTGCCCGAGGCTGGTGGGGCCAGCAGAGACCGCCCCCCCCCCGTCCTGCCCCAGCCCATGGCTGGTGCATTAACCACTGGAGCAGCTGCCTTTGATCTGATTTAGCATAACGAGCAGCGTGGGACCTTGGGAGATGCACCATCAGCACGATTAGCCACATTCTCTGGGGAAAGGGCTACGCTGGGGAGATGGGAAGATGACTGGTGATGGAGGAGCAGCAGATGGTCTCTCTCAAGGAGAATGCTGGGACAGTAATTACAAGAGACAAGAGGAGAGCTGCTGGCTTGCTCGCAAGAATTTGTCCAAGCGATCCTGGGAAGCATGAACCTCTCTGGAGAGCAGGGAAGGGACCGCCATGAGGGATGAAGACTTTAGCCTGCAGGCTCGCAGTGCCACAGCCAGAGCCCACCCACCTCTCCAAGGGGGCACGGGCTCTCCCACCGCTTTGCACAGTGCCTGTGACTCTGTCCTCACCAGGATAACCACAGCTTTATATGCTTTAAGCTTGGCTTTGCTTTCTCCTGCTCTGCTTTGTCCAAAGGGCACCCCAACCACCACGCTGCTTGTCCCAGCCACTTCCCACCAGGTCACAGATAAAGACATCACTTTGGTTCTCGCTTCTTGTATGGGACAAGCTGTGCCAGGAAGGACGGGCTGCTGCGAGCTGGGAGCATCGCTTCCCAGAGCAGCTCAGGGAAGGGAAAAACAGAGAGCAAAGCTAACAGCTTGCAAGTGTTTTCCATCCTCTTTGCCCAGCTGTGATTTTACGCCTTATTGCCCCCTACCCCACGTCCTCATTTTTCTACTCTACCACGACTCTTTATTCCCCTTGGAGTAGCTCCCTGCCAGCCAAAGCACAGCGGAGGTTAGAGAAGAGTTTAATTAGCGCTCCTCTCCCTCGTCACTGCTCCCCTGCGCCCGCCGGTGTCCCGGCAGCTGGGCTGGATGAGTGGGGGACGTGGAAACGGGGAGGTGAGGAGGGCTGTGCCACCCCAGGGTGCTTTTACTGGGGGGGATTCCCCGCCCGTGTGTACTCCTTGATGTTTCAGCTCTGCAATGCAGACTGAGCAGTAGCTGAGACCTGCAGGTGACGAGGAAATCAGAGCTAATTAGAACCACTAATTAGATCTCTGCTGAAACACCGCCTCTGCTCTATGCCCGCAGGCTGCGCTCTGAGATGGGTCCCTCCTGCTCCGAGGGGTCCCTCTGCCCGTGCCGCCTCGTTGGCAGCACACGTGCTGCACACACACGAACCAAAATAAATAAATAAATTAAAAATAACATCACTTTTGACAGGAGTGACGTATTTCACGTCGCGCTCCCACTGACTCGGGCAGAGCGGCAGCCCCAGCTCTGCCGAGGGCACCGAGCCAGGAGCATCCAAGGGAGATCGATCACGCTGCCCATTTATTCAACTGGCCCTTCAGAGGTGGGGCTGCCCGGGCAGTTGGGATGGCTCCGCACACCACGGAGCGAGCCCAGCGCCCCACTGCTCCAGCGGCAGTCGGGGGGCACCCTCCGCCCTCACCTCGGGGTTTTGCAGGGAGTGGAGCTGGCATTTCACGTCTGCCCAGCTCCGGCACCAAAACCCTTCCCGGAGACCCCCGTCCCCTCCGGCAGCAGAGAGCCCTCAGGTCAACTCCGCTGCCCCGGCAGGGCGCGTGGTGCACGAACCCGTCACCTCCTTACAGCGGGGGTTTAACATTACACCCCCCTGGCCAGTTTTCACAGCGCAGTCCCGCGGCCAGGAGCATCGGTACTTTTGGGTTTCCCCGGCGTCTGCTGGGAGGGGGGTTGTGCCAGGTATCCGCCGAGGACGCCCGGAGCGGAGCCAAACGGATGTTTTCGTCCCGTTGCCGCCACCGTCAGCGTTTGTCACGCAGGATACAGCATTGACCAAGGCAAACGTACCCTTGGGTCAATACTGTTTGCTATTTATACCAGCAGACCTTATTAGGCGTGCCAGATTAGGCTATAAGGCCCTGATTTACTGCAGCACTTAAGCCTGTGCCTAACTTTAAGTACACAAGTAGATCCATTGGCTTCAGCAGTTTAAGGTTCGACATTTGTAAGTAACTTGCTGAACAAGGACCAGCATTAATCATCCGAAACCCCGCGTAACGCGTTCTTAGGAAATAACTGTCGCAAACTCTACCCATCCCTGCTGAAAGGCCATCCTAAAGCCCTGGCTAGATGGCGAGATTAGCTGGGGTTGCTTTGTAAACAGTGCACGTACAGACAGATATATATATATTGAAAACAAGCAGTGCAAGATGCAGTCTTGCAGAGGTCCCAGCTCTGCCTCCTCGCCAGACCCCGGCAGAAGGGACGTGGCACTGCAGCAAAGCGCCCTTGCGCAGACCAGCCCTCCGCAGAACGCGGCAATACAGGGGGCGAGGCAATTAAGCAAGTGAATTTGAGTGCAAATGTAGGTGCTCATACCACAGACACGCAGGCAATGTAAGCCATAGCTGCGGCCCCTAGCTCAGCTCCTGTTACCGCAATACCAAGAAGATATAAAGCCAGCCAGAGCTAAGACACGGGCATAAAACACTACGAGCAGAGGCAGCAGGCATCTCCCTGCTTCAGGGACCCCCACGGAGCAGCAGATTCCCCCCCCGGGCGGTGCAGACCCATGGTACCTGTGGGAGGTGAGCAGGGCCAGCCCACCAACAGCACCGGCTGCAGCTCAGGGGCCACCAGGCAGAAGAAAGGACAAACTGAGGACTATGCCCACAGGACTGGTGAGGCACACAGCAAAGCCACCCTGTAGCTGGAGCAAGGGGCTCAGCTTAAATGCATCTCCCAAGCTAGTGGGGAAGGTCCCCAATGAGGCTGGGTCCCACCTCCTCAGCACCCACCTGCCCCCAGCACCCACCAGCAGGAGCCGTGGGCGCAGCTGTGCCGCATCAGGACCCCGATGCTCAGAGCCTCTCAGACATTGTTATGGTGAGCATTGACTGCCCTCTTTCTCCAGCTGGAATTATTTCCTCCAGGATGGTTTGGGCAGGCTGGGAGGGAAAGCAGCGATGGTGTGGGCAGGATGCATCCCCCTTGGCTGCGTGGCTCCATTTGCATGGCACCAGAGCAGGGGACCTCCGTGGCAAGGGACCTGGAGAGGCAGCGACCAGCTCGGCGCTTGCCCGTGCGATGTTTTGTGTTACTGCAGCTGCAATTATCCCCTGCAAGTCATCAGGAGCAAACTGCGCGGCGGCGGCAGCGAAAGCACCGCGCATGCTTTGCTGCCGGCGTCCAGAAGACGGCTGGCAAAATGAGCTGAAACGCCGTGGGTTTGAGCCATTTCATAAAATGTAATAGAGAATTATATCCCTGTTGTGCAATTCCACCAGATAGCTGGGAAAAAAACCCCACCCCACCAACCCAGAGATTTGTCAAAAGGATCTCATTCCGCGTTCAGCCTGATGGGCACCGGGAGAAATCCCTGCCGCATCCGAGGCGGCTGTTGGCGCCCTGTGAGAGGGGCTGTCACGCTCCACAGCTTTTCCGCACGTCGTGCCACCTCTGTGCGCGTGGGGAGCACCTATGGGGGGGGTGTCTGTGCACGCAGGCACGTCCGTGCGTGTGTCCGCGTCCCCACGCTGTCCCCTGTGCCAAAACGTGGGAGCGGGAGGAAGAGGGTCCACAACCGGGCCGGCTTCCTCTTCCTCGCCGTGAGGTTCAAGCAGCGGGAAGAGCCAAATGCTATGGAGCGCTCAACCACTGTCATTCATCCCCGCGTGTGCGTTGCCGGTATTTTGCATTAAAATATATGTTGTTAAATTTATGCCTTTATATATATATATATGTACTATGGCTGAGTTACGGTTGCTGTGGGAACTATAACTTTCTTTTTTCCGAGAGGCTGTTATATGTCTTATTATGTTGTATCATCTGGAGGTTGGCTGGAAACAAGATTGCTGCTGTTAATCCTTCACCGTGGAGGGCTGATTAAACCCAGACATCCCCTCCTCGGGTCTGTAGCTGCACGTAGGCAGTCCTCGTATCACAGGCTCTAATTAGACCGCTCGTTTGGGGCAGAGGGTCCGGGCTCTGGAAAAAAGCACAGCGTAAAGTGTCAGTGTGAGCTGGCTTTTACTTGCTTACCTGCTGCTCTACCGGGGCGCGGGCGGTGGGCTGGGGACGAGTCCAGCCGCGGTTGGGTTGGTGCCCAGCCACGCTGCTGCTCCCACCTCTCCCATCCTCATGCAGAAGATAAACAGGATGAAGCTCCTGCTGCCTCCCGGGCTTGGGCAGGACTCTGGGTGGGTCCCATCCCTGCCAGCCTGAACCTCTCCGTCAAGGAACTGGGAAGCCAGGAGAAGGGCAGATCCAAAACGCCGTGGGATAGAGCCCCATGAAACTGCCCGCTCCTGCCCGCCCTCCATCACTTCCCGTTGCCGTCAGATGGGACGTACCCAAGCCCCATACCAAGGAGTTTGCTCCTCGGGGAGAAGTATGTGCATGGCCCCTTCCATACCTGGTCCCAGCACAGCTCCACAAAGGACGTGCCCTCCCGCCTTGCTGGCTGAGTGCTCAGGGAGCGTCTTCACCCTCCGTGCACAGAGACGCGGCAGCACCCGGAGGCACTGAGGCATCGCTGGGACCCCCATCGCACCAAAAACCCCGCTGAAAGCAGGATTCACTCCCGAAAACCCGGCTCTGGGTCCTCCCAATGCCGCCGTGGTGGGGTTTGTTTGTGTTTTGGCTGCTGCGAGTCACCGAGGTGGCTGATTAAAGGCTTTAATGGGCCATGGAGCGGGTTGATTTGCTGGGAGGCTGCTGTAAAAAGATAGGAAGGCTGCTCAGTGCCTCGGTCACTGGAGGTATAAACAAAGGATGGATTTTGCTAGCACATGTCCACTCTCCTCGCAATGAAACGCAAATTGCTTGCCGAGAAACTGCCCCGGGATATAGATGTCTGTGAGAGGCTAAATGGGCTTCTTACCGTTTAAATATTTATTCCTTTTCTCACGCTTATTTTTTTTTTTTAATTTGCAGCAGGCACCGGTGTATAAAAGCTTCGATGCACAACGTTTAAAGGGAAGGGAGGTAATTTCTAGCTGTTAAATGCTGCCCCACCGGACCCCTCCCTGGCTGGTGTAACAGCTACATCTCCTACGGTGCCCAAAAGAGCAACACGTGTGGTGCCGAGGGACCCATGGGGGTGAAACTCCTGGCACTGAGGAGCGACGCTGGCTCCAAACCCCAGCAGAGACCCAAGCAGCAGCCCCTGACCAGCACACAGTGGGGGAGACCCAGCGGCACTGGCCCCCGAGGGATCCTTCGGCATGCTCACGCACCCCCAAGCCAGGCAGGGCTGAGAGCTGCTGGCCCCCCAACCCACCTTTAACCCGGGTTTGGGGAAGCCTGGCAGCCTGAGAAGCTTTTCCTTTACAGCATCGATCCGGGGTGGGCTCAGCGCCAGTGCCCAAGACCCCAGACCCAAGGGCTGTCCCTGGGAGTTTCCAGCCCAGAGCCACCCCATCACATCTCCCCATGGAGGGCAATGTCCCCCCGGAGCACCATGGCCTCCCATCACTCTTCTGCTGGGGACGATTTATGCCAGATATAAATAATCCTCCAACTGAGGCTGCAGGAGGGAGTTATTTACAGAGGAGGGATGAATCCCGCTGGAGAGTGATGTTCTCCACATGACTAATGGCTTTGGTAGCACTATTTTGAGCCCGTCCCCACCGTGAGGAGGTTGAGAGGCAGGAGACTGAATGAGGACAGGGTAGTTTTGGGGTGTCCTTGACTCCAAGCCCCCAGGAACAGGCTGGTGAGAACATGGGAAGAAAACAGACAGGAGGAGTCTTCCCATGGGGCTTTGTCCATATCTGTTCATGATCCTCCCTGGTGACTTCTCAGCTTTCACACTGTCACTCAGCCTTCACGAGCAAAGATTTCCTGATGAAATGAAAAGGAAAACTAGAATATTTGCTGCTTCAAGCCAGGGCCTCATTAAAGCCCCATATCCCTCTCACCGGTGGGGTGGGGGTTTCCTCCCCATCTCGTTACAGGGTGAGAGGCAAAATTAACCCAGCACAAATGCAAACACTAAAGGTCAGACAAAGCTGTTGGAAGACGGAGCCCTGTCCTCCCTGGCTGCCCCGGTTGCCCCCAAACAGCTACGCAAGCCCTGCCCTGCTCCTGCCTGCACACTGCCCAGCCCCGAAACGCAGGGCAGGCAGCACGCGGTGTTGATGGAAAAGTACTGCAGTGAAGTGACAGAGATTTCCCTTCCACAATACTGATATTTTAAAGTTATTTATGTACTAAATGTACCAGGGTTGCTATTGTCTCCACAGCTCCATTTATTGTAAGGCATGCAGCATGAATTTAACAGCGAGGGCTTTGTGCCGGGGAGGGCTGCCTGCACAGCATGGGCACTGCGGGAAGGAGCCTTGGGGGCTGGCTCTAGCATCCACGCCGCCCTTCCCACCCCCCCAGTGCTGCCTGACCTTGGGCCAAGCCCTTACTGGTGCTCTCACTAGGGCAAATGCAGAAAACCAGCTTTGCTGCGTAATTTGCTTTCCAGTTGTAGTAAAAAGGGAGCGGAGGTTTAGAGGAGAGCCGAGGGAACGGGCTGGCAGGGACGGGACAGTGGCGTTTGGGCTCCCGCTACCATCCGGGCCCTGGGGTGACAGCAGGGTTGGGAGAACATCAAGGAAGGCACCTGAAAGTCATGCTACCTACTCCCCCCGTGCCTCAGTTTCCCCATCTGCAGAATGGGGTGGCTGAGCTCCTTCAGGTGACTGCCGTGCTTGGCAGCCCTGTGGCAATCGCACCCCACAAGCCCTTTCCTGGGAATCACGATTCCCTGGCGTGCACGGAGCCAGGTCCCCGTGCCCAGCTCTCCTCCCAGCTCTGCCGTCTTCGTCGCACAGTGTCGATCCACCTCGGACAGCTGCATTTCCAGCAGCCCTGGCTGTTCGCGCGTGACACGACATCACTCTGCTTCGCAGTTTACCTCCTGCTCTTCAGAAGAGTTTATTCCTGCCCTTGAATCACTGTTTGGTTTGCAAGTCACTCCCAGCCCGTTGCGCCTCCACGTGCCCCGGCTCTGCCTCGCATCGCTCATCATCTCTTCTGGGTTTTTTCCCGGTGACTGGCCGGCGCTGGGATTTGCACCGCCTGGTTTGATGCCACTCGCCTCTGCCAATCGCCTGCGTTTTCTTCTGCCTGTTCATCATTATTAGCCCTTTCCTTCTTCCTTCCTCCCCACCCCCCTTATGTTATTTGTTGCAATTTGGTTTTCTGACGTTCTGTTGGGTTTTATTTTTCTTGGCATCTCATCTTTAGGGATTTCACTCACATCATTTCAGCCCGAATTTGCATCGACATCATTATATTTCTCCTTTTCATCCTGCCTGATTTTTCGCTGGAGCCAGTGCTGTTTCAACATTCCCTGACACGGTTTGGGGACGGCGCTCTCTGGCCTTATTCTAGAGACTTTGCCTTCTGCAGCATGCGACTGCTCACGAGCTCACGCTTGGCCTCGGGCAAGCGCAGGCAGAGCCTGTTTCAGTGTTTCTGGGCCGGGGAAATGCTCCTGAGTTTGTAAGACGAGCGGCTGCCGGGGCCGTATCCCGGCCGGGAGCAGGAGAGCTGCTCGTAGCCCTGCACCAACCCCTACTGATTCAGCACCTTCTCTCTGTCCCCGTTGCCCTACCACCAACACCAAAATAACAGTGCCTGTCTGCTCGGGCACCCGAGGGGGTAAGTGACAACAACTATTACTGAAGTTCACTGCCACGAGACAGAAACAATTGCTTGCCATCGCAAGGAGGGGACCAAATTCCCATGTGATGCTTCTCTGGGTTAAAGCCAAGTTGGTCGCGGTGCCCCACACAGGCAGGGGTCACTGGTGCTCCCCCCGCCGCACGCACCGGGGCACCCACCCCTTCCATGGCCATCTGGTGCGAGCTGGCTCCTTGCCTCCAGGTAGGTACCAGGAACAGCGACACAAGGATGGGTGGCAGGGGTGCCGCCTGGAGTCCAGGGTGTCTGTCCTGCTGGTCCTCGCCTGCTGCGTGTGCTTGGGAAATGCGATGAGCTCCCTGGTGTCAGGTCCTTCCTCACTAATGTTAATATCCAGCCCTGAAAAAAACATCCTGGTTTATGCAGCATGAACTGTCTGGGCAGGGACACGCAGGGATGTGACAAACCAGAGGAGTGAGCCACCAGCAGTAATGCAGGTATCAGGGCAGTGCTCAGGTGGGGGAAAGCACACAGGTTCCCCAAATCCCTGCCTGGCAGATCACTGCCAGATTAACACTTCCCATCACAGACCGTTCCCCCACTAGAGCCCTGCTGGGGAGGGGACGAGGGGGGAGTGGGCAGACAGATCACCCACTGCCCGGGACATACCAGCCATCACATTGAGCCTAGGAACATCCTGAGGTGAGGGGAGCGGGATCCTCGGCAGCAGGAGCACCACCCCCTGGTGCCACCACGCGAGGTGCAGCCCTGCAAGGGGCTCTGGAAAGCAGCAGCAAGGACCCCCGCCACGCCACCCCAGGGCACATGAATTGGTGGGGTGTCAAGGGGCTGTGAACGGGGGGCTTGCGCAGCCACTGCTGCCTGCGGGGAAGGACCGTGGCCACGTATCCCTGTCCTGGGCTTTGCTGCGGGGCCAGAAGCCCAGCAGTTGGGAGCAGGCTGAGCCTTGGCGTTGTGCACAACTCGGTGCCGTGCCCGGAGGCGGAGGCTCTCAAAGAGGAGAGCTCCATCACCATGCTGTGTAATCCCGACTGCCAAGCTCATCCTCCCAGCCCGAGCCTCCCGCAATCCTGCCGAACAGAGCTGGAGCCTCCTCCTACACAAGATCACGGCACTTCTGAGTTGGCTGGAAACACCAGATCTTACCAGATTCTGTCAAAAAAAAAAAAAAAAGAAAAAAAAAAAAAAAAATAGAGGATGCACAGAAGGAGCCAATAGGGAAAACAGCACCATCAGGCATCCTGAATCACAGAAAAAACTGCAGCCTGGCATGTCTGAGAACAGCATGCCATCGCTACCAGCCAGTATGCTCCAGCTACTGCTAAGGAGGAGAGGAACCTCGGCACAGCGGCTCATGGGGGAACTGCAAGTCCCCGCTTCATCAAGTACGTCTGAGATCCACGTTTAGACTCTGGGAAACGCTGGCTGCGAGAAAGCTGGCACGAAATTTCCATTTGCAGTCGCAGGGGTTTGGGGAAATCAATCTCTTTAGAGTCCTTTGGAAACCTCAACCTGATGGCTTCAAATATTGACCGTACTCCTGCACGCCAGATCCCAAATTTGCAGGGTCCGTTCTCCCAGGCAGCCCGTTGTTTAGATGCTGTAAACCTCCGGAACAGCCTGTGCAGGTACTGGCGAAAAACAAGCCTTAGTATGATTGTGATTTGCAGTTGGAAAAAACCCCAAAAACATGTGAAGGTTTTGAATTTGGGAAAACTCAGAAATAATTCTCGTGACTATGAAGCATTAGCGTCCTTCAAGCTCTAGGCTGGCGATGAGAACGGGCCAAGGAAAGCCCATGCCTCGGCACCATCTCCTGCTGCAGGGATCGGGGACAGGAACACCGACCTGGGATCATCTCCTGGTGCTTCTGTGGTTTTGGATGACTCAACTGGGGAAACCAGCAAGCAGAGATAATGCTTGTCCTGCTGTGTAGCTACTGACACTGCCATCTCAGAGGCTTTAAAGGGACCAGAGTGAGCATCATGAGTCTTTGGGATCCATCATTCTCTCTTAACCATCACAGCAGGTAACATCTATTTTTCCCCCTTTGAAGATGTCTCTGATGTACCTGCCTGTTTCAGGGAGAGCCCCCTTGTTCATACTCTAAAAATTCAACAAGATACTGGAAAGGAAACTTTCCTCACTTCATTGTGACCTCTCTCAAAGTGACCAACGCCTTTGCTCACTCCCTCACCCTACCAGCACAGGGAGTGAGGGCAGGACAGGGGGCTGCTCTGATCTCCAGGCCACCAAGTTCCATCACGATTGTTGTGATCTGCCTCACCTACACCTAGAGCCCAAATGCTGAAACTCTCTGCAGCTCAGAGCCACCAGCAGCCCCAAGAGCCGGATGCCAAAGCAGCTGCCTCTGATGGGTGAGAGGCACAAGAGACATCAGGGACCTGCGAATCCACGGCTGATGGCAAAAACATTGTACTCCAGCTGCAGCATGTTGGATGAGGCTGTCAGGAGTGTATCTGGATGGAAATGTCTAAAGGGGCCTTGTCAGGAAAGCTTGGAGACTGAGCAGAGCACAGCAAGAGGGTGTCCAGCACCGGCCTGCGCTGGCCAGGCTGCAGAGGAGGTGACACAGGGATGTCCTGCTCTCAGTGACCCAGCTAGCTGGCCATAGGTCTGTCAATGAAGAACACATCTTCATGCATTTCAGAGATACCTCATGATGGTGGAGGGTTTGAGCATCCTTATTCTTCCAGTGCAGAGAGGTCCTGAGAACAACCAGGAGATACTTTAGTGGCACATGAGGAACGTCCTGCTGAAGCCCTGCTGTTCATGTGCAGCCTTCACCCCACCCCAGCCCTGCAGCCTGAAGCAGGTCCCATCCCAGCAGCCAGCTCCAGAGGACCCCCTGTGCTGCCCTGCACCGCAGCCCCGGCTCAGACCAACCTGGGGGTCTCCTGCTTTGAGATCAGACTGAAATCAGCAGCAGAGCAGCTGCAGGGCACTCAGCGAGGGGTGCAACGTCGCACCTGGTCAGCGGGACTGGGGGCTAACCCTTCGTGAGGGGGAGGAGGAGGAGGATGCTGTCTCACTGCTCCCCCCAGCACCGAGCAGCTGAAGGCAGAACCGCAGAGCCCAGAGATAATGCTTGCCAGGCTCGGCCCCACAGCCCGTCTCAGCCCCACAGCCCGTCTCAGCCTTCGGCAGGATCCCGAACCAACCGTGAGAAATAAGGTTATTGTGGCACAAACACGCAGGTGTGACAGCGAGATCAGGATTTGCTGGAGTGAGTTCCTTAACCCGCCCTGGAGAGCTGACGGGTGGGCTGGGGGTCTGCCCGGCAGGCAGAAGACTGCAGGGATTGCTCCCCAAACCAGTGGGGCTGACGGGTGAGCTCTGGGCACTGTCCCGGGCACAGGAGGTCCCAGTGAGGGCATGGCCTAGTGCAGGGGATGCTGTGATGAGCAGTGAGTCCTCCTCCACAGGGGAAAGCCCCTGGAAAAACACCCTGCCAGGGGTCAGGGCAGCAAATCCCACTGGGCACTGCTCGGACTGGTCTGCACCGGTGAAAAGTAGAGGTGACAAATCTCACTGGTGCTTGGTGGGCTGAATTTTGGCTCCGCAGGAAGCCAGCAGGCAGGGTCTTGCTTCAGATGTCCCTCACTGTGTGGTCTGGAGCCTGGCTGCAGCCTGGGTGTGCTGCTCGCCCGGAGACGCACGAGCATGGCTGCAGAACACGGCGGAAGCGCAGAGAGTTTTTTTTAAGGAGAAAAACAAGAAAAGATGGATGGCTTTGTGAAGGAGGTCTGGACTGGATTCAGCTCTTTGTTTAGCCAGGCCAACACGGCATCAACTGCTGCCTGAGCAAACAGTCTGCTCAACGCCTCCCGAGGGGAAGGGGCTGAAACGTCCCTAAGGCTCACCCCCGTGTTTTGCCGACATGTTTGTTCCTGATCATCGTAGATCTGCAGGTTGTGCTGCTGGGCAGGCCGTAGCAGGTCATCATACACCGCGAGCTTCACCGAAACATCAGAGCCGTGAAACCCACAGCCAAACCACTGCCCGTGCCACGATCAATTTCAGTGGGCACCTCCGACAAGTTTAAAAGCTAGAAAACAGGGAACAGTGAGAATATAACGTATACAGGCAGAACCTAACATGCTTTCTGGTAAATACACTGGGCTGTGGGCTTGGTTAAACAAAACGCAGGACTGTGTGTCTGACAGCTATCGCAGTCACTGAGAAGCCCTGAAGAAACCAGCTGGGAAACCCACTGCCTCTGTTTCACAGTTTCCTTATAGATTAAAAAAAGGAGGAAGCATTAAAAACCCTCAACAGTAAAGCCCCAGCCTCGTCCCGCCTGACTTTTTCACCAGCACTAAGACAGGGGAGACAAAGGAAGGTGACACAGAATCGGAGCGCTGCTGGAGCCCTGCGGGTCCCCAAGACCACCTCACCCATCGCTTCCCATTCCCCCAGCTCCAGCTGCCGTGTGCCTCCCAGCTAGAGCAATCTTGATTTTAAAGCTCAAACTCCCAGCAAGGGGGCAGGTTAAGAACCGTACTGGCAAAGAAGGCAGAAGCACGAGACACGGGTTCAAGCGGGTGCTTGTTGCGGAGATCTCACCCGCCTTGGACGCACCTTTGCTGCGGAGCTAAGGGCACAGGGTGCTCCCCGGCACATCTGCAGGGATTTCCCGGGCAGCAGGGACCCAGCCTCGGACTATGCTTGCCACAGGGTGGGGGCAGGACACTGGGCTGTGCAGCCCCAGCAAAGGCAGAGCAAATCTTCTCGTACGGAGGATCAGAGCGAGCCCTGCTCCGCAGGCAGGGCCCTCCGGTCCAGAGAGCCGGGAAAAAAAATAAAGATTATCAAAGACTAATTAGGAACAACCCTAGCTCCTCTATAGCCAGCTAAGTTTTGCTATTAACTGTTATCAGGGCTAGATTTTACCCAAGGAGATTTCCTGTTAAACCAGCTTGATTAGAACAGGTAGAAAGCCCTTGCAGGTCTCCCTGCTCCCACACCGGCAAGCCAGGCAGCCAGGTTACAGACACACTGCCTTCCAGACCTGGAACAGGATTGAAGGGAGATAAAAGGGACAGAGAGCCCAGGGGCTCAGCTTGCACATGAGAGCAGGGAGCTGGTTCCATCCATGCAAAGCCAGCATCATCCCACACCTCCCCACCAAGCCATCCTCCCACCCATTCCTCCCTGCCCTATCCCACCACCCCTAAAAGCCCTTCCAGCTCCTGTCCTCACCCTCCTCCAGTCCTTAACCACCTGGCTCCCCTCAGCAACCCTTCATTTCTTTAATTGATTTTCTTCCTGCAGATATTAAGCACCTGCTGCACCCCAATTGTTTGCTGCCTGGTGGGAGCAGGCAGCTTCGCTCTTATCTGCCAGGGTAGATGCGAGCTGAAGCCAGCAGGGTGTAGGCCAGCTCCGTGGAAGCTGGGTAATAGCTTTATGTAACTGGAATGGGAGAGCCAAATTCAAGAAAGCTCCTTTTATCCTTGCCCCACCAGACGTGAGGGTTTGGCCCTGCCAAGAGCTCTGCTTGTGCTGCAGTTCCCCGGATGGCAGCAGCCCTGGGGTTTTGGGTTCACGGGGTGGACAGCCCACCCCAGGGGCTGAGTGGGTTGAGTGCTTCTCTCCCTGTGGACCAGAGAAAACCGCGCTTTGCCTCCAGCCTGGGACAGCGTGAACTCCCAAGGCTTATGTTGGCACGTGGGGGTTGCTGCAAAGCTCCAGTTGGGACGTGTGAATTTGGGATTCGGAGGACATATTTTGCGTTAATCAAATAAATCCATCATGTGAGGCATTTTCCATTTGAATGTCTGAAACAGATCCTAAGTAAATGATCAGCGTGATGTGAGAAACATGGTCTGGGTCTAGAGGATGCGGGAAGCGGTGGAGAGACTCCCGGGCTGTGAGCCGTGTGCTCAGTCCACGTGCCAAGCGACCCGCCGAGGACAGAGCCGCGATTAAGTGCCCATGAATCCAGGGATGGACAAAAAGCCATTCTTCAAACTTGCTGCCCAGACAGAAGAGTAGGAAAGCAGCTCTTCTTTGCAAGACCTCCAAATCCGCTGTACAACATGTAGTCATCTCTCACAAAGAGCCAGAAATAATTAATCCAGCTTTAACTTTTCACATAAACCAAGAGCTTTTCGGCGCTGTGGTGCTGCTTGCTTTTCCCCCTGTTTGCTTTCACAGAGAAGCTTTTCCTGCAAACTTTCCTACTGCTATGAAGTTAAGCCGCTAGGCCTTACGCTCCTGAATGCAATAAATAAGGGCAGCTTGAATCAGTAGCTGAGCTGCTTATTGCATGAGTGGCAGCCAGATACCTCGGGCGGAGGTGCGAGAGCCAGGCTTAGGGTGATAAAATAGTGCATTTGGGATAAGCATCCAGCAGGACAGGAGTTCAGCTAATCCTCCCCTGCACTCGCTGCTTCTGCGAGGGGGAGTAGGAACACGGCGAGAGCGGGATTTCTTGTAGCAGTGTTGGGTCTTTCCAGGAAAGACTCAGAAAATACAGTTTTCTAAGCAGATCTGGGAGCTCAGAGAGACTTGAAAATATAAAATAATTGCTGGGAAGGAATCTGAAAATGATAGCTCCTTTTTCTGCATAGTGTTACACTTCACTTCTCCTGATGGAGAGTTCAAGAGCCAGTTCTTTTTCCTCTTTTCATTAACTCCTGTGACTACATACATTTGAGAAAAGCTTCCGTTAGTCACAGTTGCTTTCCTACTCATCCTTCATGCCTTTCAGCTACGAGACCAGGCTAACTGGTACCCGTATAAAATAGATTTCATGATAACGAGTATTTCCCCAAGTCCCGCTATGATTGGAACGTCATTATGACTGCATAGCATCACCACTTTCCGAGAAGTCATGATTGGTGCAAATACAGAAAATAATGATTTGGGACAGACACCTAATATCAAATAAATCCTCGCTCCAACTCCTACCATCTCTGGTTGCCGGTGAAGAGCACCAGGCCGTGAACCATCACCGTCAGCAAGATGATCCCTTCCAATTATCTGGAACTTAAGAGGTCTGGCAGAGGGTATCCGCACGCTGGGAAACTCAAGTCTCCCCCAGAATAGCATCTGCCATGCCTTCTGATCTCAAAACTGCCCTAGCCGTGGGCAGGAGGCTGCTCTTGGCACGGGGACCTGAGCAACTTTCCCATCAAGGCTTACATTTTAAAGGTACCGATTTCCATACGTGCTTCCTGGTGAAGACCACGTTTTAGTACAAAGCCTGTACAATGGGCAACAAATCCACCTCCTGTGATCGCAGGGACCACCTTTCCCAGGCATGAAACACTCACAGCGAAAGCAAATGCTCAGCATGGGCAGCTTAGCAGCTGGAAACGAGGGAGGAAAAGCACTGGGAACATCTGACGAGCCAGCTCTTGGCAAACACTGCCTGAGAAGCTCTGCTCCAATGAGTTATCGTTTGCCCTTGGTCTGAAAGCGAACAACATATTTTTCCCGTCCCAGCTTGCCACCCACGTGCAGAAACGCAGGCGCGGCGGCAACCGGACAGCAGAGCGGCACTGCCGAGGCGCGTGCCAGGGATGCAGTGCCCGCGAGCCGCTCCAGATGCACGCCCCGCAGCCAAGCGAGTTGCCCAAAGTTGGCACTGTTTGCAAACAGGAGGATCTGTTGGCTCCCCGTGTTGCGCAGGCTGTTCCCCTCCGCGCTTGTTTAGCTGGCACCTCCGCCGTGCTACTGGCGTTACACCCCCGTGGGCACGCTGCCACCCCGGCAGATGGGCGTCGTTGCAGATCTACAAGAGGAACAGCGTGCACATCGGTTGTCGGTGTATTAGAGGGAGGATTTATGTTCAGGAATGTGAAAACAGCAGCTCAGGCAGTGGCCTGACCCCTCCGGTGAAGGGGATGAGCTGCTGAACGCCCGGGTGGGATGAATGCTGCGGGCCACAGCGGGGCCTGGGAGCCAACTGGGAGCACAGGTATCACCACGCATCTCTACGCTCCTGGCTGTCTGCTGGAGAAATCGCTGCGTGAAGCCTCGTAGCTCTTTCCCAAGAGCTCAGTCCTCCTCTGGAAGCAGCCACAGGTGCTCCCACGGCTTCCACATACAGGGAACGTGAGCATCCTGCGCTGCTCCAGCAGAGGATTTACAGAGGGCTACAAGCCATCCCGACGCCGTGCAGAACACGCTCCGTGCTGGCCTCTTCAATAACTGCAGCCGTAGTGGCTGGACCTGAGGAGTGACCTCAGAACAACAAGGGGGACACGCTGTGAGACTCCTGCATGAAACAACAATAAAAAAAATCTTTATTGCTATTACTAAAAGTACTAACAGCAGCACTTTGTTCAAGCCGAGTTTTAAGGCTAGGATTTTAAAGTGTGCCCGCACAGCCCGTCACCAGTAAGTGCATGGCATTGCAGCTCCACCAGGCTCCTCCAAAAATACCAGCCCCAAAATCTTAGGGACTGCCCCGTGTTTTGTCTCCTTCTGCATTTTCTGTATCACCGTTTACTTGTGCTATAAAAAAAAAATAAATTGGTTTCGGGTCCTTTTGTGTCCATGCATTGTGCCCATTTCCCATCCTGCAGATGTAGGACTATTGTATTCCAGCAAAAAAAAAAGGGTAAATAGATACTAAGACTTCAGAAACAGACAAAACCGGCCACCTAACCTTCAAAGCGCTGCTTGCCACTGCTCACCGCTCACATTTTGTGACCGTTTAACTGTGTCATTATGTCCGTGGCCATATCTACCCAGCAAGCAGAGATCTGATGACAAGGCGTGCGAGGTCCCTGTGTTTGCTGAGCTTCGTTGGCAGAATACCACCAGCAGGGAAGGGGAGCACGGAGGCTTTGCTGAGCACTAGCACAGCAGATGGAAACTCATCTGAGTACCCTGGAGATGCGCTGTCCTTGCCAGAGCACTGCAAAGTCCATGTAGCCACATCTTTGCTGCTGTTGCTTCCTTGCGAGCTAATTTTCGTCAGCGTAAGCACCGCTGTAGCCCACCCTGCTCTCGGAGCAATGCTCTGTTGCAGAGATGTCCCCTGGTACACCAGCTTTGTGTGCCATTGGTCCTGCCTAAGGACTTCTGAAAGCCATGCTTATCCATCATCCTGCGCATTTTTGCTGGAGAAAGACGCCTTCTCTTCCCAAGGGAACCATGGCCAGATGGGTGGGAGCCTCAAACTATTTGTAGCTGGCTTTTGTTTCCTAGACCACATGCCCTGCTTTCAGCTGCTGTGTCACTTCCCTTCTTCTTCAAATGCTTTTTCATGGTTTTGAATGAAAAGCCATGGAACACCTTGAGCAGTGTAGCCATGACTCTCTCCATTTATAAGCAAATAAAACTAGGCTTGAGTCTGAACATGCCCTGTTTGCTCGGTGGTGTGCGTATGTATGGACGTAATACTGGTTTTCAGTGGTTCTCCAGGCTGGTTTTGAGATCTTGTGGTGTACCAGGTACTTGTGGCCAGATCTTCAGCAGCTCAGAGGCAGGCTCAGCAGGAGAAGGAAAGGCGCAGGGACAAAGGCGGGCGATTTCACTCTCTGGGTCATGATGTTTGGAATCACGAGTTCCACCCCACTTCTCTGGTCCTCTCCTGGGCAAACAGGAGAAGCTCACTGTGGAGCTGGGGCAAATCCTTAAGGGAAAAACAAAAGCTGGGAGAATGGGTGAGGAAAGCAAGCCATGCCCAGCAATCCTCCCAGCAATCATAGAATCATAGAATCATTAAGGTTGGAAGAGACCTCAAGGATCATCTAGTCCAATTGTCCCCCCCCCACCTATTACCCACTAAATCATGTCCCCAAGCACCACATCCAACCTTTCCTTAAACACCCCCAGGGATGGTGACTCCACCACCTCCCTGGGCAACATGTTCCAATGCCCGACCACCCTTTACCAGAAGAAATTTCTCCTCATCTCCAACTTAAACCTCCCCTGGCGCAACTTGCAGCCGTTCCCCCTTGTCCTGTCACTAGTTATCTGCGAGAAGAGGCCGACCCCCAGCTCGCCACAACTCCCTTTCAGGTAGTTGTAGAGGGCAATAAGGTCTGCCCTGAGCCTCCTCTTCTCCAGACTAAACAAGCCCAGTTCCTTCNTACTGAGGGTGCACTCAATTCCCTCATCCAAATCATCAACAAAGATGTTGAAGACGATGGGCCCCAGCACCGACCCCTGGGGAACACCACTCACGACCGGTCGCCAGTTGGACTTCACTCCATTCACCACCACTCTCTGGGCCCGGCCATCCAGCCAGTTTTGAACCCAGCGAAGAGTGTACCTGTCCGGGCCATGGGCCACCAGCTTCTCCAGGAGAATGCTGTGGGAGACCGTGTCAAAGGCTTTGCTGAAGTCTAGGTAGACTACATCAACAGCCTTTCCCTCATCCACCAGGTGGGTCACCTGGTCATTAGAAAGAGATGAGGTTGGTCAGGCAGGACTTGCCTTTCATGAACCCATGCTGGCTGGGCCTGATCCCCTGGCTGTCACTTACATGCCATGTGATTGCCCTTGGTCCATAACTTTCCCTGGCACCAAGATCAGGTTAACAGGCCTGTAGTTCCCCAGATTCTCTTTACAACCCTTCTTATAAATGAGCATCACATTAGCAAGTCTCCAGTCATCTGGGACCTCGCTGGTTGACCATGACCGCTAATAGATGATAGAGAGCGGCTTGGCAATCGCATCCGTCAGCTTCCTCAGCACCCTGAGGTGGATCCCATGTGGGCCCATGGACTTGTGAATCTCAATCTCAGATCCAGCCTTGTATGAGAAAAACAAGATCCATTTCCCACTTCCACCAATGTTCTGCAAGTCCATGAGATGAGATAGGGTAATAAAAATGGATTTGTGCCCTGGTTTTTACCTTTGCTGCTGGAATAAGCAGGATGAGAAGGTAGTACCATGCAGAGGGCATGGAGAAAAGCTGTCTCTAAATGAGTCTGCATGACCCAGAGTTCAGCTTTGCTTCTGTAAAGGCCATTGCTTCCAACACTCCTATTCCCCACCACTGCTTCAGTGTGCCTCAGCACCATCCATGGTGCCGTGCCAGACCACTTAGGCTGTGAACATAAGGTTATGCCTTTGACTTCTAATTTTCATGCACTGTTACACCAGGGAATGGAGGGGCAGATGCAATCCAAAAGCCAGGACACCTCTGAAAGGTTACACAAGACTCTTTTAGCAAAGAGATTCTTTTTCCTTAGCATCAGAATAGCTTGGAGTTCAGCTCATGCCATGGAGCCAGTGGTGTGGTCATCCATCAGCCAGCAATGCCCTGCAGAGGTAGCAAAGCACGTGAGAACGAGGAACTGGCAACAGTCTGGGCTTCAAGGTGGATGTAATCAAGCACCTTCTGAAATTACGGTGCTTCTCTGACAGCTAAATCAAAACATGCCTGGAGTGGTCCCATCACCCCCACAGAAAATGAAGATGCCCTGCAGCTATACACTCTCAACACTGAAGACCAAATATGCCATGACCGCGAAACAGTATAACCAGGGGATTGTCACATCTTCTAGGAAATCATCCACACTTGTTCTGTTAATACAATTATTGCTGACTATTCTTAAAAAAAGACCCAGTATTATCTTGCTTTTTAAGACATAATTGCCCAAATCATCCCTTCAGTAACAGCTGTGAGGGCAAGAGCTGATGACCCCACCCCAGCATTTGCTTCTGCTGCACTGAACCGATCCCGGTGCCGTTTTGGTTTGGTTCCTCCAACCCACCGGTGAAGGAGGTCTGCTCTGTCCAGCAGTACTGCTCGGGCGTTTGGCCGAAGGGGCTTGCAGGCTTTCTACAGCTTTATGTGTCCTCATGGAAAGCCTGAGAAGACGAACGGATCATTTCTCTTGCAAGTGGTTATTAAAAATGTGAAATGCATCATGATTGCCTGCCAACCGTCCAATTACTATTTCTGCCCGCGACACAGAGGGATGGCGAGAGCATCTCCCAGCCAGGCACAGCGCAAATCAAAGAAGCACAAATTCTCCTATTTCTGCGGGGTCAGAGGTTCTGGCTGAGGACGAGCGGTGCTGGACGGACTTGTTCTCCTCCAACGCAAGCAACTGGCACAAGGGATTGTCAGCACTCAGAAGCTGAATAAATGAGCAAATTTAGGTTGGGAAAGGAAGGGGAAGCCTGTTAGTTCTTGAATATAGGGATCATAGTATCTTGGTAGGTATTATGTGAGTTTTATCTGCCTTTCCTTAATGAAGAAGCTGTACCGGAGCCAGGGAGGAGCCCTGCCATGCCCTCTGCTTGTGCATGGAGCGTGGCTGCGTTTTCATCATTTGTTTCTGCCTTAGGAATTCTCTGTTTCTTTGGCCAGGCCTCACTCACTGCCATGTTAAAAGTCAGGAGATCGCTGCTGTGCTGGGCGAGGACCTGTTTACCAGGCGAGTGTCCGGTCTTGGGCAATGGTCCACCCTGGCTTCTGAGCAGGGCAGGTCCCATCGGCACACGTTCCAGCTGTGCAAGGCTTTTCCCTGAGGGTGGGAGAGATCAGCCTGGCCCCTGGAGCATGGTGTTTGGTTGCTTCTGTATTGTCACTAGTCTGCAAAACCACAGACATTACAGGTTACTGGGGGGGTGTAAGCTTGCAGGAGCAGAAGCGATGGAGAGGTGTCCAAACCGCAGATGGGATCGGCAGTGGAGACAGGATTAGAGTAGAAATGTCCTTAGTTTTGTTCTCATTCTGTTATACTACGAGTGCTAATCGTGGTAAATGCCAAATGATAACAATGCCCCCCAACACACATCCCACCAAAGGCCTGTGGACTTTTTGAGATGAGAGGGATTCAGTACATTTCCTACCACCACCACTACCAACAGACAAAGTTATTTCCAATCAGCAGAAGATCCACAAGCAGGTCAAGCTCAGATCATCTCTCACGTGGGGCTTGCTGGGGAGCAGGGACTGTAGAGCACAGGCTTCACGAGGACCGAGCTGTCCTTCCCTACATCCACCCCAAACACTCCTGAGTCAAGCCAAGACTTTCCTGGGCTCTAAGGAAGCAGAAAAAAACAAGCTATGATGTGCCTAGACTTGACATTCACCCATGACAGGCAGGAGCAGAGCCAGCAGAGATGCTGTGGTCCCCTCAGGTCCATCCTTGGGACAGCAAAGCTGCTTGAAAAGGGGACACAGCTTTACCACACAGAAGGGTGGCAATGGCGGTTAGAGGAGTTGTGACTTGGGGCTGGTGTTTCTTGGCTGTTTTCCCAAGGCAACGGCAATGCAACAGGGCTCCCCTTTCCTCTCTCCTTTCCTACCTGTTGGAGCTGTCTCTTATCAACCCAACAAGGAGGAGCCCCCCTCCAAGGGCTCTGTGCTCAGCCTCCAGTCATCCTAAAGGGATGCTGTGGCCCAAGGCACTGAAGGTGGCCTGGTTTTAAACACTGTATGGAGACTGTTACCACTGCTGGGACAGGCCCTGGTTTCACACCGTCCTCTCCGATGGAGGTGGCCAGGAAGAGCTGGGGGGATGTAAGTCTGACTTTTCAATCGAACATCACCCAGGATGGCCAGTCTGCCTCTCTCTATATATTTGACCATGCATGCCCCAAAGTCTCAGGCACTTTTCCCAGGTCTGCTAACGGTTCTTGGCAAAGAGCTGGGCTCCCACCACCGGCTCGCTGCAGAAATCTACATCTGCAGATTTCTGTTTTTACAGCCTCGCAGGCGTTGCACCGTGCTGCACTTGTATCAATTCTGGAGGCAGTCATTAGTTGCAGTTGCCTGCGGAAGGCTGCTGAGCTCAGCACTATCAGATTTATTATATGGTCAATCTCATAAAACAAGCTCTAAACTCAGATACCTTAACTTGGGACCTCCATTCGTCTGACGATTAAACCTGCGCAGAGATCGCAGTCCTCCACCACGCAACAGCGCAGTCAGTCCTGCCGGGGAGTCAGGGATGGATGGAGCAACCCTCCACCTGCAGCGTTAATAGGCTTCCTCAGCCAAAATCCTCCACCTCCAGTCTTGGAAACATTTTTTTGGCTGGCAAATAGACACGAAAGTCCTCACACAGGAACAATTCTACAGGAGTAGAGCCTACAAGATCATGAAGGAGCTGCCAAGCAGCGAAAACGGTTGGGTATACCTGAGATCTCATCTGCGTTGGTGCATACGTGGGGAAGCTGCATGCAGCCCTATCAATAAAGGCTTTTGCCATTAAATATTCTCATTTCAAGCTAGTGGCTCTGCTGTTTGCATCGTTTGGGTCTGAACCCCTCTGCCTCCCTGCCACGCTCCTATTCAGAGCTTTTTTGCCCTTGCGTGGTGATGGCAAACATCTCACTGTACCTCCCCGAGAAGTGCAGCCAAGGCTGGGTTTGCCGAGCGCCTTCAGAAATTAGTCACACCGACTTCAGGAGTTTTTCAGGTCTGGTCTGATTTTTAATGTATTTTAGCTTAAAATATACTGATTTTAGCTTTAATAATTTTTACAAAGAATATTTAAGGAACTTTTGCTATGCCTGCAACTTTCTCTGGGATCAGATGACTCGCGCAGCTTGTCGGAGCTGTAGTGGCAGTCAGATGCCCGTTGTCTATCCTGTCGGTTTGGGTTTACTTTAGTTACACTATCACTGACTTCCTTCGGCTTCGGTTTTGCTTAGCTTTGTGCAATTGCATAACTTTCCCCTCCATTAAAGAAATCATATCCTACAGACAGAAGTTCAAACAAACCTAAATAACCGTGGCACAACTAACCGCGTGGGAGAGGGGAGAGTGTAACCCACTAGCACGTATGAACTAGAAATTTATAAAAATAACCCTGAATGAACCCAAAAGTGAAGGGGGATGATGCCCACTGTGCTCCTCCAGGCAAAGCCTGTGGGAACGTGACAGCTCACCATCACACCACAAGGAAGGGTCGGAATTAACACAGGGGAAAGGGATGGAGACATGGGACTGGAGTTTCAGTCTCTGCCTGCAAAGCAGCAGACAAGTCACTGCCAACACAGCAGCTGGTGAGGGACAGTTTGTAGGAACCTTCACTCGTGCCAGAGTTTAATAATTTCTTATTTCCTTGCACCTAAAATTGAGGGGAAAATGACCAAACCCCATCATTTCGGGAGCAGAAAACCCACACCCACCCAAGCAGATGGGTCTGGGTTTAGTTTATAATTAAACTCACCCGCTTGGATGGGAGTGTGAGCACACTTTCTAACTGGGGAGGGAGCAGGAGACCCTTTCCGGGCTGTTTTCCGGCGAGGGGGAGATTCGTTCCTGCTGAAAGGGAGCAGCATGACGAAGCCGTGAGCCACTGAAGAAAGGCAGAGGCATCCGCAGTCCACCTCCCGGCACGCTCCATTATCCTGACAGCTGGAAATAGCCTCATTTTAAACATGTTTAGCTATTTTTTATTTTTTTTTTGTCCTAAGGAACATAAATCTCCCTGACGATGATGCCATCTGTCTCTCTGAGTAAGTACGCAGTGATGTGTCTCTGTCTATCCCCCCCCACAGCGACTCTGGGCGGAGGGGGAGAGCGCCATCACAAATGTGCCGACAGCAGAACTGAATAGGCATGAAATATTCCCAGATCAGAAGTTTTTCCCAGGACAGTATAAGATAACCATCACTGGTGCACAAGACCCACTGGGGGAGCGGTGCTGCCGTCTCCCAGGAGGATGCCTTGCTGTTGGGGATGGGGCACAGCCACCGTGCAGGTGCCGTCAGAGCCCTGGCTTGGTGTGCGTGGAAAACCCCTGCCACCAGGGACGGGGCATGTCTCTAAATGAAAGGGAAAAGGGGAAAAGAAGGGAGAAGGGAGAAGGGAGA
>VWZZ01006360.1:913470-954384 GCA_013399095.1 Psophia crepitans | reverse complement strand
AGAGGGAAGAGGAGGTGAGGGGGAAAGGGAGAGGAGGAAGAGAAGGGGAGGGGAGGGAAGGGAAAAATAAAGATAAAAAAAATAAAATAAGATACCCAGCAAAGTGAGAGGAGCTGATTAGCCACTGCCTCCCCCCACGTACCTAACTAGAGCCATAGCTGGGGTATTGCTGCCTGCAGGATACAGCACGGTGAGCTCAGCCCCCTTTAACTGGCTTTTAGGAAGGGGAGTTTGCAGACACACACAGACCTGTACTGCTGTCCAGTGCAGACCAGTTAAGGAAGGGCTTTGGGAAGTGAGTCCGAAGTGAGGGGCTTCGCACGCTGGAGGTGTCAGCTTGGTTGCTGGCTGGGCAACGCTGCGATGCTCTGGGGAGCGGCACTCAAACAATTGTGTCCCGTAAGCCCAAAACTCCTAAATGAGAGCAAGAAAACCAGATTTAGCTCCTGGCTACAAAGGCTCAGCCACCAACTTGCCTTCCCAAGGCTCGCTTGAAAACCCAAGGGGACAAGAGTGCCTTCGGCGGGAGGCTGCCTGAAATGCCGGCAGGTCTTTTTCTTTTATCCATAAACATGGCTTTTTAGTTCTAAGCTAAATGTCCAGAGTCTCCTTCCACCTGATGCGTGGCAGACGCTGTGTCTTACTGCACTGGCTTGGCTTTTCATTTAAATATTTCTCACGGAGGACATAGGTTAAAAAGATTAAATGACTTAGGTGCACATGTGCCTTTCCTCTCCTGGATGAGCCGCACCCGGGATGCCCAAAGTCACCGCCGGTGATTTGAGTGGAAAATTCATCCTGATGCTGCCGGCAGAGGACACCGCTGGTGGCTCCCACCCCACAAAACGATAACGCGGAGCATCCCTAAGGCAATTACGGCCTGGAGATAGCACGTAATTTGTGATGTTGCTTTCAATTGACAGCTTCGTGTGACACAAGATAACAGCTTGTGCTAAGGAACGTGTGATTTATAAACTGATGGGTCTCACAGCGTTTAACGTGACATAAGAGCCTGTGTAAAGGCAGATTAGGGGCACGTGTTACCTGGGGCTGGTCTCACATCCCATCCGCTCGCGCCGCAGCAGAAACCGCTTGGCTGGAGGTCATCGCTGTTGGTGGGAGAGACGGTTTTGCATCGAATTGACTGTATCTGATAAGTATAATCAATCTCTGAATTTCTAATCAGGGGATTAGTTGGAGAAAGGATTTCCCTGCAGAATCGTTGTTTTGCTAATTGTCAGGGAGCAGGAGTAAGGACCTGCAGTTGCATATTAGTAGCAGCATTAGATGCTAGCGCAGCTGGTTTAGCGAGGATGTTATCGCTCTCTTAAAATAATTCATGTGGAAAAGCCTCAATATTTTCATTTTTTCATGAAATGCAATGTTCTGTCTCCCCAGATTATGTTTTCAAAAGCTGAAACATTTTTATAATTTCTGAAACGCAATATAACAACAGAACATTTTTTCCTTTAAAACAAAAGCTGGATCTCTTCCAAGTGCTCTAACTTCTCAAAGTTTGAATTCTTCAATTAAAAAAAAAATAAAAATTCAGTCTGAGCATTTCTAATGAGAGTATTGCAATTATGCTTAGTCTGCCACTCGGGATTTCTCTTTACAGTGGCTTGATTCATGGGGGAAATTAACTTGTTTAAAAGTAACAGTTTTTAATAGAAATGTTCTGCTGACTGTTCTCCTTGCACATTAGCTAGAATCTGTTTCAGCACCACGTCAGGTCCTGGAGGCTGGGATGAGCTCCTTGCTCCGTGCCCACCTCGTGCCCGATGAGCAGATCCTGCCCACAGCCTGCTACAGCAACACAATTCATACCGAGAAGGCTGCTGTAATTGCTTTTTAAAAATATAAAGTCTTGAAAACTTCCAAAGTCAGCACTTGAAGAAACATGAAATGCAATGAATTAATGAGAACAGAGAATGGATCATTAAAATTGCATCACCGCGACGTGTTCCTGATCGCATCTCCCTTGATGTTCTCACAGTCTGAACAATTGATTAAGAAAAACATCGCAGTACGCTAAAAATTGGAAACAGTTAAGAAGAAACAGGATTAGCAAAGTCTTACAGGAAAGGTCAATTATTTCTCTCAATTTATTGCTAACCTGACATCTGTAAACAAATCACTAGAGGAACTCCCCAAAGACTACACTCCGTCCGACAAGACATCCTAATTAATGAAGATGCGCTATGCAAACACAAACAGAAGCAGGGAGAGATAATATCTACACCAAGCCTTAAAGAGATACAGTGGAAACAGTCACCCAGGAGGTTGCGGGAGATCAATAAATGAGAAGAAGGTTCGGGAGAGTCAGAATTTGCCGTGGGGTAAAGGTGAATAATCTTTGTGGTTATCAGGGCTAAGATGGCAAAATGAATTGAATGAGTTCAGAGAGGACTCAGTGAGACTGGCTTAAAAATGAAAGAGGCTTGCAATCATCTGGCACGCTTCGCGGCAGCTGAGGGCTCAGCCAGGGGTTTTGAGCTTACAGTGCTCTTGGACTTAGTGAGTGTCTCGCTGACCTTCAGCATCTCTAGAATAGAATAGAATAGAATAGAATAGAATAGAATAGAATAGAATAGAATAGAATAGAATAGAATAGAATAGAATAGAATAGAATAGAATCATTAGGGTTGGAAGAGACCTCAAGGATCATCCAGTCCAACCATCCCCCCACCACCTATTACCCACTGAAGGCCAAGTCAATGTGCTTGGAGAGCACTCCAAGGAGGTGCCCAGTCCTGCCGTGATTCCAGATGAGTTCCCAGACCCAGCGGTTGGATTTTTCTCCTCTCTGGCTGCCGGCTGGTAGCTGTGCCTCGAGAGCCACACACCATGGTGGCATCACCTCCACTGGCCAAATCCACTGGCGTCTGGGCACGGTGCCCATCCCAGAGCCCTCTGCGAGCAAAGCTGGATCGTGGTGGCTAATATTAAAGATTCCTCTTCATCAGCATCCCAATGATTAAATATGTATAGAGGCATCTGAGATCTAATTTATTTCTTTTGTGTTGTAAATTCCTTTTCTATCTGGCTTTTTTTTGAGCTGCTTATAATTAAGACCTTCAGACAGAGCTCAGCATGGCTGGAGAACAGTCATGGTGGTGTTATATCCGACCCATTTAGAGTGCATCCCCCTCTCCTAGTCAACCAAGAGATTCTTCTTTATTAATTCCAGTAATGATTTGATTTCCTTCTGTCTTAATGAGCAGTGTGACACTGCATTGAGTCACTGATGTGCAACTTGCTGTTTTTTCCCTCCCTTTGGAAAGTTTTCAAAATATTTATAAATTTTAAAAGGAGCAGAGAGAGAAAGAAAATAAAGTTGCATTGTGTTTATTTGGCTAGCGCTCCCCCTTCTCTTTCTCATCTGCGGGAACTGTAATTCATCCTATTGTCTGGGCTGCCACGGGGCTGCCTTTGGCAGGCGGATGAGTGCCCAGCACCCCCTCTCCCCTCCGATCATCCCTCCTTGCTGAGCAGCACTGCCAGGGGACCAGGCAGGGATGCAGCCAACCATGAGGTGCTATACTGGGGTAAGAGAGCCCACCTGAGGGTACGGGGCATCACACCAAGGATCAGAGATCCATGTGCCCACTGATCTACACCTCTCCTTTATAGGATTTATTGTGACTGTGTAGCTTTGGGAAGTGCTTTGAGGTCTTTGGGCAGACATGAATGCAACCCAACACCCATACGTACATCCCATACCTCCTAGAGGAGCTGCTGGAAATACCTGTACCAGAGAATCCTCCATAGTGGTGGCATGGGCAATTTTCCTCCATAGGGTCCCTCTGCTCCCCTCCTAGCCCCTCACTACCCCTAAGTGCCAGGGAGGAGCAGTCTTTTCCTCTTGCTGACATGGTCAGATGTGAATAACCAAGAAAGCTTTAGGAGCTATAGAAATGCTCAGAAAGCCTCTACATCCAGACACCAGTGAGTCCTGTGGGACTTCTGCTGTAGGATCATAGTTAGGAGGTGCTGGTTCACCCCACGTCCCCAGCAAAACGCTGCATCTGGCATGTGGGCCCAGGCAGGAGGGATCCATATGAAGGACTTCAAGAGCTATCACCTACATTGGGAAAAAATGTGGATGCTGAGCCAACTGCGGGAGATGGCACCAAACACGCCTAGCAAGGGATGCACCAGGCTCATGCAGAAAGTCACTGCCTGGCTGAATGCTGCAGTTGCAGCTGAAAGGTGATGAACTTTCCAGTCCTGTCAGTCCAGAAAGTCAGCAGAATAGCAAGGATGGCCAGTAGAGATGAGACTCTGCAAGAAGCACTTGGAGGCAAATGAGTGCCCTGTGGGTTCAAAGCAGGCTTACCATGGGACTGCTCCAAGGCAGAGAAGCCTAAGGAAGAAGATGTCTTTGGCAAGCTGGAGCACACTCCTGGGGACCATGGACCTTCAGGTCTGATCCAGCTCTTCCCAAGTGATGTTAGAGACTCTCTGAGTACCCAGAGCAGATCCGAACCCTCAACCTTCAAATGCAAACCCAAAATCTCAGGTCTTCAGCAGGGCTGGAGGCATGCAGAGTGTGGCGTTGGGGCAGCATGACCCAAACAGTAGATGGAGACCCCCAGCATGCTCTCAGCCCAAGGCTTCTCAGAAAGAGGTTTTCCATCTCTATTCCTACCTAAGACAAGCAGTGAGAAGCTATTCCCATTTCCCTGTGCCCAGGGCTGGGAGCGAAAGGGGCAGACCAATGTGCCAGCTGCCTCCTGACAGCCCCAGGACACTCTGAACCTCCACCTCCAGGCTCTGCCCAGGCTGAGCCGGGGCTCTCGGCTCCTGCCCAGTGCAGTGTCTCCAGCTCCCTCCACGCCAGCTCCTTCAAACTCTGCTGTCAGAAGCGTCGTTCCCTCCTACAGCCGCGGTGCGCTCTGCAGCGAGGAGTGACTCTCCCTCCAGATGGCTGTAAAGGTTAACAAGGAATTTATTCAGAGTTACATACAAATCAGATTGTTTTTTTTTTTTTTTTTTTTTGAGAGGGAACAAAAACAACCACATAATTTCAAGCCCACACAGGCAGCGCAGCCTTCCAAGGTGGCTCAGTTGCTATAGACGACTGCAGGCAGCCGAGCTGTCACGCTGAGCCCCACGGCATTGCAGGGACCCGCTGTGAGTCAGGGGATGGGGGTGAGCCACGCTTCCGTCCCCCCCGCGCCACCCCCTGCTTGGCACCCGGCTCCAGCCTGGCTCCTCGCTTCCCTCCTGGGATGCACCGGGTGGGAAGGATGAGCTGGCTGCCCAGGCTGCCTTCCTGCGGTGTTAGGAGGAGCTGCGCTTCTCGAGGGTGGTGTCCAGCCCCGTCTGGCCATGGCTGGTGAGGACAGGTGGCACACTGGGATGAAGTGGATGGAGTGGGTTCCTCCCTAGGGTGCTGAAAAATGGGGTAGTTGGAGATTTGGGGCAGAATCTGAAATTTGACGGTGCTTTTACCATTGACCGTGGATACTCAGCTTGGAGCTGCTCTGTCCCTGTTGCTCTGCTCCGTTGCCTCCCAGGCACCTTTCCTCCTCCTCACGTGGGAACCCTGCAGCTCGTGGCCAAGGCGATCCTACAGTAGCTCACCATCTGACCAGCAAAACCTTGCCCATGGCCAGCCAAGGGACTGCTCAGGGCACTCTCACCACCCCGTTCGCTGATAGCTCACGCATCAGCTCTTAGGGAGCAGGACCGCCAGCCCCCTTCGGCTTAGTCTGCAGATCACCCAGCACAGCTCTGGGTAAAAGGCGGAAAGGCATAAATACAGAGATACTTGATTTTTTGTTGCCCTTCAAGGCTGACACTAACAGAGCACGGGGTCTGCGAAGCTGCAGAGTCCTGCAGCAGATGGGGACTACTGTGAATGCGGAAAGAAGGGAGACGTTCGTGTGCGAGAGCTCCAGGACAAACATCACACGAGCTACAAGAACCACCTGTATTGGTAACCTGAGGACACAACTGGCAGCAATGATGCTGGGAACCCCCGAGGAGTGGCTTGCACGGAGACCTGGCTGCAAACAGCTCACCAGCAAAGGCAAGCAGCCTGCTCCAAGGCCAGATCTCCCGGGGGAATGGTGCCATAGCAGGTCTCAGGGCAGGCACAGCCCTCGGCGCACGTGGGCTTTCCCAGTTGTGATGGACTGGTGGCATTTTGGGCAGTGACCTCCCGGGTCCCCCAGGGCTGGGATGTGAATGTCACAGGCAGATGGAGTTGTTTTACCAGCCTGATAAACTGCCCCTAAAACTTTAATAAAATAGATTTTTAGAAGTTCCAGATAGAACTGGGATCGGATACAGAAAGGTCACTGGGGGTATTACTAGCCACACAAAAAAACGTTGCGCTCGACTGAGACCAACGCAGTAATAAAGGATCACAGGACACGCTGGTGGGCGTCCATCATTTTGTACCGCTTTGCTCCCAGCAGACCAACACTAAGGCTTGGACAGATGTACAAAACTTCCCAATTTTTGTTGCCCAGGACTGCTGTGCTAGCCTTGCCAAAGGGGGCCAGCGGAGCAGCGACGTGCTTCTCATCATTTCACGTAGACAGAAATGCCGAGAGCACAGAGGCTGCAGGACCTTGAAGCATCATCTGACATTTTTAAGAGAAGTACTTCTGGACAGATTGAACCCTGCCGTTCTTGCCACACAGCCTTACTGATCAAATAAAGCTGATGCCTTGGCTGCTTGGATGGAAGATGCTTCCCCAGCCCTCCCTTATGCATGCCAATACAGGAAACAAATGGCTTCACCCCAGCCTGGACACAACTGCTCTGCGACTTAAGCCTTGAGAGTTCAAGGCAGACCCTCGATATAGCCAGTATGTTCACCTGAAATTTTTTTAAGCTGTTTAACAGAACATAGATCACATCTTTTCGTGTCATCACTGGCCTGTTAAATCCCACAGTCAAATGGAAAAGAAGAGAAGGAAGAGCTAAAGGAGAAGCTATAGTTAGTTATTATCAAGAAGAAGAAGCAGAACACATGCCACATTAGGAGTATGCTATAAAATGTGCTCCTCGGCTGTACATTTGCAACATGTGTGTCTTCTTTTTTAGCACTGATGTGCAACATAATCCAAATTCTGGCACTGTGGGTTTTTTCCCCCTAAGCCTGTCCTGTTACCCAAATTGGTTTGGCTTAAATCATTAGTTCCCTTGGGCGTCTGTTATTCACAGACCTCACGATGCCAACTGAACAGCTTCCAGGAGCTCTGATGTCTCTCTTTTTATTTTATTTTTTTTAATACTGTGAATCACTATATTCCATTCACCTTCTGGAACAATTCCCTGGAGAGTGTCAATTCTACCAAGCATCTGCTCATGCAGGAAACCACGGCCGTTTCTCCGCTAGAAGTTTTCGCTCCTTATGGTCATTAAAGGCCCTTCAATTCCATTTCTCAAGAAATCTTGGGGGGCAATGTATTTACATAAGTTGTCCCTGTAGATATCTGTTGCTTGGGTTGCCTGAAGGCCATCCCCACTACTCCCAGCTGTTCGATGTCCACCGGGACCACAGGCAGCCGCAGAGGCTTCTCTCTCCTGTCCCCCGCCATGAGTCATGGTTTTCCTATGGGTTTCCCAAAAATTTCTCTTAGACGCTATGTAGAGGCTCACTGGAACAGGAGAGGAAGGGAGTGGAGAGCGAAATGACAGCTTTTGTTGATGCTCAAAAAATTATTTAGGATATTAAGGACAAGGGCTGACTGTGAGGAATTGCAGAAGGACCCTGTGATGAGTGACTGGCCAAGAAAATGACAGGAGAAATTCGGTGTGGATAAATAGCGGTGCACGTGGGAGAAACCATTCCCAACTTCAGAAATAGAATGATGGGCTCTGAGCTGACTATTAACTCTCAGGAACAAGATCTCGGGGTTATAATAGATAGCCCTCTGAAAACATCAGCTCATTGCTCAGCAGAGAAAAAAAAAAAAAAAAAAGAATCTTGAATGTTAGGGATTACTCAGAGAAGAACAGAGAGCAAAACAGAAAAAAATCACGTCATCGCTGTATAAATCCCCCGTGCACCTACGTGTTGAACGTCGCGCAGGTGGAAAGGGATGTAGTAGAGCTGTGAAGGTTTCGAAGAAAGGTGGGAAGAATGATTAAACATGCTGAATGGCTTTTGGGCAAGGAATGAGGATGCAGGTGGGGAGCTCCAAGGCTGGAGCTCCACCATGGTCTTTCCCCCATGATGACAAGGTTCCCCCACGTGTGAGGAGACAGCCGATGGCCACGGCTCAGTCCCTGACTCAGCAGCTCCCCATCAGAGGGTGATTCAAGCCCACCTGGGTGCTTCCTCTGGGTTTTGGGTGGTATTTCTGCCACCCCCTCCTCTTCCTGCAGAGGAGCTGATGGCCACCAGGCACGGCACTGTGCTCCATGGGCGCCGCACGTCCCCCGCACTGGGCAGGCTGGGCAGGCAGCGTGGGTGCTGGGGAAGAGGAATTGGAGAAACTTGGCAAAAGAGCAAGGGAGGGATGCCAAAAAAAAAAGAAAAAAGAAAAAAGGGAAGGAGATCTAGCTTCACCTTCTGTTCTTGTAATTCTTCTGTGCTAGCAAATCTGGTGGGAGGAGGAAAAGGGAAAAAAGGCAGAAAATCCATCCCACTGATGGAGGCAGAATTATTGTGCTGGAAAGAAAAAAAAAAAGGCAAGAGAGCTTGGAGCTAAACGCATCCACCACCATTTGAAACGCTCAAGTCCAAATTCCTCTTCTCAGCCCCAACTCTTGGGTACGTCAGGCACGGAGGGAGGTTTTAACCTTTAAGGGGTGGGGAGGAGACCCAACACCAAACACCTTCTGGCATTTGGGATCAGGGCAACGGACAGCTGAGAAGAGAGGGAGAGCTACAGAAAGGCAGAAGGATGGGAGCAAGGGAACACTTGTGCAACGGAAGCACTCGTGCAAAGCGACACTAACAAGGACAGGGATATGTAGGATGCACCCTGGGGACTTGTCACCGGCTGGGGTGGCACGGGTGAGGAGTATCACGCACTGCTGGGGCCATCGCTCTCCATTCGGCTGCCGTGAGCAGCATCGGCCCGGCTCGCGCACGCGCAGCGCCTCGCACCGCTCCTGCCGTCGGGCTGGCGAGCCGCCGCCGCGAAGCAGCTGCCCGTGGGAGCCCGTTAACGCGGAGCGAAATCACCGCCGTGGCAGCAGATGGAGCAGCAGGCAGGAGCGAGGAGCGGATTCGGGCCAGTGAGATGTTAACAGACCTGTTGCCTCTGCTAACAGTTATCTGCAGCTGGCTGGCTCCGTCGTGCGGTGTCGTCTCTGCTCTCCTACCCGAAGGGCTGGCGTGCTTTCCGCAGGCGGGCACTGATGTCTAAACGCTGCCACTCCCAACCTATTTCTGCGTTATCAGTGAGCACAGGTTCCCCTTCCAAAGGGAGAAAAAAAAACTTGAGCGTGAACACGGGTATAAGCAAAGAGCTCAAACCCAGCATTTTTGCAGGAATTGGCTTATCTGCTGCTGGCAGGTTGGCGTGTTGCCGTCGGGAGGGATTGCAGGGGAGCGGGAACCGGAGGCTTCCGCAGAGTCAGGCCTGACCGCTGGGTGCGACACCATGAACGGGGCTGTCCTTGCCTTGACAGCTTGTGCATAAATAGAGAAGGCAGGTCTTGGAGTTAAGAAAAGAGGTGCAGGAATGGAGGGAGGTGCCCACGAACGTACACCGATCGGTGGCATGGACAATCCCAGCGGGGCGCGCTGCTGTTTCCTGGCCTTTGAGTGATGCATCCCCTGAGGTCCTCCTGTTAAAGCTCAGGCACTCCACAGGCTCCTCCTGACAAGGACAGAGCAGTCCTGGTAGGGAGCAGCGGGTGATATTTGCAGCTCTGGAGGACTGGGTGTAATGTATGTCTTCATTCGGTATGCACGGTTTAGCTAGGGATATTTATCGCTGGGGCGACTGTCTGATCCCAGCACGGAGCTCGTATGTTCATGGGGCGGCAGACACCGCACGCAGCGGGAGGTGAGGGCTGCTCACTCTGCCCTTCGCAGGGCCACCTTCATCCATTCCCGTTATTTCTTCCTTGGGTCTCCTCCGGCATCCCCAGTGCTGCCGAGGAGGAATCATGGCTCACAAGAAATTACGAGGAAGTCACTTTGTTCCCGTATCAATTATTAATTTTAATCACATGAAGAAATAATAGACTCTGCCACGCGCTAGCCTTCGCCCATCAGACAGAGTGTCCTTGCAGATGCAATGACTAGATTCAGCCTCCTTGGAGCTATTTGCAGTATTTTGCCGTGCTCTGGAGCAGGGAGGGAATTTCCACCCACTGCTGGACATTTCTTTCTGCCAAACAAAGTTTCTGGTGTTTGGGGTAAATCATTTCCCCTCGGTCTCCTCCTGCCAAAGCCCTGCCCTGAAAGTCAAGGAAACTGCCTTTAGGAGAAGGTGCTGGTTGCAAGAAAGCCTTTACGTTTTCCTTCGCTGTTTCAGACTGGTGCACACGTCAGCCCTAGAGAGCAAACCACTGAGTGAAACCCCGCGTCAGCACAGCCGATGGTCCTGATCCCCGGGGGCTGCCTGTGCACCCCGTATTGCACCAGGGTGCCATGCAGTAGCACGCTCCGGGCGTGAGTTTGTGGATGAGCTGTCCTCGAGCTGAAGTTCCTGGGAGCGGGATGCAAACCCGGCAAGCTGATGAAGGCAGAGCGCCCTGTGGTGGTACGGCTAGCTGAGGTCGGTTCATCGGATACCCCAAACTAGAATGGGTGCCTAAACCCACCCGGAGCCTGTGAAAAGCCTTCTGCTCTGCACACCCCCGGAGCAAGCTTGGAGATCCGTTCACAGTCTTCCTGGCTTGCTCTCAGCAAGAGGGAAATACGTGTTTACGGCTTTAGTCAAACCCGCGAGGTCAGCGGGGGCCGAGGGGCAGCTCTCTGCGTTTCATACCTGCAGTGCGGAAAGGGGGAGGGGACAGAAACTTTCACAGTGCGATCGGACCAAAAGCAGAATCCAGACGTCCTCTTCCCAGCTGTCCTTCCCTGCGGCCACACGTCCCGCTGCTGCTTCTCCCACCCACGCAGGAGAGAGGAACCCAGGACCACCTTCTCTCCCTCTCCTTTTGCAAAGCGCCTTTAACTGCCGGGGTTGCAAAGGGTCCTTCCAGAGAACCAGTTCCATTCGCTCTTCTGTTTCTCCATACACCTTTTTTTTTGGTTTCTCTGTGGTTTCGCCGGGATGTATATGGGATTATGAATAAGGCATTGTGAGCTGAACTGAACGCGTTATTTAATGAACTGTATAAAATATTAAACCATGCCTGATATGAAGCATGGCGAATTCTGTAAGAAATAATATATTACACTTGGGGAGGACCGAAGATAAATATAATGAATGAATTTAGAATCAGGACACACAGAGCTTAGAGAAGGTAAGTTTTGTTCATCGTGAGCCTGAATTATATGTGACGACTGCTCAAGACAGGTTCTTCCACTGCATGTTTTCTCCTGTTGTGAATGACATTATTGTATTTTCCCATTTAACATAAATCTATTTTGCGGAAGGCTGCTTCCACCCGAATGGCATCAGCAGATCCCATTAATCATGGTGCTCTCAATCACTCAGAATTATTTAGAGCCTCTTTTGTGTGTCTCTGACTCTTTCCTCATTTCTGATTAATCTTAAACTAAACTAACTAAATAAATAAAACTGCAAGGATCCAAAGAGCATCCCTGTGAAAATCTTATTTAAGTAAGACACATGTTGACAGCTTAGGAGCTGATCCCATGCAGGTTGGGAAATTTCTGCTCCTGGAGGTTTCAAGACGAGGAACGAGGCTTTTTGGTTCGAAGCAGGAGGCTCCTCTTGGAAAGGAGCTGAAGTCTTGACCTCAGCAGGGCTCAGCCTTCTCCATTACAGGATTTTTTTCCTCAGGCATAGCCCATTCCATCTGGTTCTGAGCCTCTTCTACGCCTACAAGAGACATCTGATGGGCCATGGTGGCCATCTGCTGCAGGGTGGCTTGTGCCATCCACATGCCGTGGCCAAGTGCAAGGATGGGGCATGGAAATGGGTCTACTTTTGGGCTCTACTCTGGGTTTCCGCACCAGGGCTGGATGCCAAACTGAACCAACCTACTCAAGAAATGTGAGAGAACACCACTGCTCCGGCATTTCCATACCTCTCTGTTTCCCAGGTGATGATTGCTATAGCAATGCCACCCCCCGCCACCTGCCAGGAGCCAGCTACACCCCAGCAAAGCCAGCCCTCCAGGTGCTTCTCCAGCAAAAACCCAGTAAATCTCCAGCCACATTTGCAAAGGTGCTGCTGTTTCTACGGCTAGAGCAACGAGGGTGAGGTGGTGATGGATTTTAAAGCCGGTAGTTTTAGCACACCTATGGGCTATGCATCAAGCTCACCACAAGCAGAGCCAAACTCCTACCTGATATCTCTTGGCAATGACATACCTGGAGCTGAAAGGAAATGGAAATAGTCATTTAATTCCCAGTGTCATGGCCAGGGTATGCTGCAGTAAGCAAGATAAATATAGCATTTGCATGTTAGAGAGAGTCTTTCCTTGACAGAAATCCCAGGATGCTTGGTGAAGCATGCCAACAGTGTATATCCATATGTTAACCTGAGTCCTACATCTTTATATTACTTAGTGATGTATTTTTATTGCTGATATTCACATCCATATTTGGGGCTTAGAAATATCGTATACATAAGTCACGGACATCTCAGACATCAAGTCTTTTGTCTGAGTTACACGGCACGCCCGTGTGCTGCCGTACGTGAGGGTGCTGCACGCTCCTGCAGAGCTCTCCGAGGAGCCGGCCTCGGCGAACAGCAGAGGTTAAATTACACACTTGCCAGGAATTAGGGTTAAACCAAAGATACGGTGTCAGGCAAAACCACAAAGATTGCTTTAAATGTGCGTCGTGGGGCTGATGTCTGATGAAGGGTGGCTGCTCTGCCTTCTCTCTGAGGGTGCAACGTCCTTTTGCTGTTTGACTGGCTTTGGCTTTCACTCATAAACTAATTGATTCAGCTTGGCTTTCCGGAGTTCTGAGTAATTTCAATATTGAACCTCAGCTGTAATTAATTCAGTCAATACAGTCAACACAAACCATAGGTAATGCGGGGATGCTGGTGCCGCACCGGGCAGCTCGTGTCCCCCCATCTGGGCCAAACACAGAGACAGGGACACTGCACAGCCCCCAGGGGGGACAGATACCCCAGGAAAACTTGGCTGGTTCACCAGGGACTCCTATCTACTCAAAAAACATCCACAGGATCCCAAAGGATCCAGCGCGGATCATCTTTATCTGAGACACCCACACAGCCCAGGTCAAACAACGCACTCCTGCTATATTTGAAGTAGTAATTTCGGAGTCTGGATACAAAATAATTTTAAATGCAAGAGCTTAATAGCCCTGAAATTAGGGCAAAAGGCAAGCGCTCTCATGGGCACCTCACCCAGCCCTACCCCGATTGCCGTGCTTGCCCCCACTGGGCTCGGGGAAGTGTCCCAGGGTGCCTGGAGCTGAGCACGAGGTCACCCTGGACACCCAGGAAGGCAGGACAGGAGCTGAATGAGTGCCTGTCATGTCTGGAATATAACTCATGAGCCATGAGATGGGTTTTCTGGAGCCTTGTGAAATCCTGGTGACAGCGGCTGTGGAGTGACAGCATCACACCTTCATCGGAGCAGCCCGGCGAGGAAGCCAGAGAGAAGGACCTTTTTTTTTTGCTGGGAGACATAAAGGCTGCTAATAAATAATAGAGGGCAGTGTTATTACTTTTTTATCTTACGAAGTCAGACCAGCTTATGAAACCCAGACTGGAGCAGAATGCTAATCAGCGAGACTTGGCCAGATGAAGTTGTCGCTCCTGACCCACACAAGAGTTAACTTGAGCCGAAAGGAGAGGAGCCTCCCTTCCCTGGCATTTTCCATCTGCAGAGCCTGTCTCTCTACAAATGACTCTGCTCCTACCCTGGAGCACGCCTGGCTGCCTAGCAGAGCCTCCCCCCAGTTCCTTCCCCAATTATTGCTCCTCTGATAAATACCAAGGACACAAGGTGAGCCTTGAGATACTGGGGACCACTGGCTGGGGCTGAGTGTGGCACACATGCTAAGCGAGACGTAGTCCTTGTCCTGCAGCGTGAAACCACCTCTGGAATCATCATCAGCCATCCTGTTTGTCCATCGTTTAGCCGTGATGCTTTATCTCTTTGCCTTCATTGCCAAACAGGATGGATGGTTTCTTGAGGCCAAGGATGGTGCCCATCATTGCTGGAGGTGGTGACACCTGCCTGGAGAGCTGCACTCTCTGCACACCCATGCTGGGGTGCCAGCTCCGGGAGATTGCCAAAATCTCTGGCAAGTGCAGTGTATCCAGCATTAACACTTCTTTAGCTTTCTTAGACCTAGAGGAGCAAACACGTCAAGAGAGGAAGCGCAAGAGAGCAGCCACGAGGAAAGGTAGTGCAGTTCAGCAAGGCTGGGAAGCAGAAAGAAAGCGCATAAACAAACTGTTTGGGGTAAGAATGTTTCAAAGTTTGGTTTTCCAGAGATAAAACACCAGCTCACTTGCAAAAACTTCCCAATTACTTTGTCGATCATGTGCAAAGGGTGCAAAGCTCGGGGTTACCGCCCGCTGCGGTGCCGGGCACTGTAACCTCACGGGCTCGGGGCTGTTTTGCTCAGCGTCTGGGTAGCAGAACAGCAAATGTGTTTTGATACATCGCTGCTGTTATTTTTCAGCTCTCAGACTCCTGTGCAGGATGTGGCCCTCCATCTCTCACGCCTTTCGTTACACAGGCTGATTTCAGATAATTCCCCGGGACTTGTTTTTGATAAACTGCTATTTAAGTGTGCTAGTTACAGATGGTAGAAGGCGCCATGTTAGGGCTCTGTGGAAAGCCAAATATTCTGCTTATTCACACAGGAGGCAGATCTGATCCCCAGCAGTGTCACCTTTGCCGCTGTGCCAGTGCTGGCTATGGGGAAGGTCTTTTGACGGCAGGACTGGCCTCACTCTGCACGCTCGGAGACGTGGCACCAGCTGTTTTCACCACAGCATCTCCCCACCGGTGCAAGCAGGAGCTGCGGGTGATGCTGGCAGAGGTGAGATCGCTTGCGGGCTAGTAATGTCACCACAGCTAGCCCAGGGGACTGGTACCCGTGCCACAGCGCTGGCCTCGTGGTCCCATCTGTGGCAGTCCTATCTTCACAAAAGTCCTTCCCGAGCCCACACGTGCGCCAGGGATGCCCTCTCTGCTCTCTCCCTTGAGACTGATGCCAGCTGCAGGGAGACTTGTCTTTCTGCTCAGAGAAATTACGGGGAGAGTATCGAAGCACTGTCATCCTCTGAATGATTTTGCTTCCTTCCTTTGTAAGCTCGGTACACACAAGCCGGCAGGGCTATTTTTCTAATTATTAGATTTCACTGGAAATCAATAAGCAAATAAGATGATTTTTTGGTCCTAATACCTCCATAGCTCTTCTTGCAGGGCCCAGGTATTGCAAAACCTGCTCTGAGACTCTTACACCTTGTGATGGATCGCCCGTGTCTAACTCTGCTCAGGAAGTTTGCTGGCAAGTGGGGGTGGATTAAGTCATGAGTATGAGGTGGGGCTAATGTGAAGGTTAAGCCCAAGGTAATTATCCACTACAGGAATTTGGGATACTGAATTCCCTACAAGTCCCGCCACCTCCTCAGAAGGACTCAAGTGCATCTCTCGCTCTGAAAGCCACCTGAATTGCCTCTTAATTTGAGCCCTGTCAACACAAGAGCTAAATGAAGAGCCATTTTCTATTTGAAGGAGTGCTATAAGAGAGAGTCAGGCCCTTCTCAGCGTGCGGAGCCAGGCACCTCATTCGTGGGGCCATCGCCAGCAAGCTGGCGCACCCATGGGCTACGGCCCTGCACTGCTGGCGCGTCCCGGCACCTCTCGGCACACAGCAGCGCCGAGCTGGGCAGAGGAGATGAAGGACAACTCCCACTCCTCCAGCAGGGTTGTTTTTCTAAGTATTAGATCTCCCAGAGATCAGTAAGTATATAGGATGGTTCTTCATTATATGTTAAAGAGTAGCGGTTCTCCAAAAATTCACAACACATCTTTGAAAAAAAAATAATTAAAAATATCTATAAATGTTAATGCTGCAAGGGGTCTGTGTCAAAAGTGGAGCTTGTCTCTTTGCTGAAGCAGTAGAAGAAAACAGAGAAATAGAAGTAATTAGGGAAGGAGACAAGTCATGAGCAGTGCTTAGCACAGCAAAACCTAGGCAAAGGCGGTCGCCCCGCTGTTACGGTCCCCTGGGGCTTGCTCCCACTCACCCTGGCTACCTGGGGAATGCCACGTCCTTGGATTAGGAACACGGTTTCCAAAGAGACCTTGTGAAGAAAAAAAAAAAATAAATAGCTGGACTGATTTGAACAGACCTGGAGTGAATAAATCAGCGGAGAAACGGAAAAGAGTAGATGGAATTACACAGAAACGTTACATAAAAGCAGCTGATGTCTGACTCTGGCAATTAATTCACACTGGGCTGAGCCTGGGCTTTGGGGAAGAATAACTGGTGGGCAGTAGTGAAAGCGAAGAATAAGCAGTTGTGTACCGAGCTGGAGGGTGGTGTGTAGCCGTGGCCCCTCTTAGGGCTGGGTTTAATGAACAGTCTTCAGGAGATCAGTGAAACTCCCCAGTTTTAGGGGCAGTTGTGGGGCTCAAGATGTAAAGAGAGGAGGGCACAGGCAGAGTGGAGACACAGAGAGGGAGGTGTGCTCACACCTCTCTGCTGGCTCCTTGGCTCTTCTCCGTTTCCCCTAAATCTGGAAGAGGGACTGCCTGAGGGTGACCTCGGGATTTGGCTGGCAGGGCCACAGAGACCTGGGGCTGGAAGAGATCTCCTGGGTCACCAAGCCCATGACCTGCGCTTGCAGCCCTGGCATCTCACAGGCATCATCTGTGTTAGTGGCTCAGATCCTCCTGGCGGAAAGCACTCCGGTGAGCCATGGCTGCCCTGGCTAGGGCCGTGCTCCCAGCTGCCAGCAATGCACATGGGGAACCGGGACATGGGAGCAGGGAGGTGACCCTCAGCTGCATCTCCTATAACCAGGAAAAGGGGTTGGTGCAGTGATCCCCTGTGAGAGGCCATTACATGTCGCAGCTCAGAGCCAAGTGCAGCGATAAAACCCACTTTGGGCAAAATACCAGCAAGCCCTCCTCAGCCTGTGAACACCAGCACCCAGGATGGCATTGCTACTCGTTATCTCTGGGGCTTGGGTGAGACTCAAGGGCAGTGCAGTGTCCTCCCCCCAGCAAAAGCATCCCCTTGGATCTCAGGCACTCAGGGCTCCCCGTCACCGACAGCCCCTCAAGGTGTGCCATCACGCTGCTGGGCTTCCCCAAGGGCGACTGCCTGCTCTTCTAAAGGCGCTTGATCCGCGTGCACGAGACAGCTCCCACCCCTGTCAAACCTAATGACACTAATCCTCTTCATTTCTGTTCAACCGGCCTGAAGTGTCCAGTTTAATCCTGATCTCCAGTCCTTCAAGTGCTCCAACCATTAGATGGCTTCTGCTTCACGTAGCACATCCTTGCATAAACCTGCCCGTTCCCGTGAGCTGGAGATGGGAACAGGCACAAGATCATTCTGACGACTGAGAAGCTTTGTGCAGGGATGGCTGAATTTTGGGGGAACCCAAAGCTTGTGAGCAAGAGTCCCATGGACTCCGCCAGCCTTTGGGCTGGTGCTTCAGCCCAGCTCTGAATTTGGGACAGTGCTCCTGTGATCTAACACATTGAAGAAATCTTCTCCTGCCGTCTTTATATTTGATAATCTGAGATCTGTGGGAGTCTCTACTTCATAATCCATATATCTTGTGGCCCTCTGGAAGCCTGACAACTATTTCATGCTCAGATGGCTCCTTGCTCCGTGCAAGAAAAGCATGTCCTGACTGGCACAGGGGTAGCTCGTATTTCCATCACGCTGAGACAGTGATTAAATGCCTCCAGCCAAGCACAAGGCGACTTCAACTGCGTTTGTTCTTCGGGGACTGGGAGGGCTGGGGACGAGGCCAGAGCAAGCTGCAGCAGACCCCAGCCGGGCAGAGGCTGGAAAATTATGTTTAGAGGTAGGTTTGGCACCTCCAGCAAATCTCACCCGAGTTTGTTGGAAAACTGAGCTTGTCCGAAAACCAGGACTGCTCCCTGCTCTGGTGGGCAGCCCTTGGGGTCCCCTGGGCTGGTGGCATGTCTCCTGGGTGGCCATGCCAGAGCATGGGGCCTCCGAGCCTCTTGCACCCCTCCTCAACCTGTGATGCCTGGGGGGGGGGAAACAGGCTGGGGAAACTGAGGCACCCTGTTCTTGGTACGGCGGCACGACGTACAGCTTCCCACGGCTCAGCCCCTGCTCCTGGCACTGTAATCTGGCAGAGCCCCCGCAGCCGCTCTCCCCAGCCTCAGCACAGGAGCTTGGAGCTGTGCCCGGGCAGGATGGTTTAGGAGCAAAGGAGGGTTTTTGCTCTGCGAGTACAAAGCTCCCGGCCACAAATAAAACTCACTAATAGAAAAACGGTACAAAGGGAGCTGGGCTCTCGGGGCCAGGCTGGAAGTGAGAGCAGTAAATTGGAGGATAAAATGGTTGCTGTAGCTGCTGGTCAGCCCATATTTCAACATTTCAAGTTGCAGTAAAGAGGAAACATTTTTTTCACGGTTTAATGCTATCATCACTAAACCTTGCATACGTAAAGAGTGAGCATCTCTTAGGTCCTCATGGGCTTTTCACTCAATTGAATGCTTTTAATAGGCACCCTTCCCTGCTCTCCTTGCTCACGCTTCCTCGAGCTCAGGAGTCAGTCATGCTGCCACCGAGACGTCTGCTTGGGCCTCCAATGCCCACCAAATGCAGTGGAAATCAAGCATTTAAAGCGAAATTATGGATCTGGGCATCCCTGTTAACCTGTGATTTCCTAATGTTAGCCTGGGTCTCCTTCAGGCACTGTTGCCATCCCAAGGTGCCCGTATCAGATGAACAGCCCAAGTGGAAAGACGGGTGTATTGTCTCTGCGGCCGTGGGGTGCAGAGAAACTCCAGCACATCATTTGGAAACAGGCAGGAGGACTTTGTGCGCAGCGCCCTGCCAACACGACCTGTGCAGTCAGCAGCACAGGACCAGGGGATAAAAAATAGATCATATTTCAGTATTTTCACAATTTTCAAGCCAGTCCCTTGAATGCTGGGGACAGACTCAGGGTTTCTGAACTCTGTCCCTCTCCGTGCTGCTCTTTATAGACACTGGATAAGCCTCTCGGGCTCCCCAGACAGACGTATTATCCCCTTTGTAGCTGCTGCAGATTAAGACCCAGCGATAAGAGCTTTTGCAGGGGCTGTAACAAGGATGGTTGGCATAGCTGCCGTAAGAGGTCAGGATTTTCTGCACGCCTCCCAACTCCACCTTCCTGCAGCACTGCCCGGCTCCAACAACACAGCCCTGTCTCTGCGGCCAGACCTGGGGTCCCCGCCAGCTTAGCGGGGGGAGTTCCTGCGACACCCCAGCAGGAAAAGTTCATTCTCCCAGCAGCGGCATACAGCTGCAATAGCCCGAGCTTGGACTCCTGGGAGTGGGCATGGACACACCCCGAATTCTGCTGCCACAACCCCAAATCCCACAGCCACCTGCACCGACTCTGGGTGCGCTTGCAAAGGCAAAGGGAATCAAAGGAGGGGACCGCCACCGATGCGCTCGTACAGGAGTTAGAGGAGAGACCTGGCCACCAGCCACGCCGTAATACAGAGGATCTTGTCGCTACCTGGTTTTTTATTTTCCATGTCAAACCCCTGGCTAGCGGTGGCAGGCCTGATTAGCTTCGAAATGTCAGCAGCAAGCCCCCGTGGGCGTGAAGCCGCTCGCTGGCCTCCAGCCCTCACTTTTCAGCTGTGAGGCTCTAATGAGGACATCAGCGACGCTCTTTATTAAAACAAATGGTTGAAGGCAGCATGCCACTGCCCAGCCCACACTGCACTTCCCAGCAATCAAATAGTGACTCGAAGTCCTGGGGTGCTGGGTGCTGTAATGGGGGATCTCTGTCCGCAACCGTCCTCGCAGAGACATGGGATTGCTCCGCAGATCAATCTCTCCCTCCTCTTTCAGCCCACCCGCCAGCCCTGCTCTTAAGTTCTGTTGACTTTTGTATTTCACCTGATTTTCTCGCTCTTAGGAGAATAATATGGTGAAGTTTAGTTTGAGGTGCCCTCTGAGGGCTCCCACGCTCTCAGGTGTCTACAGGCAGCTGGAACCTCTTCTTGTAGAGATACCTAACATTATCCCAATGCAGGAGATGGAGATGAGACCCCATAGCATTTACTGTTCCTGCTTTCTCCATTCACCTCCTCCATCCAGATCTTCTCAACCTCCTTCCTCAAAGGCCAAAGTTTGTCCAAGGACTTTGGTGTTGACCATTGGCCTCGGTGGAACTGCTTCCCCAGGAAAACGAAGCATCACGTCGGCTTCATACATATGTCTGGTAGAACTATGAAATATTGTAAAAGACTTAGATTTATCAGTCCGGACAGATCGGGCCTCTTTTGCTGTGCCTATAAAAGCTCTGAATGATGCCATCCATCAATGGGTGGACAGCATCGGCTCTGACTGAGGATCAGGCAATTTTGCATCGCTGGGGCCAAGTGCCAATTCCTTAAGTAATCCCAGGTTTCATTAAAGAGGCAGCTGGAGGAGTGCATCGCTTTGAATTTATGTTTTTTTTTTAAGTCAGCTGCAGGACACTTACAAATTACTGTGGAATTGATGGTGGGTGACTCGTTAAAATTAATTATGGCCATAATTAGGAATATTCAGGAAGAAAACCACAGGAAAAATGGTCCACGGAATGATATTTTCCATAGTCATATTTCAAAATGAAGCAAAAACTTGCAGCTGCTTTATTAATTTAAATAATAAGATACGGCTTTTTCTTGCTTAGCTTCGGAGGGTTCCTAATGGAGGGGGGCTGCTAGATGAGGCATTTCAGAGGAAATCAAATAACCTCATAAATAAATGAGTTTTCTTTTTTCAGGCATAACTGTATTCATTCTTACACCATTCACAGAGCATCACATTACAGGCGAAAAAGTCAGGAGGAGCTTCCAGGCTGCTCCTGCATCCTAAGGACAAACTTCTCTATGCTGCCGGCTCCTTAACACGAACCCGCCCTGCCTGCGCTTGCAGCAGGGCAGCTCTGTCCAAACCTACACCTTGCTTCAGTCCTTTGGTCTGCGTCCACAGCCAGTGAGCAGGACAGGGAGATGAGGTTGTGGCTGTGGGCTTCTGGCTTCTCCTCACCCTTCTGCAGCATTCCCATGTCCCATTACCCTGAGCAGAGATCTTCAGCAGTGCCATGTGCCCTCTCCAGTAGAAAATAGTGGGAAATAATGGAGGGGCAAGGTGGAAAGTGGACCACAGGTACCAACATCCCCACCTGCAAGTTACCAGGGATTAGGAAAAACACATCACTACTGCGTGCTCCTCACAGTGGCCGGGTGGCCACCACAGATGGCAAATATCACGAGGGTTGTGTAGGAATGGGCACAACATGTCCCCCAGCACTTGCTGGTGGACCCAGTCCTGGCTGGACCACTGCGGGCCAGCAGCCCCACAGTAGTCTGCTCCTTTGCAAACCCTCTTTGCTGTCCACAGCCACCACCAGCCAAACCTCTGCTGTGACCGTGCATCCTGCTGCACGTCCCACTGCTCTGTGGCCTTGTAGCTGGCTGCACAGCCCGGCCTTTGGCTTAACGGCCGTGAAAATTGGGAGAGGGAGCACTGCAGCATCCAAGTCTGGGGAACACCACAGCAGCTCCAGCACAAGTTACTCCGTTCTAACTTTGAAATGCTCCGGGGTAAGGAGGAGATGGACAGTTCATTTCAACAGAAATGTTGTCCTTTGTGTCCAGACACCAGCTGGTATCAAAGGCATCACACCCGCTTACAGCGGGGCTCAGCGGGGTCAGCACTCACGGCACAGAGCAAAACGGGCGCAAGCAGAGCCAGACACGGGATTGCTGTGTCCACCTCAACCCTCCCGCAGCACCAGCAAATCCTGCACCCACTGAGGGCACCTCCAGCAGGGCAGGGGTCTGGGTTTAGCATTTGCTCATCTATCTTCTGCACCAAGCTACAGAGATTATCTCACTACTTGAACTGGTTTGTGGGTCCTTCGTACCAGTGAGGTACCACAAATACCCACCCTGGGAGCACCACCACCGCAAAGCCATCACTAGACAAGTGCCATCTCTCATGGTTATTTGCTGATCACCCTGTTCCTGCTAAATGTGGATCATGGAGACACAAGCAGGAAAATTAGACCTCTGATAGGATTCAAAAGCACTGGAGCTACAACAAATACAAAAGGCGGCTCAGACTCCTGAGGGATCTTCCTTCAACTGGCTACCGTTTCAGTCCAAAGCACACAAAGCCCATACAATGCTTTCAAATGTTCAGCAGGTTTTGGACCCCAACACCAAGAAGCCAGGTAATGTCTGTGAACCTTTTCTTCCTGCAAGATCAGGAGATTTACACACACAACAGAAGTAACCGCAGCACTATTGTAATTTCTTTTGGGGGACGTACCTCATCGATGAGTCCAAGACATGCTGCTGGGAATGGTGTGAACCCCTGCAAGGCTGCTCTGAATTTCCTCCATTGGGACACCAATCTCTAGGGGAAAAACAAAATTAAATCAGCACAGTAAATTAGAGTGGGGGAAAGAAGTTCCCCTCTCTCAACCTTTATTCATAGGAGAGGTGCTCCAGCCTCTGAGGCTGAGAGAGCTGGGGATGTTCAGCCTGGAGAAGACGAGGCTCTGGGGAGACCTAATTGTGGCCTTTCAATGCTTAAAGGATCTTATAAAAAGGATCGAGAGGGACTCTGCTCGGGTAGATAATGATAGGACCAGGGGGAATGGGTTTAAACTGACAGAGGGGAGCTGGAGCTGAGCTGTGAGGCAGCAATCCTTCCCTGGGAGGGTGCTGAGGCCCTGGCACAAGGTGCCCCGAGAAGCTGTGGCTGCCCCTGGCTCCCTGGCAGTGCCCAAGGCCAGGTTGGATGGGGCTTTGGGCACCCTGGGCTAGTGGGTGACATCCCTGCCTATGGCAGCAGGGTTGGAACCAGATGATCTTTGAGATCCCTTCCAACCTAAGCCATTCTATGATCCTATGCAAAAAGGCGCACGCCCCAGCGTTCACGCCCTTTCCAGATACTGGTCCAGCATCTGGGAGTGCTCCTCCCTGCCAGCCCCATGGGGACAGTGTGCAGGGCAGAGGCTTCTGCCTACTGCTGATTGCAAACCGCTGGAAAATTCATACCAAGAAATTGCTCTCCAAAATTTCCTTGGGGACACGTGGCTTTTCGGCAGGAAGCTGAGCACTGCAGCGCTGTGCCTGGGAGCTGCGAGCCCTTGACTCAGGGATGCTGCTGCCCAGGTATGTGTCTATCACGGGTCTGTTTTAGCCCGGGGCAAAGGTCTTGGGGATAGCCCATGGGAAGGAAAGCCCGGGCTGTGCTTCTGCGCATCCCAGCATGGCCGTCTTTTCTGGATCCAACGCCTTCCGCACCACTGCACTGAGCTGGGACAGGTCTCTGACCCTGCACCCCACCACTCCTCTGCAGAGCAGGGATGTGCCCGCTGCTGCCTTGGGTACCCAAGAAGAATTACAGACACAAAGACGGTGAACTACAGCTCCTGGGGCATCCACATCAAAAGGTTAAGGAATTTTAGCTTTATTTGGATTTTTCACAGGTGGATTTTCAGCAGGCATAGTCTGCTTTTCTATTCTACGCATTCCTCCAGTCAACAGCCCAATTTCCTCCTGACAAAGAAATTCATTAGGAAACTTTCAAGCCAATCCCAACCATGGCAGCTAGTTGAAATTGCTCAAATCCTCTCCAGAAAACCTCCTTACAACACATCCATCTCCGTCTCCCTTTGCATCCCCCCGGTAACAGATCTGAACTCATAATGACCTACGAGCCGCCTGCCTGCTTAGTCCAGCTCCGGCGCTCTCCATACCTGTCATGACACAAATATATTCTCACAAATTTATTTCTAAGTAGTATTTCTGTACCGATATTGTTTCTCTCAGCCACCCTCTTTCATGCAATAATTGTAGAACTTGAAAAGCTACAAAAACCTTTCCCCATTGATTGCTCTTCCCATGAGAAGTGGGCAAGTGTAGGAAAGGAGGGATTCAGGCAGGAGCATCTGATGCCACTGGTGGTCTGGTCATGTACTGGACCCATCAGGACACAGAAAGCAATGGGAGATCTAGCATTGCCATGAGGATGAGGAGGTATAACCAGCCACAGTCAAACCGTCGTCCCCAAAGGGCTGCGCAGTGGCTCATTAGCCACAAAAGAAAGGGCTAATTTTAGATTTGGTGGCAATTAAAAAGCATTGTGTTATCCTTCCTGTGCTAAAACAGAATGTCAAAATCTTTGGGTAAAACAGCAGCTAAATGAGGGGCTGACGGAGAGTTACAATAAGGAAAGACAATGGCATCATTATATTGGGATTTATCTTCCCGAGACAGGATTGCCCTCATTATTCAGGAGCTGTGTACCCAGAAGCCACTAATAAGGATCCCTCCCAGGATGGAGATAAATCCCAAACCTTTTGAAGACTTTTAAATGTAAATGCTCTGCAGCATTCAAAGTGCCCTCTGATTTTGGCACCCGCATCACTTGTGCCAGCACCGCCTGTCCTGCCGGAGGTTAAACGGGCTTCGGGGACATCTCAGTCCAGGCCAGCTGGGACCGGTATCTCGCTGGGGCAAGAGGGACAGGCTCTACATCGGATGGACGTTTGGATCGGCTCGGGAGGGAGCTGGGGAGTCCCACCCGCACCCGAACCGCCGTTGCTGCGGTGAGGAAGGACCGCCCGCAGGGAACCAGATCATTGTGTGGTGTGGAGGCTCTTGATTCAGGGCAGATCGAGCATTTGACAAAACATCTTCTAAAGTGCAATGATGAAGAAAATTGAAAGAATCCAAGCAGGGGGAGAGAAGTTTGTAGGACGATACCAAACTGGCCCATGTGCCCCAGTCCTCCCCAGTGAGCTGGGGGCGGGTGGGAGGCCGGGGATGGCAGCTCTGCTCATCAATGCTTTGTAGCATAATTAAATCCCATCAACCAAAAAAACTCCTTCCCATCCACCATGCAGAATAATCTATGCTTCAGAAATAAGTAGGACACTTCCTTATTTAATGTTACGAAATAACAGGGTAAGTATTGTATTCAGTCCATAGATGGGAGGTGCTGTGTTGTTTCAACCGCTATGTTTTCCACTTTCGCCTGCTAAAGAAAAAGAAAAAAAAAAAAAAGGAAAGAAAATCCTGATAAAAGCCCTAGGTGTTGCTATAGATTTGGAAAGGCAAATCAGTTCAGCTGTCAGCAAGGTGAGAAACACGAGTTTTTCTTTCCACATTTAAAAGGGCTCTGGGGGGTACAAACAGCGTGGGGCTGGCTCCAGCCTTGCCAGCGCTGGAGCTGCCGGTGTTCCCCACCCCGACACCAGCCTGCTTTTCTATGTGTTCCAGCGGGCTGGGATAGAACTCAGAAGCTCCTCCTAGCAGAAAGGATGCCGTGCCCGCTTTCCAGGCTCCTGCTGGAAACCCAATTCCGTCAACAGCACCAAAGGTGTCAAATCCCAACGCTGAGGCGCAGCCCGTTTCACCCATGTAGGTCTGCTGCTCATCGGAGCTGCTGCTACAGGAAACCTGGAGGAGGAGGCGACCCTGTACGTGGTTTTTTTTATGAGGTAGAGAAACCATGAGAGACTTTTGAACGTGAGGAACAGAGAACTTGTAAGACGGGCACATCCTGCCCTGCCACCAGGAAGGCAAACCCAGAGCGCGCACAGGGTGGGAAGCGCCAGCTGATCTCTCTCATCTAGCTGAGGTTGGGGTAATTTTTATTAAGCAAAAATACATTTACTGAGGGCTTCAAGATGACTACCACGACGGATCCGCAGGAGGCATGTGAGGCGAGGCGGGGGAGATGAAGTAGAGGCTATTGATGAGGTGGTTTTCTCTGATGGAGCCTTTGTGGAGAGCAGCGCTGCCCACAGAGCCCAATGCTGATGAAGGAGTTTCTCCTGCAGTATTTGGGCTTGGGACATTTTTCTGGGCTTTGAGAGTCCAGAGTGTAACAGATTTGATGATAACCCCCCCTAATCAATATCCCTGTTTCTTCCTCCCGTGGCAAATCACCGTAGCAAACTGTGCCCATCACGCCGCAAACACCGGGTGCCAGGTCCCCACATCAGCTCGTGGAGATCTCACAGCTCCCCTGGGCTCGGCATCACCCAACACCATATCCAGCTGGTAACAAAGCCCCGCGGTTAGTTTATCCGACTGCCTCGGGATCTTCCCCAGAGCGGTGCAGGAGCATGCAGCATCCAGCCCCGGCATCCCACTGCCCGGTCTCCTGAGCCACGCAACACGGTGCTCTCTCCTCCAGACTGTTTATCTTAAAACCATTTAATCTGTGACTGTTTCTATTTCACCGTTCAGGAATTAAAACCTTTTAAATAAATATTTAATGACTCCTATTGGGTGCCGGGATGATAATGGGGCTGGTGGGCATGCAGAGCCACGTACCCACAGATAAAACCTTCAGCAAAATGAGGTCTCTTGTTTTATTGTTCCTGATATTATAAAGATTGACTCTGCTATTAGAGCTTCCTGGAGGATTTCTCTGGGATAAAATCTCTGACTAGCAGAATTTAATCAGTTAGTGATGAAAAATAAATTTCAGGTGTCGGCAGCTTTTAAATAAGTGCAACTCTTTTTCTGAAAACACGGTATCTGCTGTGCCAATATCCTGCGGACACGACCTGCCCAAGCCTGCACCACGTGCCGTGAGCACGGCGTTCCCTGCTACCGGCCCAGAGGGGCTGCAAGCGCTCCGGTTCATCACCGCATTTCCTATGGACAAGTCAGAGCAGACCGCAGCAAAGTGGTCCAGCCCAGGGACAGCAAAGCAAATTAGCAAGGAACTAATTAACAGTAGTCTGGCACTACGCAGGCTTTAGGTGTTACATGCTTGGACAAGAGAAAAGCCTTATTTAAGGGTGAAACCATTAGGGCTGATTCTGTTGGTGTGGGTTTGCTCCATCCTCAGCTTTGGGATCTGGAGTGGTGGGGCACAACCCCTCATCCCCCCCCACCACCAGAGACAGGTTTCACGTGTGGCGCGATGCAAAAAGCACAACCCCAGAAAACAGTATCGAGAAGGGAAGGGAAGGAGGAGAGCTTCAACCACACAGGGGACCAGATTGAGGCTGGTGGAGCAAGCAGCCCCAGCCATGCCAGATGCTCCCACGGCCTGGGAAGCATTTTAGCTGCTGGCCTCCAAACACAGCAGCTCTGAGCAAACGGCCCTGGCAGCCTCCTGTGAGGAGAAGAGGCTCCATCTGCAGTCGGGCCAGATCGAGGACCCTTGCGGTAGCAGATGAGCTGCGCGAGGGTGGGGGGCTCTGCTCAGGGGAGGCTGTCCCAACTGGGGACTGAGGGGCTCCTCTCCTCCTGTCTTTCTCCACTTCATCCTTGGCTTGGCCAAGTGAAGTTCAGCTATTACACAGCGTCAGGAGATGAATTACATGAAATTATAATTACATTACCCTTGCCTGCTCTGGGCAAAATGCAAAAGGTCATCTTCCCCCCCCCCTTGCTGCCTGATCTTTAATATGTTAGGCCACTTAGAGACACTGCCGTGACATTTACAATAGGTCCAGGGACAGATGCTGCACAGGCACTTGCACGTTTTTGCTTTTCCAGGGGACTTGCTTTGGCTGAGCACGGCCAGAGCCGCACTGGACCCCTCTGCTTTTACAGACGGGGTTTGATGGAGAGTTGCGTGCTCAGCACCCTGCCGGCACAGTGAAGCCACACAGGTAAGCCATTTCCTGACCCAGAGGGGCTGCAGGGTTCTCCGGGGGAAGTCACCCCAGCACACCGCAGCTTGGGAACTGCAGTGACTTCGGGGGGGTGCAAAGCACTGCCAGCGAGGCCAGTTTGCAGCACAGGAGAGCCCAGAACCATGCAGAACATACACCCCAGAGACCTCTGCAGAAGCTTCCACCACTCCTTCACCCTCCCAAGATATATCCCTGAGGATAACTGCACCGTTGAAAGACTTTAGGACCCTTTCAAAGACACATATGAGCTGACACTAAGGTTGCTGACTTGTGCCTTGACAAGAGATGCAGCACCAACCGCCTGAGGTAGGTTTTACAGCCAGCACCGAGCACGTGCTGCTGTGTAGCCTCAAGCCAGCACCGGCGGTTACTCCAGGCATGCCTGCGAGACCTGACCTCGCAGCAACGTGGACCAAACCAAGACACCGATGCCGTGGGTTTGGGGGTAAAGGCGAGCCCGCAGTGCAGCACGCCTGTGCTGGAACAAGCGCAGAGCTGGGGTCCCTCGGGGAGATGCAGCTCCTGTCCACGCAACCCACTCCCACTCTCGTAAGGTGAGAAGCCAATTTCCTGCTTTTCACAGCAATTTTCTTCAACTCCAATGGCTACAAGCTGCTCTACTGATTGTAAATAAATACATTGGGAGCTTGGCCCAAAATAGAAAGCAGAGAAACCTCCCTAGCTCAATAAACTATAATAAGCACTTGCAGCCAGAGAAACTGTAATTTGCAGGGCCAACTCTCCCTGTGGGATGCAGGCTCGGCCAGGCTCCGGATGGCTTCCCTTCGTTGCGGTCCACCAAGAGTGGGAAGGGGGGCCTGGCTCCAGAGCAGCTCTCCTGGGCAGTCCTGCTCCCCACCCCACCGATGCTGTGGGCTGGAGGCTGGTCCCTGCCCAGGGCTGAGCCCAGCCTGTCCCTGGGGGTCTCCTCTGCCACACGTGGCCCTGCCCAAAGCCGAGGGTGCATCTGATTTACAGCTCCCCACGTTCACTCAGAGCACAGCCCTTGCAGAGGGCTCGGGCATAGTTGTTTCTCTAAGCATCATAAAGAATAAACAAATCTAGGTGAAATGAGTGCCTGCATGAACATCCCTTCTCCTTCCCCCCATCCTGCCATGTCCTCTAAAGCCAGGGCTCCTCCTCCACCTCCCCCCAACACGGGGACCCCCCTCACTCCCTGACCCTCAGTAAGCAGGTTCCCCCCTCCAACGGGACGCACTGCTGAGCGGGTCACGGTCCCCCATGCTCTCCAGGACCACCAGGACCCCCCTCCTGCCCTGGGGTGCCAGCAGGGCAAAGAGCAGCAGGGATGGACAGCAGGACTCTGCCTGCACATTTTGTTTACCCCATCAGCAATGCCATATCAAGAGGCTTTTAGCGACGTGACCCCCGGCGTGGCGAGCATCCCTGCGGCGGCTGTCACCCCGGGGAGGGCCCGGGCTGGCCAGGCACCAGGTCCTCTCTCCCTCTGGTGCCTAAAGCAGCTCTGGGAGGTGTGCAGCTTTCCGTGCACAGAGGCTCCTGCGGGACGTTAGGAGCACAGGCAGGGATTTGCCAAAACAGCCAACAGATTTACCTGACACGTTGTTTTAAAAATGAACGAGACCGCAGGGGTGATTAGCCACAGGAATAAGTCACCGAGAGGTGGTGGGGTTCACCTCCTCTATTTTCCAGCAAGTCCCAGTGTCCTTGTCAGCTGGGACCTACTTTAGCCAAGCACGCGTGAGCTGCTGGTTCTTCCCGGATGAAATTTATGAATCTCTGAAAAAACGGCAGCAACCTGACCACTGCTGAGTCTCTGGAAGGGTCTGCAGATCCCATTCCTGCTGCGTCACTGCCCTGCCTGCAAACAGCCGCTTCCCCTTCAAAACGAACGAGGCTCTTTTATGGGGCCTCTTAAAAAGCCTGAAAATCATAAAGGAGCCCTGCCAGCCCTGCGAACCTTCAATAACGGCCCTCCAGCTCCTGAACGCACGAGCCGTCACACAGCGGGGGCCAGCGGGCTCCTGCCAGCCCCCGGCGGTCCCGCACTGAAGGAACGATGCTCAAGCAGGACTCTGTGGCTCAGCGTGAACTGCCAGGCACGGAGGAGCTCTCCTCCTCGCGGGAGAGGCAGCCAGCCTTGGGCAGCGAGCTGAGCCAGGCAGGAGAGCGAGACCTCTCCGAGGGGTGGCCTTTCCCCTCCCCTCGCTCGGCTGCGCTGGGCAGGGATGCGTGCGGGGATGGGCTAGCGGTCTTGGGGGATAAATCAAAATCCTTCAGGAGGGAGACACATCCTCAGCCTGAGCATCATGGATCGTGATTTCTCACTGAAGGGCTGATGCAGGTTGCATGGCATAAGGTGTCCCCTGCCGAGCACACGCCCTGCCCACATAGACGTTTGCTCTGCGACTGCGCAAAGACCCAGAAAGCAAAGGCGTGTGACTCCCGTGGACAAGGGCAGCTGGTCCCCTCCAAAGATCCGTACCTAGAAAGCCCTTTTTTGTGCCTCAGAGATGCTTCCCAGCTCCAGGGTGCTTGGAGTGGGCAATGCCACTCACCCAGCAGTAACGGGCAGGTCCTGGGGAGCAGGGGCAGCCACCCGGGTGAGAGCTGGCACCCCACAGCACACACCGCCTTTGCAATGACCTCGTTCTTCAAGGAGGAGATGGTCCCCAAGGGACATCTGGCCCTTGCAGACAGGAGGGAGGCCCCGTTCAGGCAGCACTACCAGACCCATAGGATGTCTCACAGAGCTGCCACCAGCTGGGAGGCAACAGCAGAGTACCCCCGTTGCAGGGCCTGGAGTGACAAACACAAGCTGGCAAGTGACTCGTCTCTCACAGGCAACCCCAGCGTGAGCCACAGAGCTGTATGTCTGTCCACCATGATGCTCCATGCACAGCTTCACAAAAGCACCTTGCCACCATGAAGCTCCACGCAAGGCTTCACAAGAGCACCTCACTGGCCTCCGCCTGCTTTCGGTGCTCATCACATTCAGGGGAAATAACATTCTTTCACCTTCTGTGGGTCTCTGTGGTCCTACCACACTCCCAAGTAATTCTGTGGCCCCACCAGCTTGGGACCGGTGAGGGCACCTTGCCCTCAGGCCCTTGCTGGCAGTTCTGTGCTAGCCCAGCATTGTATTTTTAGCTGTTTGACTGTAGCAAGTTCCTTCAAGCTTGTGGTTTGCTATTGTTGCTCTCCTTTAATAACCTGTAATAGGTTTTTCTCCTCTAAGATAAGACCTCAGTAGAAGCGGTTTGCTGTCGTATCAACAGTATAGGGCATTCTCCTTTGCTGTAGGTACACTGAGATAAAGATTTCCGAGTCCTTTGAGCTACGACGTAGACCTTTCCACAATAGTAAATGGTGATATTTCCATTCAGTAATGTATTTCTATCTTCCCAGTGAGGTCAATAACAGAGTATCCCTTGAGCTGGGAAAAATGATGAGTGATGTCTAGTAATTACAGAGACCATAAGGCAACAGTGAAGCTAATTTTGACATTAAAAATCACAATGAGCACCTCCATTGCCTATTTTATTTGCTGGTTTGGACGGTGAGGTCCACCGCTGTGCAAGGAACGGATGTCTGTACACAGGGCACGTTTTGGGGTTGTTGGAATTCAAAGCAATTAACTGGTTTTGCCTCTCTCAGTTTCCTGGCATGGCGCCTGACCTTGCATATGATTCATCTTCCTCATTTGTGTTAGATGTTTGCAAGTCATCTTGCTTTGAGCAAAGTAGGCTGCAGTGGGGATTGAAATGTCTGATATTACCATCCTTCCCCTCTTCCTCACCACCGAGCCAGCCGGAGCACTTTCAGAAAGCATGGTTTATAGCTGCACACTGCAAACAAGGAGTAAGAGCGTACTCTGAAGATGAATTACACAGAAAAACTCTCCAATGAGCCGCATTCTGCATTTCAAACACCATCACTCCAAATGCCCAGCTGTCTCTGCCAGAGGAGTCAATGGAAAAAAATTTTTCATTCCCATTTCATGGAAATATTTGTATTTAAGGCCAAGCTGGCCTCAATATAAGCAGTGAATGTCCGGTCCCTGCTCCCAGACGAAAGGACCTAGCCCCCAAAGGAGTGGCCAGCCTGAGACCTGTCCCAGTGGCCCTTGCAAAGCCCCACCAGCACTGGGGCTGAGGGCTTGCTTAACCACCCAAAGCCCACAAAGGGAGCCCCTGCCTTGCTGGGACCTCCGGCCCCCGGCTGGCCTTGACCTAAGCGGCGAACGTCCAGCCCCTGCTCCTCTTCCACCCAGGCTTCCCAAGTGCAGGCTGGAGGAAGAGCTCCGGCAGCTCTGCAGACTAGTCTTAAAAGCCAGGCTGTTCGTTTTCTGCCACTTGTTTGGAGAACTGAGTTTATATATTGAGATTTTTGTAAACAAAAGCACGAGGCTTTGTTTCTAAAGTCATCACATTTCAGCTTTTTGTGGTATTTATTATACTTTTCCCTAAAAGCCATAGGAGATGCGGCACTGCTTTTGGAATGATGCAGAATCACAGAAAACAGGGCTGGAACAGACCTCAACCATTGGCCCTGCCTCAGGGTAGGGTTAGATCTGGATTATTCCCGAGAGACGTTTCCCCAAACTCTTCTTAAACACTTCTAATGGTAGAAACTCCGTAGCCTCCCCAGGCAAAACATCCCAGTGCTTAATTGCCCTTACTGTTACAAGCTTAGAAATCTCCTTCTCTGCAACTGCAGCACAAATTCCCATCCTGAACCTCTGCAGACTGAACAGAGAATATTCCATCATTGAGATCGTTATGGAAAATACTGACTCCTATTAGATCAAGGATGGATTCCTGCACAAAGTCACTCAATCCATCCTTTCTTTTGACAGCAAATCATTAACTTCTCTTGTCTAGTTTCCAACCATGTTTTGCACCTCTCCCACAGCAGTTTCGTGAAGACCTGCTTACCAACCTTGTTTAAAAGGAATATCATGTGAAACACAGCAAAATCCTGGCAAAGCCACGACATCTGACGTCTCTGGCTTACTTTCAATCCAAAATATTCAGTCTCATCACATAGGAAAATCAGATTGGCTTGACACATGTGGTTTTTTAAGTTTGTGGGGGGATGTTTTGGGAGGTTTTTTTGGTACCCAGAAATGATATTTTTCTGGGAACTGAATTTAAACTAGTTAGATCACAATGCTAATAACAATTCTCCATGCCTCCTCCTTTTACCTCTCCGTAAATACAGATTTCACCTTTGCCTCTGCCGATCTCCTGGAGCATTTTAACAGCCCTGAGATTGTTTCTGCCTGTACCTTGACTGAGGGTAAAGTTCTGGCTTTGGTCAGTTTGAAAATACTTTACTTACCCGCATCTGATCCTTGTTATCCTCACAGTCCCTGCTGACTGCACAGCATTTCACATCCTGAGCTGCCTGGTTTCGTCCCTGCCTCCTCACGCCACCCAACTTGCCGTTGGGAATGTGACCTGGCTTTGAGTCCTTGGAGTATTCCCTCCCCTCCTAAAAGTCAGCGATGAGCTAGAGCTGAACCGAGGCAGTCGATGCTACATCTCCTGTCTCCTAATTTTTGGATGGTTCTCCTATTTGCCCACAAAAAGAATCGCTTCACCTTAAGACACATAGGTCAGTAGCCTCAAAATACGTGACCATATTTACTAATCACTCATAGTTTTCCAGAAGGTCCCACATCCCCTTACTCTCTAGCATGGATGTTTAGCAAAACAATCTCCCTTTTCCTGTTTCTTCTTCTGAGACAAGTTGCTCCCTGTTCTGACACCATCCTGTGCACAAGAATCATTCGGTCTCAGTCATGGGCTACCAACTGCGCTGTTGAAGAGCTTTCCTGAAGATCTCTTTGTATTTGTTTGCCTGCTCCATCAAAGTCTTTACAGAAGTGGACTGGTATTACTTCACCAGTCCTATGGGTGAAAAGCTGAGCCACCAAGTGGCTGGTCACATTGACACGTGCAGAAGATACTAATTCCAAGCAGCTCATCATCCGTTTCAGTCAGGAGAGATCAAGTACAGTGTTTTCTGTGACAGGCTTTTGCCTGATGAGTTACGAATAGGTGCGAGCAGGATGGAAGAGAAGAAAGAACAGCTGAGATCTGGGGACTCTGTGCAGCTGCACGTGAAATCCAGCGCAGCGAGCGCTGAAGCACACTGTACCAGGGGACGCAGACAGCTGGGATGTAGCACTAGGATTGTATATTACAGCTGGCAACATTACAAACAACTAAAGGACAATTGTTCTGACATTTTTTTATGGCACGTATAGTTCTTTTTAATAAGCGTTTCTTTCATAATTGCATCTGTTCCCCAAAGGATTTACTGCTGATTAGGAATCCCATGCCGACACAGGGAAGCAAACTGTGATTAATTATGCTCAACTTGCTCAAGGTGTGCTGTGGGTAGACACAGACAGGCTAAAGATGGATGAAAAAAAAAAAAAGAAAACAAAGTAACTGGGTGGTTTTTTCCAGCAATGAAGCTCTGAGAGGGGAGAAATCCTTCACACCAGCAGTCCTGCCAGGCAGGTCAGATAACTGGTCTGGCTTCCTACCCTACAGCATCCAAACACGTCTGACTTGAATAGACCAGCCAAGTCCAGCAGGACCACTGCCTGCCTAAAACTGAGCAGTAGAGTCCTCTGCTAGAGCTGGGTTTAGGCTGTATGGACATGAAAAGGAGAGACATGGGAAAGCAGAGGGAATGACTGCCAAGAGGTAACCCGCAAAGATGGTCCTGCCTCATATTGGTGGTGCCCTGCCCCGGGGACAGCGATATGTCCTTGCTTAGCAAGCCCCTAAAGGGAACCAGAGAAAGGATCAGGACGAGTTGATAGCAAAGACTCAAACAAATTAGTCAGCATGCAAAGTCCAGGCCCCTAGGCACTAGCCTTGTACAAGAGAAGACAATCAAATCCACATCCCAAGAGACAGAAGAGGCTCCTCTGTATAGATAAGATAACAAGTCTTCGTATCAATGAGCAATCAAAGCTATGATCATATATGGGCAAATTGAGCTGGGGTCTGTACTTCTAAAGGATTCCTGGAGATGGGTGGCCACTTGTCAGAAATTATATCAATATTCATTTTTTTAAGCATATAAGAAGTGTGTGTTTGTTCCTTGGTGTGCACATTAGGCAAGGAGAGATGCCCCACGCACCCAGCGCTGTCATGAACCAATGTCGGCTTTCTGAGCTGTCCTTTGGTTTGGAGGGTTTTTCTTGGTTATGACTTTTGGTGACAGAATTTGGCAACCCAGATGGGACAAGCTCTCCGGATTCTTGACGGACCAGAGGAAACGTGAAGTCTCCAGCACGCACCGGAGTATTTTTGGGGAGGTCCTCCGATTCCCTGGTCAGGTGAGTTTCCATGACAGTTCTCTGGGAATTAACGGCTTTGGGGGTGATCCCGTCACTAGAAAACAGTTGGTAAAATACTGCAGTCATTGGTGGCCCTCGTAGACTTTGGATGATCGCAAAAAATGGCCTAAGAATGGAAGTATAAGCTATAATACAGTATTGCGATTAATGTTGTTTTGTAGACCTGAAGGAAAATGGGATGAAATGCTGTATGTGAATTTGTTCTTTGCATTACGGGACAATTATGATATATGTAAAGAACGTGGCTTGATTGGAAATGAAAGTGGTATATTGGGGTTAGAGGCAGAAAATAAGAAATCGTCCAAGCGTTGTTGTTCAGCATGTAGCATTAGAAGGCGATGCAACAAATATAAAGAGAAATGGGAAGAAGAGGGGGATGTTGAGATGTTGGTTGGCCCACAGAGGGGCAATGAGGCAAGAAACGAGAAGGAGATGGTGCAGGACGAAAGGAGGGTGAGCGGAAAGCAAAAGGAACAGAGAGATAGTGATTTGGGAAGTTGCAGTGAGAAGGAAGGTCTCACTCTGGTGGCGGGGAAATGCTCAGAACATACAAGCCCCTCTCAGGCAGGAGGTAGGACAGGACAGACCAGTTTGGGTAAAGGTACTGTTTTTGGAATCAATTCACAGGCTTGGAAGGAGATGGCAGGCACGTATAGGGAGGACCCTGAGCAGGTAGCAAAGGTTATGGAAACCATAATTGAAAATCAGGACCGGAAAGATCTGCAAGTTGTCTTAAATAACTTAGTGTCTTATGAGGAAAAAAGAATTATTATGGCTAAGGCTAAAGAGGAGGCGGAACAGGTGCATGTTCAAGCTGCACGTGCAGGACGGATAGAGGGTCATTTTCCTCCCAGTAACCCTAATATGGATCCCAACGTCCCTGCTCAAAGGTTATCATTAACTGAATACCAACAGTTTATTTTGTATGGAATGCTATTCCGAAGCCAAAGAATTGTTCTAAATTGTATCACATCATCCAAGGAAAGGATAAGGATGCCTCTTCCTTCCTTGAAAGACTAATGGAGGCTGCAAGGAAATATACTGATTTGAACCCAGAAAATGAAGCAGATGCTGTTTCATTGGTCCATATTTTTATTGGACAATCTAGTGCAGACAAGAAATGAAAATTACAAAAGTTAGAGGGGGCAGATGCCCACTCGCTAGATAAAATGTTAGAGAATGCCTGGAAAGTATATAACAACAGAGGAAAGGTAGAAGAAAAACAGAAAAAAGAGACGCTTAAAGATAGTAAAATACAGGCAGCAGCCATAGCCCGTGAGTTAGAGGGCAAGGCTATCGGGGCCGGAGGGGGAGAGGGCTTCCTGGCAGAGCGCCAAGGGCCCCAATACCATCAGGAAACGATCAGTGTGCTTACTGCAGGCAGAAAGGACACTGGAGAAGGCAATGCCCACAAGTAAGCCAGCAGGGCATTGGGCAAATACCGAGGCAGGCTGTCAATATGACAACATTAGATTCAGACTGAGGAGGACTGGGAGGAGAATCGAAACCCTTCCCAACAGAACCCCTGGTTATACTAAGGTTGGGGGATGAAAAAATAAAATTTTTAGTAGATGCGGGGCTACTTATTCAGTATTGAATCCATGCAAGGCTGATTTGAGTAATCAAAGCACGTCAATTTTTGGTACTACAGGGCAGAAAGAAAATTGGACATTTTTCCAGCCTTTGAAGTTGGGAATTGGAAAAAGGGTGTTAACCCATCAATTTCTTTATATGCCAGACTGCCCTATGCTGCTGTTAGGATGGGATACATTAAGCTAATTGAATGCACAAATCACTTTCGAAAAAGGAAAAATCCAAATCCATATTCCTGAAAATATAGCTTTGGACGCCCCAGTCTTTATGTCACAGAAGGAAGCTGAGTCACAGAGATACCAGAAGAAGTTGAAAATGCCATAACACTTCTAGTATGGGTTTCAGGGACACCAGGATGATCCCGAGCAGCAGAACCAGTAATCATCCAGTTGAAATCAGACACCAGACCGGTAAGACGAAGGCAGTGCCCAATCAAACTAGGAGTAAGAAAAGGCTTAGAACCATTAATAGAACAAGTCATAAGCTCTGAGTTATTAAGAGAATGCCCGTCAGAGTACAATACCCCAATATTGCCAGTTAAAAAGCCGCATTCAGAAGAATATAGATCAGTTCAGGATTTAAGGGCTATAAATGAAATCGTGCAGGATGTCCACAAGGTAGTGGCAAACCCGTATACTCTCTTAACCACCTTGAAGGAAACAGATAAACGGTTTACTGTATCGGATTTGAAAGATGCGTTCTTTCGCCTTCCACTAGCAGCTGAGAGTCAAGAACTGTTCGCTTACAAATGGGAAAGCCCTAAGGCCAGTAGGAAAACTCAGTTGTGTTGGACAGTACTACCGCAAGGATTTAAGAACAGCCCTATGATTTTTGGAAATCAATTAGCTAAAGAATTACAAGGCTGACAAAAGATGCATGAAAATATCACCTTGCTGCAATACGTAGATGACATAGTGCTAGCCGCGAGCAAGAAGGAGCATTCCATACAAATGACAACAGACCTCCTAAACCGTTTGGGGCTGGTGGGGTACAAGGTGTCCCAGAAAAAGGCACAGATCGCCCAGCAGGAAGTAACATATTTGGGGTTCACAATTTCCCAGGGCCAGCACAGTCTTGGAACTGAAAGAAAGGAGGCTATTTGTCAAATTCCTGAACCCAAACCAAAACAGGAGCTTAGAGCATTTCTTGGAATGGCCAGATGGTGTCGACTATGGATAATAAATTTTGGACTTACTGCCAACCCCCCATAGGAATCTATACAATGGGAAGAAAACCTCCTTGTTTGGGCTCAGGAGTGCAGAGATGCATTCGTGAAGTTGAAACAGGCCTTAACGAGCGCTCCGGCTCCAGGCCTCCTGAATTTAGAAAAACCATTTGAATTATTCGTATGTGAGAGACTGCATGTTGCCTTAGGAGTATTGGCCCAACGATAGGGATCATGGAAAAGACCTGTGGGGTACTTTTCAAAACAGTTAGACCATGTCAGCAAAGGATGGCCAGCATGCCTTCGAGCAGTGGCGGCTACAGTATTATTGATCCAAGCAGCCTGAAAATTAACGCTTGGGCAAAAGCTAACTGTATTTGTGCCCCATGCAGTGACAGCAGTTCTAGAACAAAAAGGAGGACGCTGGTTATCACCAAGCCAAATGCTGAAGTACCAAGCTGGTCTTTTCGAACAAGACGATGTGGAGCTGAAAGTAACCTCGATTCTGGATCCAGAAACCTTTCTAACTACTGATCCTGGTGGAGAAGAACTAACTCATAACTGCTTGCAAACAACAGAGCAGATATATTCCAGCAGAGCAGACTTGAAAGACATGCCAATGGAAAACGCAGTCCGGGACTTGTTTGTAGATGATAGAAGCTTTACACGGGATGGAACACGGAAAGCAGGATACGTGGTGGTAACCACTAGGGAAGTAATTGAGGCTACAGCTCTGTCATCTAACACAGCCCAGAAAGCAGAGCTTATAGCCTTACTAAGAGCATTAGAACTGTCAAAGAACAAATCTTTTAATATATGGACAGCTTCAAAGTTTGCCTTTGGGGTAGTCCATGCCCATGGGGCCATTTGGAAAGAAAGGGGACTCTTAACATCACAAGGATTCCCAGTCAGATATGGGCCAATGATCCAACAATTATTACAAACAATTAATCTACCAAGACCAGTAGCAATCATGCATCGTAAGGCGCGTCAATTCGAAAACAATCCAGTGTGTATAGGAAACGGTACGGCAGATAAAGCTGCAAGAGAAGCAGCTGAAAGTCAAATATTGCTAGTCTTGCCAGAAAAGGTCCAAAGGTTGGGACCCAAGAGTCTGCAGTATATACCAGAAGACAACCAATTGACTAATCTCCTAAAGGCAATTAAAACCTGAGAAGGATGGTGGGTGACTCCTTCGTATCAAGTAATAGTTACACAGGAAATTAAGTGTGAATTGGCTAACAGGCAACACCAAGAAACCCACTGGGAAATTGAGGCAATGGTGGAAGCATTGAAAACACAAGTGTTACGTGTGCAAATGATGGGGATAGGCAAAAGCATAGTGAAGAAATGCAAATTATGCCTAAAGAACAATCCTCACTAACCCCAAAGACCTTTATTAGGAGTAACAAGAAGAGGAAATAGCCCAGGAGACTACTGGCAAATGGACTTTTCTGAATTACCGCAGCAAAATGGATACCGGTATCTTTTAGTAATAGATGCTTTTTCAGGCTGGCCAGAAGCTTTCCCCTGTCACACCAACAAGGCAAAAGAAGTCGCAAAACTGTTACTCAAGGAAAAAATGCCAAGATTTGGGGTACCTATAGGACTATCTTTGGATAGGGGTCCACACTTCATAGCAGAAGCTGTTCAAAGTCTAGCTAAAGCATTAGGAGTAAAACGGGATCTCCATACCCCATGGAGACCCCACTCGAGTGAGAAAGTAGAAACAATGAATCAAAGCCTAAAAAGACAAATTAATAAAATTTTCCAAGAGGCTCAGATAAAGCGGCCGGATGCTTTGCCATTAGCTCTGTTAAGAATACACATCCAGTCTAGAACTAAAGAAAAGGTTAATCCTTGTGCAATCATGTACAGTAAACCTTATCAGGTAACTGAAGCAGGAGTTGACCCTGAAATCACAGGGAAATATTACCTGAAAGAGTACGTTATCTGTCTGGGAAAGGTTCTGTTCTCTCTCCACAGATACATCACTGTGGGTGCACCGTTACTCTTGGATGGGGCTGTGCATCAACACCAGCCCGGAGACTGGGTGTATCTGAGGACATGGACAGATGAACCATTGAAGAAGTGGTGGAAAGGACCTTTCCAGATCCTACTCACCACCTATACAACTGTCAAGCTCGAGGGACTCATTCTGTGGATACATCACAGCAGGATCGAGCCAGCCACCCCACCAGAATGGACTGTCCAACAGGAAGGGCCTTTATGCTTAAAATTAACCCGGGAATCACGAAGCTCTGGTTTATATCTCTTGCAGTGGTGTCAGGAGGTGCAGATATTGATACAGACAGAGAGGCCAAAGCAAAACTTAGATGAAAACTTAATCCTGTCCTTAATACAAGGGTTTGGTAGGATGTGTAATCTTACTAGCGTTACAGCACGTATCCCAATTCCTCATTTGGCTAGCCAGCCTACCCCATGGGCTATTATACTGATTAACTCATCTCTATTAGAAGAATAGCAGAAAACAGCAAAGCAATCAGAGATGCAACCGAAAACAACTGACTCAACAAAATCTTCCAAGAATTGGGTGGATGGTCTCTAAAAAGATGGTTAGCCACGTAGTTGGAGGGAATAATATATGTAGTTATAATCATAGTTGTTATAGAATCATAGAATCCCTAAGGTTGGAAAGGACCTCCAAGATCATCAAGTCCAACCGTCAACCTAACACCACCATGCCTACTAGATCATGTCCTGGAGTGCCACGTCTACACAGTTTTTGAATGTCTCCAGGGACGGTGACTCAACCACCTCTCTGGGCAGTCTGTTCCAATGCCTCACTACTCTTTCTGTGAAGAGGTTTTTCCTAATATCCAACCTAA
>VWZZ01006360.1:875763-913396 GCA_013399095.1 Psophia crepitans | reverse complement strand
CCAGAGCTGAGTACAGGAACCTGCATAGGTCATACTAAGAGAACTATTGAGAAAAATATTTGGAAGTAGCAAGAAGATCTCACTACTTCCAAACAGGAGATTGATACCAAAGACTCAAACAAATTAGTCAGCATGCAAAGTCCAGGCCCCTACGCACTAGCCTTGTACAAGAGAAGACAATCAAATCCACATCCCAAGAGACAGAAGAGGCTCCTTTGTATAGATAAGATAATAAGTCTGAGTACCAATGAGCAATCAAAGCTATGATCATATATGGGCAAATTGAGTTGGGGTCTGTACTTCTAAAGGATTCCTGGAGATGGGTGGCCACTTGTCAGAAATTATATCAATATTCATTTTTTTAAGCATACAAGAAGTGTGTGTTTGTTCCTTGGTGTGCACATTAGGCAAGGAGAGATCCCCCACGCACCCAGCGCTGTCATGAACCAATGTCGGCTTTCTGAGCTGTCCTTTGGTTTGGAGGGTTTTTCTTGGTTATGATTTCTGGTAACAGAGGGTCCCTTAACCTCTGCTGCACCCGTTGTCTGTTTTGCAGGACCTACAGCCGCAGGAGGAAGAGGCCACGTTTGGCCAAGTCCCCCGTCTCTCCCCAGCAGCCCCTGCAGAGAGCAGGTGGCAGAACAGGCACAGTTCGTTAGCAGCACAATCCCCGCGTGCACCTCTGCTAGCTAATCAATAAACCATTTTTCTACACAACCAAGAGCCATTTGTCACCGACATGATGAAAAATACCCTGCTCATCAGGAGACAGTGCCCCCAGTGACCAACAAATGGTCAGAGTGGACCAAGATTTGAGGTCTCCAGCCCCATCCATGGTGGCCTCATCATCCTTCTCTTCCTTCCGGGCAGCATCCACTTCTCTCCCTCTCCTTCCCACATTGCCAGAAATAGATGCCACAGGAATATTTTATCAGAAAATGGGGGAGGGGGGGAATCCCCTCCTCTCAAGGCCTGCTTACCTTCAAACCTAGCTGGGATGTGGCTTCCCCACAGGTGACTTGGTCTTAGGAGCTATGAACCACTGCGCTATTACTGCCACATTGAGAAGAAGCTACGAACCATTGTGCAATTACCACCATGCTGATGACCACAAAAGCTCAGAGATACCTTCAGCCCAACTAGCAGAGTCCTGGGCTGGGACACCCACCCATGTTCATCAGCAGCCCAGGAGACCTCAGGGTGTCTGCGTGTGGATGGCAATACCCTAATTACAACTTCAGGGTCGTTAGTTGAGGAGCGTGGGCAGAAAGTCTCTGCTCTTTGAGGAGAGGTGTGCCAGTCCCTGTGGCTTCCTGCTCTCACAAAAATGGCACCGCTCGTGCTGAAGCTGCTACAGTTTTGGTTTCCAAGTGCTGCATCTGTCTGCTTCTCAGTCACCTGCTGAGGCTGCTTTCTGCGTTCCTGGGTGTCACCTTTCCTGCTGGGACACTCCACCCCACGCGGTGTGTGATAAAACAGCACGTGAGAAGCGATGAAAGGGTTAAGAATGGAGTCAGAGACTGAAAACTATTTGAACCAAGCAAGAACGTTATTCTAGGATAGGGAATTTCTCCCCCTAATAAATATATATGGGAAGGAAAAACTGCTGCCAGTAGAATTACTCATAATGTTATAGATGAAAATGGATTTGGGGATGCTGGGTTTTTTTGCACAGCGAGAAAGACTTTTAGACCATTAAGCTAGAGACATTTATTACTTTCTTTCCATACACACACTGCAAAACAAGGATTCTTAGATCTGAATGCCCAAGACAGCTACACAGTGTTTTGTTTGAACATTATGAAGGACATAGCTCTAAATTAAATGAAAAGCAAGAGAATGATGAAAATATAGAGAGAGTCTCACTCCCTGGCTCAACCGGCACACGCTCGCAGGAGAGGTTGAACTGCTTCGCAGTCTCAGCGTACAGCTGGAGGCTGCTGCCCGTATTGTACCCAAGTAATAAAAAAGAACCATGAGCAAAATTGCAATTATTGCTAATAACTAGCAAAACCACTCTAATGGCAACAAGACGCTGGTTGCCCCACTGATTTTCACGCATGGAGAACCAGTGCTCACCACTGCTAAGAACCCAGGGACATCACCAGGCACTCGTGCAGGTAGGAAAGCCAAAAATACAAGTGAGAAACCAGGGGGAACGTGTTTACCCCCAGAAAGGTGGCCCTGGTCTGGGCAGGGCTACCCAGCGTGCTGTGACGCTGAAGGCAGCAGTACGTGCACTGTTGGAAGGATGGAGGACTGGATGCTGTTTTCAAGATCTGTCAGCTGAGGGCTGAATTTCCGTAGAGACAAAAAAAAGAAAAGAAGAAATGAAAGCGCAAGGCAAACAGTTTAAATGAACCCAAGAGACACATCTGAGTTACAGAGCAGGGAAGAGGACAGTCATTCTGGAGACCGTGCACTGAAAACATCGAGCAATGAAAAGAACTTAAAAACTCCATTTCCTTGTAACATCGAGTGTCTGTGAGCAGGGAGGAGCTGGTGCCACCGAGCCAAAATGTTCTGTACTGTGCTCCCATACCGTAACATTCACAGGGGAACAAGCGGTGTTTTCTGCTGGCTTTGTGCTTCACAAAATGTGGGATCAGTCTCTTGGGAGGGCAGAGGTGCCATCTGCCATCTGAAGATGGCGGGATGGCTGGGGCAGCTCCGAGCAGAGGTGAGGCGCCGCTGATAAGCACGGTGACCTCCCAGAGCTCTCACCCTGCCCAGGAGAGCCGCCTTTCCCGGAGGCTGTGGCAGCAAAGGGCACCGGCGAGGCAGGGGGGAGCTGGGTGGCGTTGGGGGCAGCTCTGCGGTGGGCTCAGCCCGCGCTGCTGCGGTGACTGTGGCCACAGGTGGAGGTGGTGGGGAACTGAAGGAGCTGACTGGGGCCACTCTGGGCCACCCAAAAGCATCCTAGGAGGTTAACAAGTCTCTGCCAGGTGTCCCATGGCAGCCTCACGGACCAAGCAATTATATGATCAAGGCTGAGAAAGAGGAGATATAGAAAAGGGATGCGGGACTCACGGCTTCATAGGTGGGACCAGTCTGAACTCCTCTGAAACGTTTCCCCTAATTAATGCTTTTTGAATGTGACCACATCATTTAGAAAAGCATGCAATCTTAATTTTAAAATCATCAGTGAAGGAGAATCCATCACAAACCTTGGCAAATTGTTTCAATTGCTGATCACCCGTCCTGTTACCCTGGATTTGTTTAGCTTCACCTTTCAACCATCAGATCTTTGCATGCTAAATTGAAAAGCCCTCTGTCAACAATTTGCATCCTTTAACCTTCCCCTGGAGAGCTGCAGTCACTGCAGCAGGAGTTCGCTCTAACCTTGAAACTGCCTCTGAAATCACAGCACAAAGAAACTCAGTAAGAGAAGTTAAGAGAGGCAAGCAGGAGATTTGGGGTCTTAATGAAAAGACAAATACTAAAAACTGATGTGGAAAAAGGCTTTCTGAAAGAAACCTTTCCTTGCACCAGGCTGGTGGGCTCATGGGCACAAAGCCTGGGACGCGGTGCAGGCACCGATAGCACTTGGCCATGGTGCAGAACAGTCCAGGTGCCTGACAGGGGAAGATACCCTTCCTTTCCACCTCAAAACCCTGTGGAAGGCATCAGGAAACCATCTGGTTTCTGAAATGCTGAAGAGAAGACATGGTGCCAAAGCTCCGATGGAGGTGGTGACCCTGCCCATGACACCCTGCTGGGGACCTGCAGCCCCGGGCTGTGCTGCGGGAGAGGCTGTTATTGGTCCCTGTCACTCACCGATGGCACAAAGCATCCCTTTACACTTGAAGGAGGTTTTATGGGGATTTCCTTCCCAGAAACTGTGGATGACCAGAAGAAGTTGCATTCTGCTTGCACCTTGCTCCACTATTGAGGCTTCAAGATTTATGGCCGCATGGTTGCTGGTGCAGCAGGCTCCCGGGGCTGGCCAGTGGCCGCAGAGACACGTGCCCAACTGCATCTCTGTACAGCAGCTCCAGGAATGAGACCTACAGTACCCAGTACAGCTGCTGCAGGGGGCTCGTTCGCTATTTTCTGACAGTATGTGGCATCACCTGCAGCACATTGTGGCCGAAACTGGCTCCAGGTCCCTTCTTTTGTGCAACACGCTGGGTTGGACCTGTCGGGAAGGGGTGAGGCGGCCTTCGGGCTGCACTGGTGGCTCCCCCATATCCCTGCCCAGGTGACCTGTTGCATGACAAGGTGACACCGGGGTTGTTGTGGTTCTCATCGTTCCCTGCTGAGGCAGCAGGGTCAGGAATTTACTTTGAGGGAAGCTGCTGGGCTGTTTTCTGGCTAGGTTCAACGACACGTTGGGCCATCTCTTTGTGGGCAGCGGGTCCTGCTGCACAGACCTGCCTGGCAGGGTGCTCTTTGGGGGTGGTTCCTCCTGTTTACTCCTGGTTCCTTGTTTCCATGACAATGACAAACACAGTGCCTGACCATGGAAAGGCCCTGCACAGTGGCAGCATCTGCCAGCACGTTACAGGCGTTCCACCTCCCCGTGCGAGCAAGATGCTTGTTTGGGGGCGAGCATCACACGGGGCGGGGACACAGCAGGTGCTGTCCTGTGTCCGTGCTGGAGCTGATCTTAAGAAGATCCCCAACTACAGGAGTCTGGTACCTCTGCAGGCTTTATGGAAAGGTCCCGGACCCAGCTCTCTGCTATCCGACCTGGATAACACAAGCGCTGCGCAACTACCGGGACCGTATCACAATCATTTACACAGCACCTTTCAGAGTACCCAGGCCACAGAAAGGAGGCAGGGAGTGTGGCAGGATGAAGCCAGACAAACCAGCACATGCATCTATTGGACCAAGAGGGGTTAAATGGCACAGAAAAAGCAAAATGCTCCTTGTCCAACCCGAGATCAAGCTGTGGCTGGGGCCACCCTTCCAGCACACGCCTGGCACGCTTGTGCCCAGGCAGCCCTGAGACCCCAGATACCCACCACGGAGCCCAGCTGGGGCTGGGCGCAGAGCTCGGGTGGAAGGCAGTGCCCAGGAGCAGGGGGCTGCCCTTTTGGTACCCTTTTCTCAGCGGGGAATGAGATCTGACAGTCTGAACTTCAGGACAGAGCTCAGCTCCTGACTGCAGTGATTCAGGCTGAAGGGAGTTAGATCTGGGGGCAATCACAGGTGTCATGAGTGTCCTCAGTGCTCTGTGGCCTCCAGGGGTGTCTGGAGGGTTCTATAAAGAGCAAAGGGCACAAGTGAAAGGCTTGGCCATGGATTGCAACCATCATCCACTCCCCACACGGGAGGGCTGGCACAGAGAGCAGAGCTAGGATTAGTACTGCATGACAAAAGGGCCCGGGGGGATGCTTGGGGCCCAACACCTTCATTTAGACCCAATCACCAATTTCCAGGCCTCTCTTCTCTCTATTGTGTTGTCAGCACTTGATGCAATTGCTCGCCCGGGCATGATCCCTCTGTCCGTGTGATCTCCCACCCCACGCTGATCCCTGCGCAGAGCTCCCTGCGCTGGTACCCAGCTCCCCACAGAGCCCCCATCTCCCCCTCGCCAGCAGTCTGGGGATACGCTCTGGGCACATGCCAGGGTGGGTGTTGGCCTCAGGCAGCGATGTTTTAAAGGTGGCAAAAGACTCGAGGCCCCGATTCGGTGGAGCTGTGACCAGTTGTCAGTGCCTGCCACCAGCTTGCAGAGATGGTCTGCTCCAGGACACCCCAACCACCCCAGGAGCCTGTGTTTCTGCCGAGCTTAGGGATATCCCCAAGGGTGCTGGTTTTAGGGACCAGCAGCACGTGCCATGCTTGAGAACGTTTTTCAGCTGCTGCTCTTGCTTGCTGGTGGCTGGGATGCTCAGGGACCCTAACGCCATGTGCCGGGGGGGCACAGACTCACTGGGTGCAATGGGTGGGGAAACGCTGTGCGATGGTCTGTCACCTGGCTGGGGACCGGGCTGAAATCCGTGCTAGGATGGAGGTTTTGCGGTGTAAATCTTTTGGTGCTGCTGCTGGAGGCAGAGGCTGGCAAAGCCCAGCCACGGGCTGAACTCCACAGCAAGCTGCTGGTTTAACCGCTGCACTGGAAAGGGCCAATTTTGCTGCAGAAAATGGGTTAATGAGAGATGCTGAGTGGCACTGAGGCGGACAGGGTTACCCAAGCAGTCTGGTGGCAGGTCCTGCCACAGCCTCGGGGCTCTGCCCACGTCCCACAGCACCTCCTGCGGGGCGGGCAGGAGGATGCTCTGCTCTGGGTATTTCCAGCTGCTTTACTCCAGCTTTTCCAAAGCTGCCAGCAGGCAAGGAGACGCTTGTGTGGGACAGCACGGAGCAAATCCCACTCCCCGGGGGTGCGGGGCTCGCTCCCGGGTTGGCACTTGCCGCAATTACCCTTCGGGGGACTTCTGTGACGCCACGGCTGCAGTTTATGCTACAGTGAGTCATTGCCAACTTGGTTGTTAATTCGTATTAGGGCCGATGTGAACACTGGCGTGATATTTTCCGGGATGATTTCAGACTGTTTACCGCTGCCGTGTTACCATGACGATTAATGCAGTGCCGCTCAATGTGATAGTCCTATTAAACACCTACACACAGGGCTGTTTCTACCGGGGACAAGGTTCCCTCAGCCCTCAGGAGCCTTCACCCAGCTCCCCTTGCCTGTGCCACAGATTCTCACTGCACCCCGTGCTTGGCCCCGTCCCCTCCTGCCCACCCCCTGCCCCCAGAGGGGACCTCAGTGACCACTGGAGGGACGCGCTCTATTTCACCACGTAGTGTCTTCATATCCCCAGGGAGCTCCCCCCAAGTCCCTGGAGCACACAGAGGCTGGTGAGAGCACGAACGCAGCGGCGGAGCTGACCCTGCAAGCCCGCCCTCACAGCTACGGGCTCGCACGGCGAGTGTAAGGAGACAAGATGCCCGCAAGCCTCAGGCCGGCACTGAGCTTCACTTTCAACCTGCGCCTGAAAAATCCAGCCTGACACTGTCAAACACCTTTCTACAACCTCAGCGCGGCCGTGGCGAAGCGTAACCCACCTCACCGCGAGGCTGCTCCCTGGGACAGGCAGGACCCCGTGGCTCTGCCTCACTCGTACGACATGAATTACCTCGCCGTGTCGCACACGCAACGTCTTCCAGGATCGCTTTCCTCCCAGCAGCCCTGATTCAGTGTTTATGAGGCTAACGCCGCTGTTAGTGCCTGCTCCCAGTGCTGGGCGATTCCTGGGGATGCACGCAGGACCCCGTGCAGGATCGCCCCCGGTACAAGCCTGTGGGCATTTGTCAGCAAGAAACAACGTGGTTTCTGTGCAGCCCGCAGGAGAAATACCTGCAGAGACCGGGGTAGCTCCTTGTCTCTTTCCCATCCCACACACATGCAGCCACCAGCCCCTGGGGCAAGCAGCTCCCAGGGGTTGGCAGGAGCAGCCCGGGGGAGTTGTCACTATGGGGGTCACCTGCCGCAGCATGGTTTGAATGCCTCGGGCAAAGCATGAGAGGAAAAGAGCTGGGAGGAGAAAAACAAAATTTTCCCAAGAAAAGCAGCCTCTCTACACCTATTCACCAAGCAAGCGCAGACACCATAGTCTCCCACTCCCTTCTTCACCTCATGCCTCTCAGCGACTCCTTGCTTCAAGCAGAGCAGCCCATAGCCCCGGCCATGCTCTGCAGAGACGCTCTGCACAGCAGAGGAGCTGCAGCAGATATTGGTTCACCAGCTTCTGCAAGGGGTGTCTCTCCAGGGCTGGTGTAGGATGCTGGACCATGACAGTGGTCCACTACAGGCTACAGAGCATATTGGGAGCACACCAAGGGAGCTGCTGATCTTTATTCCGCAAGCTGGGCTCACTCCTACCTGGGCAAACTGTGGACATCCCGATCTACACACCGTAAAGAGCAGATTGTTACAGCAGACACGAACCCCAGCCACACTGCACCCTGCTGATGTGGGGTGGCTGAGTCCTGCCGTCGTGGAGGGACAGCAAAGGCCACTCCTCTGCCTGCCCCAACCAAGCCCTTGCAAGGTAAAACCTTCAACAGAGGATGAACCCCTTCCTCCAGGCTGAGCCCCAGTGTGGGACAGCAGGTACAGCCCACCCTGGGGGGGGGGGCGCCTCTGGCAAAGCCCTCTGCCTCCCGAATATTAATCTGCATCCCAAGGAGGCACCTATTTCATCTCCAACTATTGTGTTTTTCTGACATATTTATGAGTCCTCTGTCTCATTAATCTGGCAAGTATTCATAAGACTTTCCTTTCATGCTAGAATAGCTAAGGGCAAAAGCCTCTATTTATCTATTCGGTGCCAAGGAACCTTTCTCAAGAGTCAACTGGATAAAAGGTTTTCACCTTTTAAAATCCTTAATAGAGTTTTCCCAGCAATATGTCTTCTATGTTTTAGGAAAAAGTCAACTTCCTCTTTACGGCATGCCTCAGGTTCATTTCTTTTATTACCTTGACAAGATAACATTCACCTCCTCTCTCAACGCCTGCCTTTCTTTCCCCAGCCCACATCACCCTCGCATGGCATTCCAGCTGAATAGTGATCTGTCATGGCAACAGCCTTATGGGAGAGTCTTTAAAATAAATTTAAAAAATTCAAAATAAAACACGCCACAAAAGGAGCTTTGTGCTCAAAGTGCCTTTGGTAGGATGAACCTGGATGCTCTGCCCTTAACAGGCACATTCCTGACCTCCTGCTGGCTGGGATCCACCAAAGCCAAGGCTTTATCGAGCGGTGTGGGACTCGTTTGGGGTGCCAAAGCCACTCCACATGGGTAGCTTTCCTCCGGGAACCGGACACTGGGACAGAGTCAGACCCAGGATGGCAACCACCAGCAGGACCCCGCCTGCTGGCGCTGGGTGAAGACCTGTTTTATTGATGGAAACAGCCTGCCCATCCATAACTCTTCATGCCAGGCTGGCCAAGTGTTCGTTTCCAGGGCTCTATAAATAATAATAACTGCTGAGGTCTGGGCTGATTCCCCACATGAGGCTCCTTTCCATTAGAGCACTCTCTAGTAATTGCTTTTCATTTACTTTTTTTCAGGGGTCTTCTTAGCATTGTATCTAAATCAATATTGTAATTAAAACAAAAATATTTCAGAAAAGCCACAGAGCAGTAAAAACAGGGAAGCAATTACAGGAAACCGTCAAGCATTAGCACCGAAAAGGAAATAAAAGAATAAAAAGCTTTCAACCCCCCGTTTGAAACATTTACAAAAACATTTTGGTGCAACAAATGGCCTTTTACAGCATTCCCTCCTGGCTGGAACGTGCAGTTTGCGTTTCGTACTATTGCAGCAAACTGTGGACCGAAGCACATCAGGATTATTTCCCCCCGGGTTTCTGCCCTTGCTTTCTCCCTCCAAGTACGTGTCCGCGCACACGTGTACCCACACACAGAGTTCTGGGCTCATACCTTCTTTTGGCAAAGACTCAACCCAAGCCCAACCGCTTCCTTCACCCCTTGCATCGTTTGCCTAATTACCTCCCACCCCAGCCCTTGGGCCAAACCCAAAGCCGAGGCCAGCTGTCCCACCACAGCTTTACTGCTACCATCTACTCGCAGTGCGCTCACACTCTGGCTTCCCAGCCAGCCTCAATTAGAGCCACATCATCACATTTCCCCTCCTGACACGCTGCAACTGCCCAAATAAAGGCAAGTGCCACTCGGTGAAGCCCTACCCAATTATCTGATCAAGCAAAGAGAGAGGGAGCAAATGTGCAGGAAACAGATGGGGCCGGTGATGGCTTGAGAAGTCAATCTGTTTGTCTACTAATTATTTAATGTAGGAGACAATTTCAATACTTAACCCCCTTGATCCCGGGAGTTGCTTTGCTATTAAGTATGGGAGTCAGGCAGCTCATTTCTCATTAGCATTTAGTACTGGGAGCTCCAGATTAGCCAGCGTTGAAGTTTTGAATAAAAAATGAACAAGAGTCAGACAGCTTATTCATCATCCATGAGAAAGATGTCAAGTTTGGATATCCCAGCCATTATCATAATTGCCAGCGATATCCATCCATAAATGCACATCCAGCAGCACCAGTTTCCTTTTGCCGCTGCCTGGATGGTTGGCTCTGCCCACCTGCCCCTTCTCCTCAAGAAGGTCCCAGCAGTTTTGGGAAAGACCTGGTGCAGAGTCCCACCTTCATGCACAGCTATTTCTGGGCACAGGGAGAACGCCAGTGTCCCCTGCACCGCACGTGGGTGCTCACAGCCATCACGTGCAAGGATGGGCGTGGATATAAAGGAACCTTTTGCTCCGCACATGATGTTATCCAACACTTCTGATGACCCCACTGGAAGTGGACAGAGGTCTTAGATTAAGTACTAGAGCATGGTCTGAGACCAAGTGACAAGCAGGGAGCACTAAAAATTAAAGCTCCTCTGTGTAAAGAACCCAGTGTGGTGTGATAGCTCCGGAGCAAAGCAGCCCTGGTCAGAAAGGGTCTGTCCCTGCAGCCTGGCAGTTCTGCCCCCAGCTTCCAATGCCATCACTCCCCCAGAGTAAGCGTGACATGGGCTCTAATGGCATCTGAAAGGCAGGACCAGGACAGGAGCTTGGAGATTCACAGGCCACTTCTTTCTCCAGCAGCCCTAAGATAAATAAAACATGAAAAGAGACTGGGAAGTGGGCACGCTGGCTGACTCGCTTTGCGAGGTGCTAATAACAGCACAGGCATTAAGGACCAGCCCTGGCCCACAGCCGAGCAGGAAGGCAGGCATCTCGGTCCTGGTGCCCCACCATGCCGGGTGCCTGCACCCAGCTTGACAGCACTGACAGCGTCTGGCCCAGCCCACAGCCGCCCCGAGCGGTGTCCGGGGCTGGACTCTGCTGTGGGAATGCTGGTCCCCGTGTGCCGATATCTCTGCAACCAGCCACACCGCTCCCCTCGTCTTCAGCCAGTACAGAGGGCAGATGGGTGCCTGCGCTACTTCCTGCACCACCCAGCCCCTTCCTCTGCTCCCTCTCCTGGGCCCAGGGCTCTCTCTCCATCCACGATCTGCTCTAACAGGCACCAGTTTGGCCTCACGGCTGGGATGGAGCAGCATCGGCCTCCAAGCGGATGCGAGCTCAAGCAGCACCCTTCCCTGCCGGGAGCTCAGCAGCAGCGTGGAAGGGGCTGCTTTTACGGTGCCCCATAATTTTTGAGTGGCCCAGCGCTAACTCTTCCCCTTAGCTTTATAGCTGCAGGGCCATGTAAATCTCCGGTACGTTATTTATCACCCTGCCTGCGCTTTGCTGCCTACGTGGGGAGCTTTGCAGGCGGGCACCTGCGACAGCAACAGGCTGTGCTGGATGTTTGCTACGGGCAGCGCAGGGCCAGACCCTGACATCCCCTTTGCATCCAGGGGAGAGGCTGGGAATGACCAGTACTGCGAACGCAGCTTGCTGGGAGCCCAGGGCAGGCACACAAACCTCCTGGGGACCCAGCAGACCTGTCGGCAATGCCATGAAAGCGTCTTGGGCTCTCAGATCCCAAGGGAAATCCCAGGTCCTGGGGTCAGGTGATGGTCAAATCACACTTTGCATTGAAACAAAAACTGTTTCTCTGCATATGCAGGTGTCTGCTGCTCAAACTTCCCACCCTGTTCACATCCCCCCACGTCCAGGTGAGCAGTAATGTGTCCAAACCCAGCAGCACCCTGCCGTGCAAACCGCAGCCAGTATCACCTCCTCCCGAGTACCAAGAGGGGCCCCACGTCTCCCTGGGTTTGGAGGCACAGGTTAGGCTCCTGTGGAACCACCACTTCGTTTCTCTGTTTTATTAAGTTCAGCATGTGGGGGTTTTTATGAGAAAAGATAATTACAGAAGAAGAGGTCACTGTTATCTTTGTTCTGTTGGTAGGGGTCACCCAAGCTGTTTATTGCACTGCGTCTCAGCTGATCAAAACCCAGGCAGCTCAGGGACCAGCTCAGGGATGCCGTGAGCACATGAAAAACATTGGGGCTGTCCTTGACCAAATGCTGCCTGGGACAGCGCTTACACATTTCACGAGTGTTTTATCCCTACAGCTCCCAAATACCACAAAGCGATGTCCTGCCAGCCTGGGCACAGGGCTGCGTTTGCCAACCTGAGGGGTGAGACCCTCCCAGCCACTCTGAGATGGTGCCCACCAGCAGGCTGGCATGCAGAAATGCTGCCAAGATGCTTTTTGCTCATTTTGTTCTAACCTTAGCAGCTAAAGGAGAAAGAAAAGCTCATTTCTCTGATTTATGGCTCCTGGACTCGGCAGGATCCCCAGCAAGGCTTGCTGGAGAAGAAGGTTAGCACAGGAGCACGGGGCCAGCCAAGGCCTTGGGAAGAGGCACTGGGTGCCTTGTCCTGGCATGGGTTTTGTCAGTGAGGGCACCTCAACTCTACGGGCCCAAGGCAGCAGAGAGATACAATGAACCCCCCACACAGAGAAGCCATCCAGCTTGTGTCAAGCCCTGGGTCTCTGCTGGAGCCCACGGGGGTGGCACTGCTCCAGGTGAGCTCAGCCCCAGATGCAGGGCAGGTTTATAGGGGCTCTCTCCCCATGCAGCGCACAGATGTCCTGCCACCACTGCCCTCCAACATCTTCTGCCTGCCAGCAGCACAGGAGCTGGCGAGTCCCCCCCCGCCACTGCCACCATCCCACGTGCCAGTCCCACATCCACACCATGGCCACACCTCTCCATTACGAGCATTACAGGAAAACCATTCCCAGCACAGCCTGGGAGCGCTTTGGGGAGACAAGTGTTCGTGCAACAAGGCGACAGGGAATGCAGCAGGAGATAAGGAGCCCTCCGCAGCACCCTAAGGCAGCAGCCGGTGCTCAGGGACAAGGCAGGGTGCCACACTCCGGCTGACGGCAGAGATGCCAAGAGCCAGTCCTCACCGCAAGAAGACTGGCAGCACCCAAACCCCAAAGCTGGGCTGAAAGCTCCCTCCCACTGTGCCTTCAAGGCTCTCTGCTGAGCCCCTGAACTCCAGCTGGCCCTGCCTCACGTGCCACGCCACAACAATGGTTGCTGATTTTTTCCAGAAAAGGGTGGGTTTCTGCACAGGAACAAGGCTGAGGATTTGGGTACCACCGCAGGGGGAAGGGAGGGAAAGGCTGCAGTCTCCCCCAGACCTGGAAGCACCTCCCACTCCCACCTCATCCTCCCCCAGCATCATGGAGACACTGCACTGCAGGAGGATGTCCTACAGCCACCTCTGTGGGGCAAGACCCTCACTCATCAGCATCTTCTGGGTCAGCTGTGGGCTCCGGGAGAGCTCCAAGCAACCTCAGCCTCCACCCACCAGCAACACCCCTCCGGAGAGGGCACGTTTTGAGAGCCTTTCCTGCAGGATCTCCCCCTGATGTAAGTGATGCAGCAAGGAGCAGCTTGTTCTTTCCTGCTCATACTTTTCTCTCGCTGCTCGGTGGCTGGGAATTCATGCCAGGACCCATTTTCCCCCTCCCCCTCCCTGGCCCCAGCTCTACCTCTCTTCTGCTGCTCAGGAGAAGGCTGCAGCCAAATCCTGACAGGCTGGTGGTGTAGGGGAGGCTCTTTCCTCAGCCCTCCCCCCACACACACACTCCCTTTTCTCCTCTGAACTGGCAGCACAGGCTGCAGGCAGGTGAAAATTGATTTGCAATGAACTGGTGCCCTGCCAACACCTGACTCATCCATTCACTCCACACACATCCCCCCCACCGCTCATAAACCATCACGCCGCGGAGTGGGGAGGGAGCGCTGCGAGAGCGCACCGACAGTCAGGAGTTTTAAAGGGGTTGGAGAAAACACTAACGCAAACCCAAGCCGCAGCGGGACTGGTGAGGAGTCACAGCATGCAGGGAAAACATCGAGGATTTACACAGCGGAAGGTGAAAATTGGGAATCAAAACCCACCGAGTAAGAGGAGATGGTGAGAGTGTGGCTGGGGAGGGCAAGGTGCTCGCCTGGCCCACACCAAGCAGCACAGTATGTATGTGGAGAGATGGAAAGCTACAGCCGCGGGGGCTCACGCACAGCTCGGGTGTCTCCTTGTTAACCCAGGATGACGCCCTGGGTGCTGTGCACGGCTGACGCGCCAGTGGGCTGGGAACAGCGCGTCTGGAGGAGTCTAACTCACACGAGCCGGTCTCTGGCTCATGGAGGAGGCACCGGCTTGTCTCCCAGGGCTAGAGCTACCATTAATCAGCCCCACTCTCTGGAGCCCACTCCTCCCACTGGTGGCTGTGATGGCTTATCAGCCCCCCACGCCAGCTGCGCTCCCCTGCTCCCAGCGTCTGGGATTTAACGGCAGCATTTTATTGCTGCTCATGGACATGGCATTGCCGGATCTCTGCGTCTACCCCAGTGCTCCCGCCCAGCACACGCACACTCACCGGCTGGGACCCCCGCGGGGTGGTGGGGAGCAGTTGTCCTCCAAAGCCACGCTCACCCACCTGCCCTTGCACCCAGGCTGACCTCAAACTCACCCAGGGACTCCCCAGACCTAGGAAATTGGGGTCAAAGCACCCTCAGAGCCAGCAGCGGGCTGCAGGATCCACTGGGGATGTACCCTAAGAGCATCTCTTGGCTAGTGAGGGTAGGAACTGGCTCAGGTGGAGCCCAGAAGCTGGAGCAGCTCATCCTCGTGGGACAGGATGGAGAATGATGCTCCAGAGGGAGGCAAGAGATGGGAACCAAACAACTCATCATGGCACAGCTCCTCCAGCCCACTCAGAGGATGGAGCAGCACCCATCCCCACTCCCTGGCTCTCCATCAGTGCAGAGCAGCTGTATTTCACACCAATCTTAGATAATTCAAGTCAAGCACAAAAATCTGACTCTGAATAGTTAATATACCCACACTGCTCTGCAAAAAAAAAATTAAAAAAATACAGTCCCTGAACAGGCCTGTTCCAAATAATAATTCAAGTTCTTCAGAAAGCAGGTCAGCAGCACTGAGTAATAAGTTCATTATAATCTAATAAAGTTCATTAGTCCTTGAAAAGTCTAAAATGCAAAAGCAATATTACCGACAAAATCGCCCTCTGGCGGGATCATTTCTGGGTGGGGGAAAAAAAAGGATTTGAGATAAAAGGAAATAAAAATAGGCAGCAAGAATTTGAAATAGGAGAAGACATTGCTGGGAGAATTGGAAACATCTAAAGTACATCCAAAGAGCTGCTTCTTGCCTGCAATAAAAGCGCTGGGCCTCACACATGAAAGAAAAGCAGCTATTAATAGCGGGGCAGCCAGGCTGGCAGCTCCCGTGTCCGCGGCCACACAGCCGCCGCTCTGCGCCGAACGGCCGGGAAAAGAAAAATCCCTGCGCAAGTGATAATAAAAACCCTTAATTCCATGTCAGCGGGGTCCAGGTCTGAAGGAAAAAAGGAGGCGGCAAAGCATGATTCAGCCTCCAGCCGCTCGGGGACATCTGTATTCAGGTGCCCCCGCGCACACACTGCTCCTGCAAAGTCAACAGGAGAAATGAAGGAAAGCAAACAAGCGCCGGGGAGCTGCCTGGCGCGGGCAGCCCCGCCGCCCGGCTCCGCACATCGGAGCGGCCATAACCTCGCGCACGTGGGCCTGCCGGCGCGGCGCACGCAGGGCACGTCGTCCTGCGCTGGGGCCCGCAGGATGGGGCCCGCAGGATGGGGCCCGCAGGATGGGGCCCGCAGGATGGGGCCCGCAGGATGGGGCCCGCAGGATGGGGCCCGCAGGATGGGGCCCGCGGCTTGAAAAGCTTTGGGGAAGCATCTCTGTGGCGCGGTAATAAAACAGGGAAGCGGCAAATGCCGACCCCCGCCGCAGGAGAGGGCCCGAGCACCGCGGGGTCCCGCCTGAGCGCTGCTGCTGGGTAAGGGTTCCTTGCCGGCCCGCTTTCGCCGGATCAAATTAAGTAGGGAACAGGGAAATAAGCTGCAAATCTGATTTCTCGCCCGGTCGGGAAGCTGCTCTGAGGCAGCTCCCAGGGAGGGTCCAGGTCCCGGGGACGGACCCACACGCCGGCACCCAGCACTGCCCACCCCGCTGGAAAGGGCAGGGTGGCACGGACTGCCCACAGCCTGGGCCGGCAACCCACCGAGCTGGCTGCAGGGACACATCCCCGCTGACGAGCGCCGGAGACGGCGCAGGCAAGGGCCAGCCCACAGATCAGAGCCTGGAGGATGCGTCCTTTGCTGCAGGTTTTGTGGTGACCCACTGGGATTTTGTACCACGCAGAAAAATTACCGGTCTGTCTGAGTTCTGACATGTCGGCTTTGGCAGCCAGCCTGGGGCCAAGGCTGTTCTGCCCTGGGATGGAGGGGACCGAGGGCAGGGACCTGCCCAGGGTGGGGGCACCCCGCAGGGACCCCCAGGGCTTTCTGTGCCCTGCTTCCCAAACACTCCGTGCACCTCCCGGGGTGAACAGAGTGCCGGGGGAGAGCCCAGTGCTGCTGCCGCCCCGCAGGGGGTGGGAACGGGGTCTGCGGGCAGCGAGGATGGGTCAGACCAGGCAGCCGCTGCCAGTCCGTCCCCAGCTCTGCCTGTTCTGGTCTTTGTCCTCAGGGAAACGGGACCAGACACCAAGAAGAACAGCAGCAATTCACCAGCACATATTGACTAATTTTTTCTCTTTCCACCCCCAAAAAGACAGTTATTGCCACCCTTAAAGTCATCTAGACAGTGGCCAAACAAGGTTATAAAAGCTCACTTTGCTTAAAAGGAACAGAGATAAGGGGGTGGTGTTAAAATAAATACTTCACTTGAGACTTCATGTTTCAAGTCTTTAAACTGATTTTCCTCCTTTTTCTGTATCTCCAGTGAAAGGCCAACACATATTTTTTTTTTTAAAAAATTGTTTGTGGTTACAGATGGTTTTTCACTGGATGCTTAACTTGACCCACAGAGTCGTCCCTCACCTGCTCCCCAGCCCCGGGACAAACCAAAGGACTGTGATAAAAAAACCACGACTACTACAGCAAGCCTCAGACCCGCAGCCACCTCTGCAGCCCTGCCGCCAGAAAATAAGAATAACACCCATCGTGACCCGCAGCCGCCTCCCGGGCAGGACAGGAGTGAAAAGCAACGAGGTTTGCAGGAGTGGTGAAGGTGCAGTCAAATTTTGGGCCAAACCAGTTATTTTGAGCCTTTATAAAATAAAATAAAAAAAAAAACAAACCATCAATACATGACACCTGGAATTATTGAAGAGTTTGCCTGGATACAAACAGAGCCTCGTGCAGCGCTAGTACCCACCAGGGACGCCGAGGCACGAAGAAAAGCTTCAGCTTTTACAGGTAGCGCTCAGCGTCGAGAGGTGATTTATAGCCAGCACGCAGGAGGGAAAATTCTCTCCATATACAGCCCTGTTTGCTGCGCAGCCATAATTATATATTACACCGAGCTGCCCTTGCTACACACTGAAGGGCAGAGGAAATGAAAAGCCGTATCACATTTTTCTGACGTTGCCCATTTCTTACATTGCACCGACGCCACGTCAGACCCCCGTGCTGCCGCGTCTGCACCGCGTCGGGAAGCCCGGGGGCTCTTATAGATCAAACTGACCCATGACAGACAACGTCTCCAGCTTTGCTTTGCCAGCAGGGTCCCAAAAGCTAAAACACGTCGTTGCATGGACACAGATATCTGGTTTCCTGTGAGCAGAGAATATGGCGAAGCAGGAGACCACTGCGCCTCACATCCTTGCCAAAGTCCTGGGTGCAAGAAGGTGGGCAGGGAGGGCCAGCTCAAGAGGCTGGGGTCCCAGCACTTGCTTGTGAACACACTGCGGTGGCTTTTGCAGGAAAAGCTGCAAATCCCTGCGCAAACCCAGCTGCAGGTTTACTGGTAGCCCCTGCAAAGGACAGCCAGCAGCAGGACCCCAGTGCATCGAGCGCCCGTGAAGGGATGCTCTGCATCGCCTGGCATTTCCTGGGCCCACCTTAAGGTTTCGACATCACAGCTGCAGAAATACCAACTCCCTTGTGGGCCCACAATGCGGAATTCCACCATATTATTACCAGGCACCTTCAGCAAGCAATGCTTTGGAGGGCACGTCTTCGTCAGGGCCACTCTGTGCTCATCGGAGCCAGCGCTGGTGATGTTTGGCACTGAGGACCCAGTGTCAGGCTTGTTCCTCCCCCCAGGGTAATTTGTCTCAATCAGCCACAGAGGAGAAAAATAAAGATCTGAAGGAAGAACACCACAATCTATTCAAACTACAGGAGAACATATTGGGAAAGAGCTTGAGGTAATGACCTTAAAGATTGATTCTCTTAACCAGCGTTGTGATGGGCTGCAAATTAAAGCTAGAGGGATGGGAAAAAAAGGCTGCAATTATCAGAATATTGTGAAGCTGAGAGAAAATACAAAGTGGTAGAGAAGAATTTCGTTATAATTAGAGATAGTGTTTCAGATTCCTATTTCAGTGACACTATGTAAATTCAAAATCATTCCAGAGGAACAAGCTGGTACCCCGACATCCCTACCTGGCTCAAGGGTGTCTACGGGACAACAGGGAAAGGAAAACGCATTTCTTGGTTGTTTCCTGGAGCCTAGACACACCACCAGTAACCAGAAAAAAAATCAGAGCTCCAGAGTTTTCTGGTAGAAATTAGTGATTTGACAAAACTGGGAGGTTCCATGGAGATTTAGATCAAGTTCAGCTGGAAACCAAGCAGGGTTGAGGCTGCCCTTGGAACAGATTGGCCAGGCTCCAGTCCACAGGGCCAAGGCAGAACTTCATCCTTCTCTAAGGAGAGAAACACAGTGTTTTTCCAAGTCAGAACAAATCTAAAACCCAGGGAAAAAACCCCATTGGAGCACAGATGCCTTCAGACACATCTGCTCTCAGAGCAGCTCCCTACAGGAAGAACATCTGACACAGCCCTTTGACAAGTGATGCAAAACCCAGCTTAAAATTGCCCATCAAACGCTGTTAGGGGGCAAACACAGCATATTCCAACCCAAATATAGCTCCAGACTGTACAAACCATCTAGAGTTAAAAGAGAAGGATATCTAAGGGTCCAGGAGCAGGATCTGAGGAGGAGGGGAGGGGAGATGCAGGCTCAGCGTGAAATCCTCCTGCCTTTGAAGCCAACAGGAGTTTAGTCTTTGACTTCATTCAGCAGAGCGAGGATTTCACAGGTGTCTATAAACAGATCTGAAGCAGCTCTTCGGGGGAGCACGGACAACACAGCCTGTATCCCGGTTTCACCCCAGGGAGCTGAGCGGTGGCATTGGAGGCCAGCAGGCAGGAGCTGGACCCGTGTCTGAGCTGGCCGAAGCAGCTCATACACCCCCACCCCAGTGCAGTGCCCCGTCACTGCCCATGACCTATTTGGGCTGCTTCTGGTGTTTTGCCATGACCGAGGATCATCTTTAAGGTGCCGGTTTTTTGTCCCCATTTAACAGCAAGGATCCCCCAGGCATGTTCCACCTCCTGGCCCAGGGATGCCATGTGGGCAGCAAGCCCATGTGGAGGGCAGTACCCTGCCCCAGGAGGGGGAACCATCTCCCAGAGACGCTCAACACTCAGTTTGCAGCACTGGAAGTACTTGGTTATGAGATAAAGATGGGCTGAAGTCAGAGCAGAGCTGAGGGACTGAATGCTTTCAGATTTGACTGCAGATGGGCAGTACACCACCCCTAGGTCCACGAGATGATGCATGCATTGCATAAAAAAAAAGACGCCTTTTACTAGCTGCCCAACCACACTTGGAGATGGTGTTTCCAAGGCCAGGAGGAGATGTGGTCCTACCACAGCCAGTCTGCAGGTGAAATAGGTTTCTTTAAACTGAGCCCTGAGGAAGTATAGACTCCAGTTTTGCATTGATCGTTCAAACTGGAGAGGTTTGGCCAAGTCCACATTAGGATCATTTACTGGTCCAGTAATAACGGTACGCGTGCAGAAGCAGAGGGAGATTTCCATGTGACGTTACGATACTGGCAGAAATCCTTAAGCATTTAGAGCAGCAAAAAGTGCTTCCAGCTTATGTCTGAGAGAACTGGCATAAGCCTTGCAATGAAAGTACCTCCAGCTGGTGGGAGGTGAGTCTGTGCCAGGAGGGCTTGCAGGTCTAGCACTGCCTTGTCTAGCACGGGCCACGCTTACACTGCGAGCGGGACAGATGTGGCACGTCACATCAGATTAGTGCAAAGCTAAAACACTCATAACACGCCTGCACGAGCAGTGACTTGCAAGACTGTGCAGAGGGCTCCCAGCAATGGGAACTACTCTAGAAATGGTCCTGCTGCTGCCTGCGTGAAGGTTAGCACACTGGCAGGATGCAACAGCATTTAAATCGTTATCTCCAGGAGGTACTGCCTTTCCGGAGCTGTTTTGTTTCCCAGAGCTGCGGATGCATCCCCCAGCCCCTTGGCTGATAGTCTTTCCCAACACAGTTCCCAGGCACCGCGCATACTTGAACTGGTACTTCTCCCTCCCAAACCCTGCCAGTACCGAGGGAGTTAAAATAGTATCATCTTTCCATGGCTCCACAGCTCTGGATGATGGAAGAACAGACATTTACTACTTAGATCAATAATCTGAGATGAAAGGAAAAAATCCCACAACACCAAAATATGGGACTACGTTCCAGTTTCTGCGGAGATCACGTGCAGACAGTAGGAAGCATGGTCGAGCAGCAACACCATCAGCTTTGGGCTTCCACAATCTTTCAGCTGATGGCCATCTAGGACAAAAACTGCATTTCTCAGGTAGCATTTCCAACCTTGATGAGCAACACCTCATACTTCTATGAACCACCAGGGAATATACTGTTCTTTCCAGGGCCTCCAGGTCTACATACTTAGTTTATTTACCGTTTAAAACCAATCTGGAGGTTGAAAGCAGCAGCTTTCCTAGCACATTTATTACTGGGATTGACCCTGCCTGTTGGTGGGCAGGAGTGACTCTGCCCAGAGGTAGTGGCTGTGGACCAGGCAGGTAGCACCGGACTATCCTGGGCTGTTATCGGAGCTCTGCTCAGGAATTCCAGGCAGGTGCCGCTTGCCAAGTCCAAACACGAAGGGCAAACAGGAGGGAGAGAAGAGCTGGTCTGAGCACAGGGTAGTTTGGATGGGGACCCTGCCCCAGCCTTGCTCCCAGGACAAGGGGCAAATCAAGGTCCTGGCTTGCAGGGCCATCAAGAACGTTTTATTGGGCAGCAAGTCTCTCCTCAGACAGCACTGTGTAAAACAGTCTCCTGCTTTATAACTCCTGGCACACAGGCAACACTTGGCCTCAGATGGCCTTTTAAATCCCTCACACTCTTCAATTTTCTGCTCTCCATGGTCAGGACCAAAATTGACTTCATGCACTGCAACCCTCTGGTTTATGCCACCGAGGAGCACCTTCCCCAGCTCACTGCTCTCCCTGGCTGGACTTAAAGTATTTCTTTTGATCTGGCTTTTCCCAAGAGGAATGCAAGTTTTTCAAATCCTAACGCCCGTTCAAGACCAATGGAGCAATACCCGTAGTAGACAGGTTGTTCTAGAGACGGTTCTCGCAGTGAAAAGCAGGGATTTGCTGACACTGGGTGACTGGGGACCCGGCTGTTGGCACTCCAGTTGTCTACCCTCAGCGCAGGATCTCACTGCACATCCCCACACCCCTCCAGGCTGGTTCCAGGGGTGGTTTCACAGGGATGCAGGGAGATGGACCAGCTGCTCAGAGGCTGCTGACAAGGTGGGGCTGAGGGTAGGCGCCCTGGGTTGCCATAGGTTGTGCTGACCACTATATCCCACAGTTTGCATCACACCTCCGTCCCCAACCTCCCTTTATCACCCCGTGCATCCTAGTTTGCACTCAGCGTTTTACATGGTTGAAAACAGCGAAGAAAAACAGCGAGCACTGAAAGCAGGAGAGAGTGTGGGAGTTTGATTTGAAGTCAGGAACGGTGTCAGCACTCACGACTGCTATAATTGCAGAAAACATTGCCTCTCTGAAGGGCAAACGCCAGCAGTGCTCCAGCCACGTGCTGTCCAAAGGGCTTCTGCGCTTTGTGAGCCAGACCATGGAGCCCGCTGGGCTCTGCCGTGCCGGGGAGGTTTCCCATGGCACACACACGGGGTGCAGATTTTCCTGGGGTGTGGAGCATCCCAGGGGCACGAGCGCTGGCAGCTCCCTCACCCAGTGCAAGCTTTGTGTGCCGACAAGCACCACATCAGTGGCTGGCACCATCTCAGCAAATGAAGGAGCTAAAATCAGTCTGCTAGCATGAGTGACACCCCCAAAATAAATTGCTTGTCTTTGCAAAAATCACCAGAATATGAGGCTGAGACAGCAAACCACCAGTCAGCCCATGGGCTTCTCTGCAGTGGCTCCAGCTGTGTCTAAGCAGCTTCCCACACAGCCCAGGAGATATCCACATCTCCACCAACCTGCAGAGCCTACCTCCCAGCAGCACTCCTGCGTGGGACAGATGCTGGCTGCAAGGCTGCCTCAAGCAGCCACGGGCAGCAGCAGAGGAACCACGCTGCTGGTCCAACAGCCCCTGCGCTGTGTGGAATGGAGCAAAGAGCATCCATTTCTCAGCCAGGATCCTCGCTCCAAATCACTTCCTGAATAAGCCAAACTCCTGGCTTCAGCCTGATATTTTGGCAGATGCTTATAGCTTCTGCACAGAGTCACTGGCTCCTTCCTCTCCCCACCACAGCCTTTGGAGGCCTTCTCGCTTGCTGTAGGGAAGGTTCAACCTCATCCTGGCCTGCTCATGGCCAGCCAGGGCAACATCAAGATGGCTAGCACAGCTGAGGTCCCCAGGAGCCCTTGGGACCTTCAAACCCACCCACAACGCTCCCATCTAACATGCATGGGAGTGTCAGCCACATTGCTCAGGTCTGCGTCTGATGGACTAAAGCCCAGGAGGGCTGGAAGCACCGAAGGAGCACACTATATTGGCTGTGACAACCAAATACCCTGGCCACCACGTCCACATGCCATTCAGAGGGGTGGTGTTGGGCTAGCCACAGCTCTGGATTTGAAGGCAGGGATGGCTTCTCCAGGACTCCCTGTGCGAGTGGGCACAGTGCAAGTGTCCACACCACGGGCACACACAAGGCAGCAAGGTTTACTAACCACTTGGCTCTGGAGCCGGTTTCCCCAACAGAAAATGCTGTACAAGTGCATCAGCTTTCTTCAACCCCTGCTGAACCCAAGAGAAGCGGACGCCGGGTTTCCGCAGTGCCGTACTAACACGGTGCATGGCGGAGGTGCAGCCCCTCCTGGGGAGGCTGGATGTGCGCGGGCAGGGCGCGCAGGCCTGGCCCCTGCTCCGGGGGGGGAAAGGGTGCCCAGGGCAGCAGGTTCCTGCTGCACCAGCCCTGCCAGAGCTGATCCACAGTCTCCTGCTCCAGATAACCCGATTGCCCTTCACCGATGCAGAGAATGGGAGGATCCTTGTGTTGCTATCAGAAAGCTGTTAAAGACAAGTTGGCTACTAGAAAGGGCAGGAAGGAGTATGTGATGGTTGCAGAACAGTCAGATTTGTTTTGCGCTCACCCCAGCACCGTCCACTCTGCAGGACACCAACCCCACCACCTTGTGAATGAGCTTCATATGCCACGTCCCACCCTCCACCCCCTTGCGGAGTCCAGCCAAGCACTCTTGCAATCTCCTAATGGATGGCTCAGCATAAATGCTTTTGAAAGCACAGTGAAAAGCAGGAAAACAGGATTCACATCCTACCTGTGCCAACGTGATAACAGCCGCTCTGCAGCGTGGTGACGGGGTGGCAGCTCCCACCCTGCCTCACCTTGGCAGCTGCTGCCTCGGCAAGCTCCAGGCTTGAGCTACGCTCGCTGGCATGCAAAGGCAGAATTCATCAGCAACCAGGAGCTCGATTACCCCATTCCAATTAATATAAGATTTCACAGCGATACCTTTTGCAGCTCTGACAAACGGAGCTAAGGTTAAGGGCATACAGGGCACCAGCGCCGGCCCTGGTTATACCCACACCACCTTCCCAAAGCCTTTAGAACACAGAGGGAGAAGGGAAGGACCAGATTAAGAGCTGTGAATATACAGCGTGAATGCAATGAACCTGCTCATGTCAAGCTTGGCACTTGGAGACAATATTAGAAGATAATCATTTCACTTGGCATTGTCTGGAGACAAGCAGAGCCAGGCTTCTGCAAAGTCTATGCAAATATGAGCGATAGAGGCAGGACTTTCCAAAACATCCATGCGATGTAGGGGCAACCCTCCTCCATTTTTCAAGACACCCCTAAATGCTCTCCAGATCCCCAGCCCATGAGCTGCAGGTGCATGAGCAGTCACCCAGCACGCAAAGCAATGGAAATCCAGCCTGCTGCTGCCTCCCGCACCAGCGCCCTACCCCGTCCCCAGCCGCACCCTCCTTCACCTCCACCCGGGCTTCAGGGCTGCCCCCACCACACTCATTTTCTCTACACTCCGCACCCTGCCCCACGTTATTGAAATATACATGCCTGCCAATCTGAGGCTGTGGCAGAGGACACCGAGGCGGTGACAGGCAGCGGGGAGGCTGCCAGCCCGTCAATACGGAGCCCTGCTCGTTATTTATGTGCGCTCGCTCCTGCGCCTCCCCAGACACCGCCGGAATCCTAATGCCACTGCCCTCCCCGGAGCCGCTTCCCTACGTTGCCAAGACAAACTCCCTCAGATGACAGGGGAGCGGGTTTGTTGCTAAATGAGAGCTTTTTACGATTGCAGCAAGCCAAGGTGAGGAGCCAGGAACAGCCGCACGTGTAGGGGGAGCGGACCCCGGGAGCAAAAATCAGCGCCCGGTCTGGGGCACAGGCACCAGCACACGGCCCAGGTCTCCAACCCTTCCCTGGGTTGCAGACGTGCATGCCTGCCAATGACAGAGGAACGGCTGCTGGGCTCACCCGGGCAGGGGCACCCAACAGCATGCTCGTTTTGCTTCGCTTTTTCTGCTTTAAAAAGTGATTTGCAGCTTCAAGCAGATATTTGAAGCAAGCTGAGTGCTGTTCTCAATGAAAAAAGAAATCCCAAAGCCTTCTCCTCCGGAAAAAGGACAGGTTCGCTTTTATTAGGTTGGAATCGCACTTTGGACTTGCTTCTATGTCGTGTTTTATGTTTTCCAAGCACTGCATAGGATTAGCTAGTTAATTAATACTTAGCATTACCCTCACAGATGGAGAGAGCTGCTAAGAACTTAAGGTAAAATATTTTAGCAATACAGATTTGTGCCAACCTAAATTTATACTCCTAAGCATAATGAGATTAGTAACAGGAAAAAAACAAAATGAGAGTAATAAAATACAGATCCTTTTTATGCACATACAGGTCTTTTTCCCTTTAGAAGTCCCATTCTCACCCTACGTAGTGAGAAGGTTTTAAACTCACTCTTTCATTTTTAATCAAAGCAGAGATTACCAGCCAGGGCACAAGGACCTCGTGGGAGCTGCGGAACAGCAAGCGGCGCTGCAAGGGACCGGTGACGGGACAAACCGCAGCGGCAGGGGTCTGTCTGCACACCCCTCCCACTGCCCAGCCCCACGTCCACCCCAGCCCATCGCTGTGTGGGTCCCACCACGGGGCGCTGAGCCCACGGCGACGCTCAACCCCATCATCCAGCTACTGCGGCTGCTGCAGACCTGCAAAATTCAGGGCCGCTCGTGCCACTGTCCGAGCCAGCCGCTGCCCTACGGCTGCAAAAGCATCCCATGTAGGAGCGCGAGATGGAACCGTGGGATCCATGGCTCATCCTCGCCTCCGGACCCAAAGATTTTAGAATATTTTCCTGCTCTAAGTCAGATAGAAAAAAAAATAATAAAAATTGCTAAAAGGAATCCAGACAAGGTCACTAAACATTTTATTTTGAAATACTTTTCACACCAACCTGCTCAGCTGCTTTCAATAGAAGTTTCAGTTAAACTGTTTTGACAGAGATTTTGAAGGTTGCTTCAAGATTAAAAAAAAAGATTTTCACTGAAAAATGTAAAAATAAGGTATAAATTCAAAGCTGATCTAGCTCAGGTTGGCTTTGCTGGTTTTTTTTTTTTTAGGGGGAATGGGATAGAACGGGACAGACCACGACCAGATTATCTCCATAGCTTCTTCCAGCCTAAGCTTTTCCATGTTTCCATGCAAACTATTTTAAAACACTTTCAAATATTTTTGTCAGCAAGAGCCTTCTGGAAAAATAGCCTTTTTGTCAATAGTGGAACCTTCACCGTAAAAGAGCATCTCACTTGAAAACTGCCATTAGGCCCAGAGTGGGTTCTGCAACTTCATACACTCCCAACTCAAACCAAACCCAGGTGCTCCCAGTTTGGCTGCTCTTCCCCCAAAACTGCACAGCCCTCTGCTGCTTAGGTCATTTAGGAAGAGAAGATCCTGAGCAATTAGGGCTGAATTTTATTTTTTTATGTTTCATGTGAAGCTTTCTAGCCCAGGCTAGAAAAATCAAACACAACGGGGATGGCGTCACACCAGGCAGGCTTAGGGTCTGGCTGAGTCTCTGGAGATGCTTTTTGGGTGTACACAGGCTGCTCTGGTATTTGGGGTATTTCCAGCATCAGCACCCCTGTTTCCCAGCCTCCATCTGCAGCATCCCACACTAAGATGCCTCCACATCACAAGTGTCCCAGCCCCAAATCTCCTACACCTGCGGAGCAGCTTGGAGCTCCCAACGCAGCTCATCCCACTCAGTATCACCATTTCCCAGCCACACAGGTACATGAGTCACCCCACCCCTCAGGCTCTATTTCTGACTCCCAACACACAGCAGGATCAACAGCTGATGTGCCAACATTCCCTTTTATTTTTCCTTTCCCAGAGCAGCATCCCCATCCATGCAGGGATGAGGACATGACCATGATGTCGGTACCATGGGTTGCTGCTTGCAGGCTGCACAGGCCGTTTACTCCCCAGGCGTTTCACTCATGGGGAGATGGGGCTGGTAGGATTTAGGGGACTGGGGCTAAAAGTTGGTGTGGGTGGAGGGAGTTACACATCTCCCATTGCTTGGGCACGGCCAGCTCCAGGAACAACACACCAGTGTCCCACCCGGAGTAAGGGCAGCTGAGTTTGCATCACTCCTTCTCCCTGATATTATTATGGGAAGCAGCAATTGTTGGTGATCTGGTAAGAAGAAAAAACCCAGATTCTCTGGGGAATTAACCCGAGAATTAGGGATAACTAAATAAGTGTAACAAAAGTCCTCCTTGCTGGAGCACTGCTCTCCAGCCTGGGATGAGAGCAACCACAGAGCAGCCCGTGTAAGGGCTCCTCTCCCTAATCTTCTGCTCCTGTTACACAGGAGGACAAGGAGCATCCCCAGGGCATCTGCAGGTCCCAGCTTTTCCATAGGGAAAAGAAAGCAGCTCCTGCTTTGGCCAGGGGACAACAATGCTGCTCCCTGCTGAGGACAGCGTGGCCAGGTAGACACAGCCTTCCCCTGGGTGTTCCCAAAGTCTAGCTGCTCCTTTGATTCTGGGCAAGGAAAGATGATCCTTTGAGCAGAAGCCTCCTGCAGCCTTCCCAGCTGTGCAGGATTATCATCTCAGTTACACCTTAAAATAGGCCAGAGCATTTGCCTCGTTCACTTTGTGTGGAGACAGCGATAATTAGAACAAAGAGGAGCCTGAACTTTGCAGCAATGGGAACTTCAGTGGGGAGAGATCACGTTGGCAGGAAAATCAATCCGCTGCAAAAAGGGAAAAGAAAAAAAATCAAGCCACGAGGCCAGAGCTGCTTCAATAAGGCTGACAGCATGCTCAGCCGAATTAAGGGCCCCCAATTAGACAGCTCAGATTAAGAGAAGACTGGCAGAAGATCTGCCTGGGAAAAAAAAAAATCTGACCTAAATAAGATATTTTCAAAGATGAGATCAGTGTGGAGAGCAGCTGTGGTCCAGAGCAACACATCCATCTTCAGCTGGGTCTAGGTCTGAACCAAGAGGGTCTCATCCAGCTCCCAGTGCCCACAGCAGCACTGGTCCCAGCAGAAGGACCAGGCTTGCAGGGGAGGCGCAGCCACCGGATGGTACATCCCAGGAGGGGTTAACGCACCACACGCTGCAGGAATATTAATTCAGGCCTCTTGTTTGTAATCTTATGGATTTAATTTTAGAAGTTACAGCTCATCAGGAATTACTCACTGAACCTGGAAACAACAGACAGAGGAAGAAGTACAAGCGCTCCTGCCAGCCGCTTCTCAAAGATAGCAGGACACAGGAGCCAGCCTGGAGAGGGAGCAGAGCCACCACCCCCAGGGCCACCCAACGGCCAGACCAGCACTGCAGGACAGTCCGGGAAACGCTGGCAACACGGAGAGCACTGAGGCAAAGCACTGAAAAGGTGACAGAGAAGGAGCCACCAGTGGGGGGGTCACAGCTGCCAGCCCTGCTTGCCCCATGCCTGGGGATGCAGCATCCCACACCAGCACCCAAGGGTCTTCCCCACTCTCCTTTTCCAGCAGAGCAAAGGTTACCCCTGCCCAAACCACCTTGGAGCCTGAAGCCCATCCGAGACAGGCACAGCACCCCCAAAGCCCCGCCGCACGCTGAGCCCCTGCCACAACCGTGGCTGGGAACCGATGCGGAATGCTTTGCAGCCTGGGGTCTGTGAGGGGTCATCTTCTGCTTCCGAGCACCTCTCATCCCCAGGGCATGGGCAGCACGGCCAGATCTCCCCTGACCTCAGATCCCTCTGCCCGCGTGTGGGAGCCGGGAGCTCTGAGGAGCCAGCAGCAGCGGGCGGCTAGCGGGGAAACCAGCGTGCCAGGGCGCCGTGGTTTAGGAGAACACCGTGTGAGCGCCTCGGCCTCCCGCTGTACTGCAGTGCTCCAGCAGCTCCAGCACAAACCTCCTCAGGTCCCAGACGTGTCCGCAGCGCAAACTGGGCCAGGTCCAGGGCTGGTGCAAGCCAGCATCGCCCTGGCTGTCCCAGCAGCCCTCTGCGAGGACAGGGAGCCCAGCAAAGCCCCCGCACGGCGCAGTGCAGCGTGCCCAGCGCTTGCAAGCTGGGAGCAGGTTTCTGCTAGGGAGAAATTGCTGTGTGTGGAGCCTGGGAGGCGTTTGCAGGGGGGGCAAGGATGTGTTAAAGGTGCCCCCACTCATCTCACAGGGGTGTGCTGCTGTGCATCCCCCTACACCCTGCCCCAGGGTCCTGCTGCTCTCTGCCAGCACTGGGTGGGTCTCCATCCCTGTCACCTCTGTGTCCCGATGGTGACCATCCGGAAGAGAGCCTGGCTGGGCTCTTGGACCGGCAGCCCAGGGAGGACCACGGTTAGGACAGGCAGCACAGTCCCGGGGGCCCTGCCGTCGCTGCCAGCCCCACTCCCGTGGCCGCAGCGTTCGTAACCTGCCCGCGGGGCCCAGGAATGGAAAGCTCCAAGTGCTATATTTAGCCTCCTGCTGATCGGAATACACTGTTTGGTTTCATAATGCATTTTGTAGACTATTAAATCCATTTGTGGTGTTTGGAGAGGACAGAAGTCACCGCAGCCTCAGCAGCCCACCTCACCCCACACCAGCACGCTCCTGCGGGGCTACCCGGCACCACGCTCCACCTTCCGTCATCCCTTTGGCATCCTCAGGAAATTATACGGCGTTATTAAACAGCCTGGCTCTGACCCAGCCATCCAATTCCAAGGCAGCGGTGGCCACACACACAACCCCACTCCCTTTAACAAATCACTCTGCTTTCCTTCAGTATTACCTCCACGCTTGCTGGGAGCCTGCACCTCCCCAGCTCAGCACGCCCCCCCGTCAGATGAGAACCACAATCCCCCCAGCGCCCCAGGCTACAGCCCGCGCTCCCAATCCAAAATTCAATTAAAGCGAACGTTATTTTGCTGTCACCCAGTCAGAAAGCATTACAACACATTGCACGTCAGATGCAGTTGGAGGCAAAACGATTCCCGTCGAGAGGGAGGGTCTCCCTGGGCGCTCGCTCTAAACGACACCCGTTTATGGTAGCTTTCAAGTGAGCGTTTAGGTTAAACCCAGAGCATTATTTAAATAATCGGCTAAATGGCACTGCTTAGCCTCTGAGGCCTCCAGAAGTTCACCAGAAGGTGAAGGCTCATGAGTCAGATAAGCTGATAGGAAAAGGAGATGCAGCTGGTGGCTGGTACCAGCCCAGAACCACCCCTGACGCTCAGCCCCACCACCCCAGGAGCGGGGCACAGCATGGGGGAACCCCCGCCTCCCACACGCAGCCCCGCTTCGCACTCTAATTTCTGCACAAACGATAAGTTTAATTTGAAAGGGCATAATTCTTAATTTATGTGTTGTCATGAACAAAGGCAGCAGAAGTAGGTCATTTCATTATCTGCCGCCCGAGTATCCTGCCAAGGAGCCAAGACATAAAGCTAAACAGAATCATCACCCAAGGTTCAGGATCCGTTTGTGGAGAAAAAAAATATTATGGTTATTTTTCTCCTTGCTTGATTTGCACATCTCGGCTTGCAGAGCATATTTAGCTTGGCTTTATAGCACGCATTTATTGTGACTGTCATATTCGATAATGCTGCCTATAGCCGAAGAGCAATCCTTCACGGATACAGCGTCTCCATTTATAATTCAATATCACAGCTCCGAGAACTCCTACAATAAGTCAGCCAACAACACAAAAGCCTAACACGTCTCTATGCAAATAAACATGCCAGCGCGTGAACGAACACCTCCCAAGAAGGGACTGCCAGCTTCCCTCCTTGCTTCGCACCGCCACAGCCACCTGAAGGGCGAAGGGATGGAGAAGCCCAACCTGTGGGAGCTGTACCCGGGTCCTGACAACCTCCCTGATGGCTTTGGGAGGTGCTGCCCGGGCAGGGCCGACGGCTCAAGCAGGACCACAGCTACAGCATCTGCCTTGTGACTCCCTGGAGGAGCCCTCGCAGGCTCACCACATAACACTACCACGACAGCTGCCTTACCACCTCTGAGCAGCACCCAGGAGGACCTGGCCAACTCAGGACCCCACCAAGACTCAGCTTTTCCTCAGCACCCCAATGCACCCAGCCCTTGGGACAGGCCCAGCCGTGCCTAGAAGAGCAGCAATGGCTCCATGAGAGCCACCTCCACCCCGGGTGCACCACCTCAGCCCCCCCAACCCTCTGCCCACAGGCAGGAGCCCCACAGAAGCCCAAACACCCACCCCAGTTAAGACCATGCTGCTGTCCTACCTGCGTCCAGTCCTCTGCTGCCCTGGCTTATATGACCGGTCTCCTGGGGGACTGCAGACACACAATGTGGGTGGCTTTATCTCCAGCACAGCTTCAGACTGGTCTTGTACCCTTCCTTTCAGCCACTCCTGATGTTATTTCACCATGTTTGAAGCCATCAGCAACCCTCTTGTCACCACCACCCTGCTCAGCCTCCTAAGATGGTGCCTGTGGTAGTAAGGACACTGCTGGGGTCACCCCTACAAGGCAGCCCAAACCCTGCTGCTTCCTGGGAGCAAAGCAGAGGAGAAATGTAGAGCAGGAGCAGGTGGAGCTTATATAGAGCTGGGCCCCAGGTGAGGTTGGTTGGGGCGGTTAAGACCAGTAACAAAAGCAGGGCCTGGTTTCTCTTGATTAAAGTGGTTTCTTTGCTGTGTGTGCTGTGGGATAGGGGAAAGTTGTTGTCAACTTTGCTTCTTGGGAGTTGGGGGGACTTTGGTTGGGGTTACTACTGTCACAGGTCCTGGTTCTAGCCCTTCTTGGTGTGCCTGAGGTAGGTGCAGCAGCCTGGCCCTAAGCTGATGGGGATGTGCCCCCACCAGAGCAGCCTTCCTCTGAGCCTTGGGGGACAGGGACAGCGGGATGCCCTCAGCCCTGCTGGATCCCCCATGCCAGCCCCAGCAAAATTACTGCCTAACAGGTAGAGCTGCAAATGCTTTGCTCCTGAAGGCCAGTCCAGAGTCAAGGCTATAACCTCTGTGTCCAAGCGGAGATGCTGCCCCTCAGCTGTAGGGTCCTGCCTCTGGCTTCACCCAGTGGGCAATGGAGACCCCTCGACTGATACTCACCAAAGGCCGTGCCGTGCTTCGATGGGCGCTGGGTCAAATTCACAGTCCCCAGGCTTTGTCCAGCCAAAACACACAAGCGATGCTGTCAAATGCATCTGGGATGCTGTTTGGCTCGCTGCTGGAGATCATACCTGGGTGGCTTATTTAAGAGAAAACCAGTGTTTTGTTGGATGATGGCAGGAACACCATTTTTTTTCCTCTCAATAAATCTAAGTTCCACTTGCTCCCAAGTTGACCTAATAATTGTAATTCTAGATTAAATGTAAATGTATTGGCTGCTGCTAAAGGTCACTCCACAGAAAATGGCTGTTTGCCTCTTCTTCAGATGCATGAATACTAAACGTGTATAATTCACAGGATCATTCATTGCTCCATTCATGGGGCACAACGGTCTCCACCCGGCAGAAAGCCGTGGCCTCTCTAAGCTCTGCACCCACCGTGGTGGGAACACACAGCCACTCCGGTGCCAGGCTGTGCCCTGCTTTTACACCGGTACCGTCAGCAGCAGTGAGTGCACCCGAGGGAGCTGCGCCTGGGTGGAGAAGCTCCTCCACTTAGTAACAGAGCGCTGGGAGGAGGGGAGTAGGTTGAGGAGCATCAGGGAGTGCGGGAGAGGGACAGACTACTAGGATCACACCCTGCGTGGTATGGAGGATTCCCTGTCCTCTCCTGCCTGGCTGAACACAGCAGCTTAAGGGACAGTGGTGACAAGTTCCAAGCAGATGTGTCTGCCCTGTGACTCCCCCACCTTCCCAGATGCCCTTGTATAGTGGGTACGAGGCTCGGCAAGTGGAACCGAATAATGAGGACGGTGGGTCATCTAGCTTGGAGATGTTGCCAAGGTCAAGTCAGCCTATGCCCTGCATCAGAACTGATCCCATAAAGAAAAGACTGGTCACTGTCGTAGGAGATTCCCTTCTGAAGGGAACAGAGGGCCCAATCGTACAATGGTTTGGGTTGGAAGGGACCTCCCAGCCCACCCAGTGCCACCCCCTGCCATGGGCAGGGACACCCCCCACCAGCCCAGGCTGCCCAAAGCCCCATCCAGCCTGGCCTTGGGCACTGCCAGGGAGCCAGGGGCAGCCACAGCTTCTCGGGGCACCCTGTGCCAGGGCCTCAGCACCCTCCCAGGGAAGGATTGCTGCCTCCCAGCTCAGCTCCAGCTCCCCTCTGGTAGTTCAAACCCATCCCCCTTGCCCAATCACCACACTCCCCGATGAACAGTCCCTCGGGGTTTATTGGGGCAACCTCCCTGGAAGGTTCGGAAGTGCCTGTAATATTTTATGAACTTTGTGTCTTGACGGGGTTATTGCAAGTGTTCCGGCCTGCACTGAGCTGTCACAGCTGCCGATGGATTTTGGTGGCACAGGGGACCCCATCGGGTGTTCGGGGATGGTGGTGGCATCACTGTGTCATGGCTGCCAGCTTCATGCACTGCAAAACTGACGTGCCGTCCTTAAAAGCGATGCTGGGGATGCTGGGCCCTGCCTAGCGGGCACGGGCACAGCGAGCTCCTGGAAGGAGAGGGGAGGTGCAGCTCTCGCAAAGGAGTTCACTGGAGCACAGGGAAAAGGAGCAAACAAGCTACACCAGGCAATAACGTGGCACCCCCTGACCCCAAATCAGCAGGCAGAAAGAGTTACGTTGCAGCTGATATTTAATTTGCACACAGAAGGCGCAAAGCCCGTGCCTGCTGCAGCCTGGGAGCCTGGCAAGACAGCACACCCCTGCCAGATTAGCAGCCCCCTCGCGCCGCAGACCTAAAGAATTGTCTCTTGTATTTATTTCCAAGCCCTGTAATGTGTCAGCAGAGTATGTCGCACTGTAGCTCAATAATCACAAAGCTCTGCACGCATTAACAAGCAATTTCTCGTTAAAGTCCTCGTGTGTGCCATGGATGGGAGCACAGGAGCATCCCCCGGGCTCCTTCGCATCCCTGAGCTCCGGGCTCCGGCTGCTCAGATGGCTGCTGTCGTGCTGCTCGACTCCGCTCGGGCGCGTATCGGCGTTTAGGGGCTTTTCTGAGCTCCTTCACCTCCAGCTCAGCAGATGTTTGTGGAGCTCAACAGGCTGCAAGGAAGCATCCAGTTCCTGCAAGGCTGGAAAGCAGGGGGGCTGTCCCCAAGTACAGGCTTGTGAGAGGAGAATCACCGCTCTGCTAGGTCCTCAGAGCCCCCACGTGTCCCGCGGGACGGCTGGTGTCCCATGGGATGGCCAGCATCCCTGCTCCAGGATGCTGAAATGCCCTCTGGCATTGCTGCTGCCCCTATAGCCATGCAGCCAGCATGGGGGTACCCAGCCCCCCAGCTGGGCTGGGCCCTGGCTATGGCCAGCTCCTGCCTCGTGGTCATCCCAGACAGGTGACGTGTCCCACAACGTCCCTGTTCCCAGGAGAACCTCGTGCCTGCTGGGGTAGGGATGCCATAGGTACGATGTATGCAGGGTGGGTATGATGAGGATGGGGGTAGGATGTCAGCTCCCCAAAGCCCATGACCTCATGTGCTTGCCAAGAGTGATGACCCTGGCATGCTGTGCGGGTGCAATGCGCCCTCCTGACTCTGGCACACTGCTGCCAGCCCTCCTTGCACAAATCTTGCAGTGGTTCCCAAGGTTCTGGTGCATCCAGTCGGTCTGTGCTTGGAAGGCACAGCATGGCCTGGGATGTTGCTCCTGAATCCTCTTCCTCAGCCCTCCTCCTCTTCCTCTGCGGTCAGGCTCTTCCTGCCCTTTTCCCAAGCATGAACTGCACAGAAGATGGAAGGCAAGAGGCATTGGCACTGACATGCAGCAAAGCTGCTTATCCCCACCCCGGTCCCTCAATGCGGCTGGTAGCGGCCATCCACGGTCGTCCCAATTAGCCAGCGAGTGGTGAGTGTGCACAGCGAGCAGAGAGCGTGCACCGCTCACACTGAGGGGCTGCGGAGCATCCAGCTGCTGGCCATGGCTCCCCCGAGGGTCCCAGGAGCTCCCCCTGCACCCCCAGGTCAGCTTTCCACCACGATCCCGTCCCACCCAGCGCGGGGCCAGGCCTTTCATCTTGGCTCTTTCATTCCCGGCTCAGTGGGAGCAGCCGAACCTGCGCTGGAGCTAATTGAAAGCCACATCAGAGCGAGGGCTGGGGAGCTGAAAGCAGCACACCGTTATTTAATCATCCGGCCTGACAAAGACACGCTCGCTTAAATCCATCGCTGGAATTTTATTTTTCAAGCCCGTCACGGGGCTGAAAAGGTTATTGAAGCTCTTTGGACACAGTCCCGCAGGGGAATTTAGCTGAAGAGCTACTTTCTCTAAGCCAGCATCTTCATCTCCCAGACTCTGTGATCAGATCAGCACAGAGCTCAGGTGAAGTTCATCGTTGTGCTGCCAAAAGCTGCCTCACAGGATGGTCAAACCAAGCACCAGCAGCTCTGGTCCCCATGCGGGGCTCCCCTCCGTGGGTGGGTTGGGCGGCTGTTACCACTGTGTGCAACCAGCTCCATCCAGGAATCCCTGCAGGCACCACTGAGGCAGGCCCTTGCCATCAAACTAAACCTTGCTCTCATTTACACAGGTCACAGCCCTTCTGATTTTGGTCCCCTGTTAATAGCTGTAAACGTGGCTCTCAAATGTTCGCCCTCTGCGCAGTGCTTGGAGAGATGATTTCTCCAAACAAATGCCCAACAGTCTCCTGCAAAGTGCACCAAAGCTGACTTCAGCGTACTGCTGGCCAACGTGCCCATACCTCCGTCACCCATCACCACCCAAGCATGAGGTCATCGTTGGATGCAAAGCTCCCCTGCTGTGGAGAGCTGGTGGTTTTCACTAAAGTGCTCAAGGAAGGAATTGCCGTGAGTTTCTCAGGGAGCAAGGACACATTGCAGGAGGAGAAAGCTCTGAGTGAGATAAGAGGAGAGGACATGCCAGCCTGGAGACCACAGTCGGGTGTCCGAGCTGGTGAGAGGCTCTTCTCCACATGAGAGGAGAGCAGGAGCACCTCTGTCCTATGAACAACCTCCCAATGTGTTTAAGAAATGGCAGAGTATCACATAATCCACAGGCTGACCTAGGCATCGCAGGGCCCAGATGAAAAAGCCAGTGGTCACTTTGGCTCTCCGACAGTGCTGCTTCCTCCCCAGGGTGGAGGTACAGAGCTGGTAGGAAGCCATGAAAGGGTGTAAAACCCCCTTGTCTCGCAGAGTCCATCACCAGCAGTAGGAAGAAGCCTGACATCCACAAGCAACTCTGGATCCAGCTGCCAGCACAGGGACCTCTGAACACCCACTCAAAGGGTTGCCCCTCGCTGATGTCCCACTCAAGCAGCCTGTGCCAGAGGTGGCCCCCACAGAGGGTGACACGCTGGTGAGTGTCTGCCCGGAAAGGAAAGTCTTTGTTTCCCTGGGGGCAAACCATGGACTAGGATCTGGCGGCTCCTCTGCCACTGTGCATCATGCAAAGCTCAAAGGAACAAACCCTCTGCCAGCACCTCCATGACCGGGTCCACCTTCAGCATCTTCTGGCCTTCTCCTCCCACCCAGGCATGGGTCCGGCCAGCAGAACCCGTCTCTTTCTCTGTGTCAGGGACTGAGACTGGCAGATAAATAGCACAGATCTATTTAAAAGCATTTAAAACCCAAGCATAAGCCCCAAACTATCCATTTCCTTAAACAGGCTGGCTGGAAGAGCTCCAGCTGGGCCATTAGCTCAGGTAAGTTCTCCACCACCCAGCCATGTCGCTTTTCTGCCTCATAAAAAGAAATACATTAAAAATACGTATTTACTCCTGAAATTGGCTTCATCAGTGCTGAGCATCCCTGGAGTGCTGAGTTTCGCTCCACACACCCAGCCGCTTCCCGTGAAAAAAGCTTATTTTAAATTAAGGAAATAAACCCAAGCAGGAGGTTGGCTGCGCTGTTAACCCTCGTGTACCGCTGCGCGCCCGATGCCGCCGCCTGAAGAAATACCCTCGTGCATATGAAATCCTGGGCTTGGTGGCGAAGATGCCTCCAAAGAGATCTTCAAAGGCCGTGTGCTCTCCTACCTGAAAGGATTTCCTCAGGTTGCAGACAAGCACAGCCGAGCCAAGAAATGCCAAGACGAGGATGGCGTGTGGCAGGGCCCAGGCACGTTGCTCTGCCTGCGGGCCGCGAGGACTGGCCATGAAGGATGCGGGGCAGTGAGCATCACTTTGATACGCAGGTTTTGCACTGCTCGGCAGAGCCAGGGGTACTGATTTCTTCCTGGGCTGACACATGCACTCATCATTGGTCTTGGAGCCCTTCTCAGACAACCCTTCTTGTTGCCAAGGTGGCCAACAGCATCCTGGCTGGTATCAGGGGTGGGGTGGCCAGCAGGAGCAGGGCAGTGACCGTCCCCCTGCACTGGGCTCTGGGGAGGCCGCACCTCGAGGGCTGGGGTCAGTTCTGGGCCCCTCAGCACCAGAAGGACATGGAGGGGCTGGAGCGTGTCCAGAGAAGGGCAGCGGGTGGGGAAGGGGCTGGAGCACCAGTCTGATGGGAGCGGCTGAGGGACCTGGGGGGGTTCAGTCTGGAGAAGAGGAGGCTGAGGGCAGACCTGATGGCTCTCTGCAGCTCCCTGACAGGAGGGGTGGGCAGGGGGGGTTGGTCTCTGCTCCCCAGCACCAAGGGATGGGACAAGAGGAACCAGCCTCAAATTGCTCCCGGGGAGGGTCAGGTTGGAGATCAGGACCAATTCCTTCCCCGACAGAGTGGTCAGGGCTGGGGACAGGCTGCCCAGGGAGGGGGGAGTCCC
>VWZZ01006360.1:854339-875757 GCA_013399095.1 Psophia crepitans | reverse complement strand
TAAAGACTCTGTGATCTATTTCCCCAGCTCCCTTGCTGGGTACCGAGGTATTTTCATGTCTATTTTGCAAGTGGGGAACTGAGGCCGGGCGGTTCAGGGTGTAGCACTCCCAGTACTTCAGGTGTTCAAAACGGAGCTCTGGGTGTAGCTGTACCTGTGACACAGGGACGGCGGCTTCACTGTGACCCCCCAGGGCTGGAGGAGGTCTGCAGCCAGGGGCTGTGGTGCAGCTGTGCCCTTTGCTGCTCCTGCTGCAACCATCCTCCCGCTCCGGCCTCCCGCGAAGCAGGGATGCTCACCCTCACCCTGCCGAGGACCTGGGGGCTGGAGGGGCATTGCCTGCAGCATCCCCGCATCGCTCAGGGCACCAGGAGCACCATTCAGGGCATGTCACAAGCGAGAAAAACTATAACTCTGAGCCAAACGCCTTTCAGTGCCGCTTGCTCCCAGTTGAGCGCACTGGGCTGGGGACTGAGCTGTGGGGGCTTCCAGAAGAGGCAGTTTCCCCAAGCCCGGCATCATTTCAGCGCATTAGAAGCAAGTGGCAGAGATCTTCTGGGAGCCCAGGAAGCGTAAGGGATGCTCGCCGGCTCAGCAGGACTGAGATCTGATAAAGGTGAGGGATCAGACTGATAACCCCCAAGGTTAACTGGCTAAAAAGATGTGATTAGTAACCGACTGTGTGCGGGCAAAAAGCCGGGTGTAGAAGAGAAATAATCTTCTTATGATGTGAGTGCAACCACCATTTCAGTTTTCCTGAAAGCAGCTACAGATTCAAAGCACAGTCACTCTGGCAGGGCTTATTTTGGCGTCATGCCTTAGCTAAGAAGAGAGATGTCTCCTCCAGAGGGACGGCCGCAGAGCCCGGCCCAGGCGTCCCCTCCTGCCCTGCCATGCCCCCGGCAGAGGAACGAGCAAGAGCCCATTCCCAACGAAATGACAAACCCAGCAGCGGCGGTGACTCACGCGCTGGGGATGACTCAGGAAATCATACTAAGCCACAGCTTTTTCTGGCTTGGGGACAGAGGCAAAGGCCACTGCTGGCCATGAAGGGGCTCCTGGTCCTTCCCAGTGTGGTGCTCTGGGACAGCCTTTCCCAGTCTGGGCACTGATTCAGCCCTCTCTCAGCAGGGATGCCCAAAATTGAGCTTTGTCCTGTTTTCCCGATTATGAAATGATCCTTTTTCACGGCAAAATGCTTTTTAAAGGGTGGAGGTAATAAGGCCAAAGGTGATGGGGATGCCTGCAAGCACGCATGGTGACTCCCTGGCCATCGAAGCAGGCGGCTGGCTCAGAGCATCCCCTTCTCTCTAGCAAAGACGTGGGAAGAGGAGACAATTTCAGCGGAGGAAACATGAAATGATTAAATGTCCCTCTTCTCTGGATGAAACGAAGGGGGCCACGGAGCAGACTTTGGCTGCTGGTGGAAAAGAATAGGAGACAGAGCGAGAGTGAACATTCCACACCCCACACGGCAGCGGGAATCCCAAGCGCTGCAGAGATCAGCTCCATCACCACGGAGGCTGTCCCCTTCTGCACTGCGGGGCGGCACAGCCAGAGCCACCAATGCTGGCTTGGAGGGACGCGAGGCGAAAGGGACCCCCAGCCTCAGCATCACCCTCCAGTACAGCCCCTGCCTGTGCCACCAAAGGCATCGCTGGTGGCTCTCTGTCCCCGCATGGACAGGCGGTGATGGAGATGTGGGGGTGTTCTGAGTTTGCAGTGGATTTTTCCAACCCTTTCCCAGAAGAAACTTCATCACCAATTCAAAAACATCATTTACAGCCAAGAAACTCTTCACCTTGCCTTTAGGCATGAATTTTTCCTCCTGCTTAGATTAGCCCACTGAGCACCCAGGGTTATTTCACAGCATCTCTTGGTGGCACTGGGACTAATTTGTTTCCAAGGACGTGGTGTGATGCCACCACGAGGGCAGGCTTCACGTGGGCTTTTCCTCCTTTTCCCTTTGCATGAAGGATCAGCTTCTTGATACATGGAAACGAATGATGAGTTCCTGGTGGGACACGGGGGTTAGTCTGGGGGCATGATGATGAAGCAGTTTAGGAGCTTCCTGGACAGAGGAAGCTGCAGCTGCACTGGAGAATAATGAGAGCATCCGCTTGTTTAGAAAAGGTATTGAAATCCTTTGCCCTGCGTTTAGTCTGATAGCTGCGCAGTGGATTAAGCAAAGACATTTACACCTTTCGTTTAATAAGAGCATATCTGAGCAGCTGCCTCTCCTTCATTATTAAATACCAGCCTTTTGGTAGAAGATAAAAAAGGAAAGTACTTTTTCTTTTGTTTTAGCCTCTATTTTCTTTCTTCACAGGTACAGCATCCTGCCCTGATATCAGGGGGTGCTGGAGGACACGTGGTGTACGGGCATCTTCATCCACTGCCACCAAAGCACTGTAGAAGAGGAGACCTCTCTTCTGCAAGTGGCAGATTTCTAATTTTGCCACAAAATTCATCACAAAATCATCCATTTCCCCCAAAAGCCTGTGAAACCTTGTGAAAGGAAAGCCAGCCTTGTTCAGAAATGGATCCCTTTGCCAGCACCATCCAGGGGGCAGATCCTGGGGAGCCAGGAGGGGTTTGCAGCCCCCAGCCAGTGGGGACAGCTCTCCTCCTCCACTCTCACCCCAAAACTGCACCAGTCTCTTTTCCTGGCTGCTCCCCTGATTGCATTTTGCTTTGAGCTCTTGGCTGGAAGTGGCTCCTGTCGGGACAGCCGGAGCCGCAGCCCGACTTGGTGGGACACGGCCGGGCTGCTCAGCCAACGTCCCTGGCCACCCATCGGGGCTCATGCCACCGTCCCCTCTTGTGCAGCAGCGTGAAAAGCGCTGGGCCAGCGTTGCTATTCAGCATCAGCTATTTATATCCCGAGAGGGAGATGAGGAGCAGGCCAGCAGCTGAGCCAGCCCGTGCAAGCGGGGGATATTTTTAAGCACGGGTTTTGAAAAGGTTGGTAATGAACCCACAGCTTCACTCTGCAGCAGCTGCACCCGCTCCCCAGCCAGCTGCCCCCAGTCACCAACCCTGCCCAGGGTGCCGGGACCCCCATCCTGGCCCGGGGGAGATGCTCCACAGGAGGCGTGTTTGTGTGCTGGGCTCTGAGCGGTGAGGTCAGGGCGCAGTGAGACGACCTGGCACGGTGCTGGTGGCGGCAAACCTGCTGCCTGGCTCAGCACCGGGCTCTCTGTGCTGGCCAGCCCGGCTTTATCCTCCCGACAGCCTGAGATATTACAGACAGAGCAATTACATCCCTCTTTTAATTGTATGCAAGTTACCGGATGCCATTTGGGCAAATCAAGCACAATGTCTGAGCCCTTTGGCCAACAAGTCCGACAGCTCTGCCGTGAGAAAAATCTCCGCTTGCAGCAGCCCTCAGCACCCAGCTGGTCCCACTGCCCACTCGTGTCCTTGGGCGTGGCTGTGGTGGGATGGGTGCCCCATGTCCTCACCCGGGCAGGTCCCTGGGTCACACGGGCGACAGCGGAGCTGGGCCAGGCAGGATGAGTCCCACCTGCCCCGGGGCCCCGTGCTGGTGCTGACATCATCCTGGCACGCAGGGAACTTGCTGTGTGGGGGCTGCACTGTGCCCCCGCTGCGGAGCACCGTCCCCCAGCCAGGCAGCTCATCCCGCAGGCCTCGTGCTGCATGCATGGAAGGGGGGTAACGCAGACACTGTGCTTGGTCTGGGCCCCTTGTCTGCCATGGACAGGTTGATGCCGTGCTCAGCGCAGCTCTGCACCCCTCTCCCCATCACACGTCACAGCCGCCGTGCTGCTGAAAGCTCCACCAAAGCCACATCTGCGCTCCCCGGGCACAGCTGGGCTGCGGCTGGTGTTCCCACAGGACCCTCACCTGGGACACCCCTGCAGCGGGCAAACGGGGTCCCTGCCTCTCCCTGAGCCCAGTACCATGACTGCCAGCATCGTCCCTTCCTTCTTGCTCCTCTGTGCCCAGTGTGGGGTGTCCCAGCAGGTCCCAGGTCCCAAATCCCCAGAGCTGCACTTGGAGAATCATCCAGACCCTTCTCGGGGCTCTCAGGCACTGAGGGATGATCCCCGAGCGGTGCAGGGAGGACCTCATCACCCAAAGGGCTCCCCAAAGCAGGAGGGAAGAGGTGGGAGATGGGGGTGCTGGGGGCACCTCTGTGCCGGGGCTGCCCAGAGCTGAGCCCAGAGATGCACCCAGCACCCCACTGGGACGCTGCGGGGGATTTGTGGGGGATTTATGGGGAAATCTGAAATGTCCCTTCTGGTTCTCCTCCACCCAGAGTCTGGCTGGCTGGAGCAGCCCTGGGAGCCAGCCCCAGCCAGGCATGACTTGTGTCCTAGCTGGGGCAGAAGGAGCAGCCCCAAGGCTGGCAGGGAGCTGCTGGTGCACACCCAGCGTGTTCTGCCCGAAGGGGACACCTGCGGCCGTGCAAAGAGGCAGCAGGAAGGTGAGCAACTCCTCGGGCATCAGCGAGTGGAAATCAATGCAAACAATGGGAGCAATCTGGGGAGGAAAACACTGAGTCATTCAGCCGCAGTTTGAGAAAAGAAAGTTTCCCTGAATGCTAAACCAAATCAGATGTCCCAGGTTCCCCTTTTTCTTTTCCATTTCTCTCCTCAGAAAACAAAGTCCTGGCTCAAGTCTAAGCTTTTGCCTGTTTCATCGGAAATCAGCAGGACTATGGAGTAATTACAGCTGAGTTCCCGGGCTGGAGATGGGCCCGTCTGGAGCCGGGGGTGCAGGGGTGCAGGAGCTGGCCCTGGTTCCCATTGAGCCTCTGAACCAGGATGGTTTTGGGGATCCCTTGGGGAGCCGCCACCCTCCTTGGGGGCAGCCTGTGGCTGCAGCCATGCCAGCTGCTTCCCAATGGCCCCACGGCAGAGCGTGGTGGGGGACCAGCCAAGGCAGAACCTTCCTCCCCAGCCAGTTACTTTGCAATCTGTATGACTTTTTGTCCTTTTTCTGACTTTTTTTTCTCCAAAGCCAGGTGGGTTTGAGCCTCTGGGCCGGGAAAGAGCCAGGGCCGGGGGCTGCAGCAGCTCTTCTCTCTCCTTTGGCTTCCTTATTGAGTTGTCTCTCGCACCGCTCACGGCAGCGAAATCCACTACAGGCATATTAAGGATTCTCCATGCAAAACTGATAAGTTGAAGGCTCATTATTATCCCGCAAAGTGATTATCTTTCCTTGATGAAGTCTCATATTTGCCCAATTTCAGATAGAAAACTTCCCCTTTTCAATTTGAGACTAATTCATTTCTTGACTCCTGGTTACAGTGCAAGATATCACAAACACTCCCGGCCTCGGCTGGCTCTGATTTATATCGTTAAGAATCATTTACTTGCAATTAAAATGAGCCTTCGGGGCTTTTGCAAACAAGCCGGATTAGCTAACAGTAAAACATTAGCTTTTCGTAAACAGCGACTTCAGGCTACGAAACCGTCTGGGAGGGGATCACCAGCCAGAGCTGCCCCGGGGCTGCGGGCGGAGGAGAACCAGAAGGTGCCCCCAGCACCCCCATCTCCCACCTCTTCCCTCCTGCTTTGGGGAGCCCTTTGGGTGATGAGGTCCTCCCTGCACCGCTCGGGGATCATCCCTCAGTGCCTGAGAGCCCCGAGAAGGGTCTGGATGATTCTCCAAGTGCAGGCCTGGGGATCTGGGACCTGCATGGTGCAGCACAGGCCTGGGGTGGAGATGTCACCTAGCAGCACAGGGTACCCTTCATAATGGAGATAATTAACAATAGGATCATGTAATTGGCAAACCCTCCTGCTCTTGGCTCCTCTTTTACAGCTGCTCCAGGCTCTGAGCAACAAGAGGATAAATCCACCCCGTACACATTAACAGATCACCCCAACCACCCTCTTAAAACATTAACTTGGCCCAATCCTGAGGATTTACAATGGCAAATACCCCAAATCCCAGGAGGGAGACCCAGCACCCTGAGCGTTTCAGAGGAGTAATGAGGAGGAGCAGAGCCGGGGTAGGGGAGATGTCACACAGCCCCCTCTGCCCCGCTGCAGCCCAGGGGGCTTGGCATCAGCTAGAGCTCAGCCACTTGGAGAGCAACCAAGAAGGGTCTTAAAGTCACCGAGTGTAAATATAGCACAAACCCAACGCTGGGCTCTTGGCAAAAACCTCCAGCCATGCTTAAAAGTGGAGATACACTCCAGCAGGACGGTTTCGTGGAGTCAGATTTTTCTGCTTGGGTAAGAGCCGGAGGGATTTTATGGTGTGCCCAGCAGTGGGGGGGAGCAGGGGGTTACACCCAGGGAGCAGGACAGCTTTCAACCAGGACTCCTACAGCACTTTGAAAGCATCTGCTTGGGTGGCTAGGTGCAATTGAGTCAGAAGTGGGGGTTTTAGAAAGAAATTGTGATTGCTTTGGGCTGCTCCAGCCCCGGAGTAGGTGGGGTGTGCAGGCGGGTGGTACGCAGGCGCCGGCAGCAATAAAATAATAATAAAAGTCTGGATACTCCATTCCTGCCTGTCTTTGTACTGTAGCTGAGGGATTTAAATCAGGGGAGATTGGGGAATTTTTGTTTGTTTTTAGGAAATGGAATGTACATAAATTGAATGTAAAACTGAACTCGTTTTTAGGAAAGTGGCACGTTGGTACGCTGGCGTTTCCCAGCGCATCACCTGGCGGGGTGGACAGTCACAGCAGGGGGGACACACTGCTGCCGCCGAGGGGTCCCAGCACTACCTACTGGCCCAAGCTCTTAAAAAGAGCAATAACTCTGCGGATGAAGCAGCCTGCAGGTCTCTAGGTTTGTAAGGGGCGCTTTCCCCTGGCTCTGCAAACTGCCCCCGGGGGGGATTTTTCAGCCCACCTGGGTTTGAGCTTCGAACGAACGGTTTCTTCCAGGCCTGGCCGTGCGTCCCGCTGGCCGTGGGTCAGCGTCGTGCTCAGCAGGGCGGGTTGTGATCTACAGAGAAATAAGTGGCTGTAAATAAAAGCCTTGCTGTGAGCCCACCCAGCGCACCAGAGCCCGGGCACAGCCCGCAGCAGCAAACGCTGCTGGCAGCGAGTGCGGAACAGACCTGTGCCTGGTGTGCGTCTGTCAAACGCCTCCAACAGCAGAAAGGGCAACTTCCCTTTGATACCGAAGGGCAAACTCACATGTGCCACGAGAAAGTCACCTATACATTTAATTTACAAAAGCAGTTAAGCTTTTTCACTCCCTGGGTTGCTGAAACCAGGACAAGTGATGGATACTCTTCTAGTGCTGTGCACCCACAAAAGCTTTGTTGCCTCTAACTGCATTGCTTCCTTTTTTATCTGTCAAAATCAATTGGTTTTGCTCAGAGGTTGTAATCTCCAGGCTTTGCCAGGCAGATCGGCCCCAGCCATGCGGGGGACACGGCCCCTCAGCGGTCCTTTCAGAGCATCCCCAGCCTGCCGCTGGAGCCAGGCCACAGTGCAGCAGAGGATGGGCAGCCGTATTCAGCTCCAGGGATGGACCATGCCGGCTGGAAGAAATGCATCTCCATGGGAAGCACAGAGACAGCCCCAGCCTGGAGCTGCTGGTCTGCCCACAGTGAGATAAAAACCAGATAATGCATCTTTTTGAGCAGCTGCCCAGCCACACGTGGAGGTTGTCCCCAGGTCCTGCTCGCTTACATCACATTTTAAGGGCCCACAAGCAGCTGCTCCTGCTGATGGGGAGGGGATGAGGGGTTCCGTGCACATGCTCACGCTCACCTACAAATGGCTTAGAGAGGGAGCACCCAGCCCATGGTAAAGATGCAGAGTAAGGTGATTTATGCTCCCTGGCAAGGATAACACATACTTTGCTTGCCTGGCCCTAACACCCTGCCTGAAGCCAGCAAAGCTGTGCCAAGCTAAGTGAGATACTGGTGCAGGATGCTGTAACCATGCTCCTGCCTGTCCTTCCTCTGTGCTGGAGTGCTGGTGTGGTGATGGGGGGCGATAGGATGGGTGCACAGGGAGCTGAGCGAGCCAGTGGGATTTGCATGGGCTGTGGCAAGGTGAGTCCATCGGCAAGTGCTGGCTCCAGTGGCTCCAGCTGAGCTGTTGTGTCTCCTTTTGAAAGCTCTTTGGTGCTTCGGTAACAGGGCAGAAGCCTCACAACCTGTGTGCTAGGTGTTTATGTCTGCTCTAATTAAGAAGCCTGAGGATGCCACAAAGCTGCTGTGAGCATGTCAGCGCTGTCCTCCCTTCAGGATGCTGGGCTGGAAGGAAACCCGGTGAAAAAGGGCTGGCCTGGAGAAAAAATAAATCATCTCCTGGCCATTGCCATGAGAATGACCCAGGTCAGCCTCCACTGTGCCAGGGGCGGCAGGGTTGGGGCTGCCTTGGGGGGTGCGGGACTGTGTGAGCCGAGATGCTCGGTGACATGGGTTTCTGCATGTTTTTGCTCGGAGTCCTGACTGCTGTGGCTTCTCATGACATTGATTTGTGGCTTATCATACTGCTCGGGGTGCTGCTGGAGTAGCTTAGGAGCCTCTTCCCAAAAGCCTGTTTGGGGAGGAGGGGGTGCAGTCCCCTGATCCATGAGAACTCACGAGTTAGCTGGTGATGGATTTAGGTGTGGACCTGAGCTCTGCAGCTGCGGTACCCAACAGAGAGAGTCCTGCTGCCTGCCAGGTCCTTTTTTGTGTCCCTACCCTATGCTTTCCCCTCTGTCAGCAAAAACAGCTAAACACTAGTTTTGTAACAGATTTATCTTTTTTTGTAATTATTATTTTAAATTTAAAAAAAAAAATCATTAAAGAAAAAGTTCCTGAGCTAACACTGCCAGGCTGATGCAGAGGGCTCCTCCGGGTGTGCATCCGTGGTCGTGTCTGTCCTCCATCTGGCAGGAGCAGAGGTAGAAGAGTCCCAGGGCTGGGGCAGGCAGCTGCCTGCACAGGCAGCCGCTCACTCCTTCTGGTCTGTGCCAGCCCATCAGCCGTGCACAGGCAGTCGCAACAGGTTTAATGCAGTTTCTTTTTCTCACACCATTCCAATGCCAAGGATGTGGTGCTGGGCCAAAGCCCCCCTGGCGTGGCAGCCTGTCTTTGGCAGCCCTGGGGGGGCTGAGGGAGCAATCAAGGGTCTCTGTCACCCATAACTGTTGCTCATGGAGCCTGGTTCTTGGTGAGCTTTTCTTCCCCTGAATTTGTATAACTCCTTCTGAGCCCCCTGATGGGTTTTGGCTTCCAGACACCTCGTGGCCATGAGGTCCTCAATTTGGCATTCCTTGGAAAATGCCCTTCCTTTGCTCACAGCCCCTCCCTGAGAGTTTGGTTGCTTGAGCAGAAGGGGGGGCTCTCCCCCTCCCCCTCAAGGGTCTGCCTTTCACAGCCCACCCAGGCTTGTTCCCCTCCTTACACTAAAAATCCCTTGGGCTTATCCACCTGCCACAGCAGCTTCCCCGAAAGCTCTGCCAAAGCTTTCAGCTCTTGTGTGCTGAGCGACAGCCACCTTTCCTGCTCTTCTACATCAAAGCGAAACCAGAGAAACAGCTTTATCGCAGAAAGCGGAGCGAGAGGCGGCAGGAGGCAGCTGAGGTGCAGTGAAAGATGCCGGGGGCCTCTACCTCGCTGGGCGCAGGGTAAGCCCGGCCCGCAGCCCAGCCGCGCGGGCCTCCCCGCAGGTACCATGGCAGCCCCAGGTGAGCCGGGAGCTGGGAGTTACACCGTGGCTCTGCCGCACAGCTAAACCTGCTGGTGCTTGTGGTGCAACCGAGAGGCGACCCTGTCCTTCCCCGCAGCGAGGTACCTTCTCTGGGTGCTGTTTTAAGGATGCTCTGCTGGTCAGGTTGACGGATGTTAGAGCAATCCTGTCGGATTCTGACCTTCCCGGCTGTGCGTGGCATGGCAGAGTCCCGCCACGCTGCTGGAGCAGCAAGTCCTGCTCCAACACTGTATGCTGCAAGTGGGAACTGGCCTGGGAAACCTCCCATTAACTGAGGGCTGGCTTTTGCATTCTGGGTTAAAAGCTACTGGAACACTTCAGAAGCCCATATTAGTTGCCTCATTCTCTCTTGGTATTAGAAAAACAAACAAACAAAAAACCAACCACCCCACAAATTGGGATACTTTAAGAATTTTTCAAAGCATTAAAATAGCAAAAAAGGAGAACTGGCTGCTTGGAAAGAGAAGAGGGACAGGTCTCTGCTGGTGGGTGGTGGCTCTTGCCCTGATTACCTGGAGGTGGGGATCGAGGGGCTCTTGCTCATCCTGGGTCCATGTGATTCCCTTTGCAGGAGCAACCTGGGCTCGTATAGACACTCCAGCCTTAGGAGGAGGGTCTCCTCGGTCAGAAGGTTAACGTACTGTCCCTGAGAGCAGAGGTCACCACTCAAAAGGCAGCCCTTGCCCCCTGAAGACCTCTGAGCAGGACACTAATTTTCCCTAGTTATCAGACACGGCTTCCTCTGATTACAAGCGGTATTTATTTGGTGACTGGAAAATTTGAACCTACAGAGTTATTAATTATGACCTTAATCTGATCATTGCTTTGTTCCATTTTTAATTAGCTTAGTAAAACTGAAGTCATTTAACTCGGTAATATACTTGCTTAAGTGCAGGTCTGATTGCATATCCTTTTTATGTCCATCAGAAGCAGTTGGGACTGGCTCACTCCATCAAACTGCAACCTGGGGCACGAACTCCGAGCAAACCTCAAGTAATATTAAATTTGCAAGCAGGCTGCTCCTCTCCCAAGTGCCTGAGTAGTCCCCTGTACCTGTGTTATACCTGGTGGCAGGAGCCAGGGTGTGGATAAAATGCCCCGCCGCCAGGCAGTGGGAGAAAAAACGGGGATTTGAACCCCAGTGAGTGCACAATCAAGAATCGTTTGTTTAGTGACCAGCATGAGGACTGCTTCACCTGGACACGAGGACTAGAAGAGCACAAAGACAGATGCTTCAGCGGGCACCGCACCGCCACTTTACATGGAGGGAGCTCGGCCTGTGTGCGCTCTCGTGGCTGTCGCTCAGCGGGGACTTGCAAGCAGATGGATGGTTTGGAGTTATCTGCTCGCAACGATTTCAGCCATGCTCACGGGAAGCTTTTATCCTGGTCTCTTGGAAGGAAACCGAAGCTGCTAGCAGAGGGCACGGGGCTGGGATCTTGCTGCATTCCCAGCTCTCCTGGGTTACATGGGGCAAATCACTTCCTTGGTTTCCCCATCTGTGAGGAGCGGATAATGCTGCTGGTTGCTGAGCCCTTCGAGAGCTGTGGATTCAAAGTGCACTCACTGGGAGGGGTTTACTATTGCTCAGCCCATTTTCTCTACTTTTAGACTTGTATGGAGTCTCTGACAGCTTCTGCAAATGTAAGGAGATACTGCAGGGCTCTGCCTGCCCTAAAAACATCTGCTGCTGCTGCTCTGCACCGCAAAGTATCTATTGCACTAGTCCCCAGGGCCACATCCATGCCCCGTGGGAGCTGCTAAGCTGATAGAGCTACAGAGGTTTAGAGGAGGTGCTGGAGGTGAGGGTGTGGCAGGGTTGGGATTTTTAAACAGAGTATTAGCACAAGAAAGTGGCACTAGTTTAACAAAAAGTCACTTTTCGCCCTTTTTCTCCCCTCCTGACTGCATTGCTGGCCCTTGAGCCAGGCTTTGGCCGAGCCGCAGCAGAGCCAGGGCGGCAGAGGATTGCGGCACAGCTGTGGTAAGCTGAGACCAGAGTCTGCGCAGGTTTACCAAAACTGCGTCGCAGTCACACCCTAAGTGGGCAGAGGCGCTGGGATCATTAGGCACAAGAGTGCCAATGAAACAGAACCGCTTCCCGACATGTTTTCTACTTTCTGCCACTTTATTGCTTAATTCACAGCAGGGCAGTTCACATCCATCCTCTCGGGACTGAATTTAAGCAGAGCTGTTATTTAATCACCTGTCCCATTAATCCCTAATATTCTGGGTGCAGCCCTCGCAAACGGAGCTGTGCAGGAAGGCAGCACTGAGATAGGAAGGAATTGAACAGCTTTACCCTGACAGAAAGCCAAACTACCAGTTCCTCAGCTGCCAAATGCTGCAGCTCTACTGGTTTCACTGGAGGACATGGTCCAAAATCTCCCGAGTGCCCGAGCATCGTGTTGTGAAAGGAGGATGCTGTGGAGCCGGAGGAGGGCGATGCTTGTCTCGGACCTGAGCCAAAAGGGCTTCTCATTGGCATGTGCACTGGGCAGGGCCTGTTATGGCACAGTTGTCCCTGACCCCTGGGAGCTGGTGACACCCAGCTGGTGGCACAGGCGATGGTGACCACCTCCAAGTTATTCGGGGTGAGCATTCTCTTTGGATTGTGCCTTTTTCCCTGGAAAATGCAGGTGGCAGGACCAGTCCCCACTTGCTATGGGGGAAAGGGTGGCCCCCATGTCTGCTGGCCCTGGGGCTGCAGCGGGGAAGGATGAGGCTGCAGCGGGGAAGGATGGGGCTGCAGAGGATCGCCACGGTTACAGAAATCTTCCTCATCACCCTTGGGGTTTTGCACCAGTGCTCAGGGTGATGCACAGCAAAGCAGCTGAGCAAAAGGCACTGGGATTTCAGACCCATCTCAATGCCTCATGTTGCCCAGGATGGGGAGGATGGAGTCTATTTCCCAGGAGGGAGTAGGGAGAAGGGGACCCTGGTGAGTGGTTCTCTTCTTCTGGCCTAAATTAGGCAAGTGAAGGTCCTTCATCTGGCTTCAAACCATTCTTCCATGTGCCACTGCCTGTCCATGAGCACTAGGCAAAAACAGTGGTAATGGAGGGAGACTACACTGCCATAATTATGACTTTATGATCAGAAGCCATGCAAAATTGTTCCAGTCCCTGTCCAGCAGTCGTGTAATGCTTGCTGTCTTGCCATCCTCTGGGCTCTCACCTTTGCTCTCCCTTTTACCTCTTCTTGTTGCTCCTCATGCATCACCTCCATTATGGTCCCTTCCCTCACCAGGCAGAGATCTGTGACGCCTGCTCTCCATGCTCAGCACTCGCAAGCAGCAGCTCTTTCAAAGCGGGGGGGTGGGGGGGGAGGCAGGCAAGTTTAGGCAGGCAATCCTCCTCTGGGGGATCTCCCACAGGCTCCCTCCTAAAAGCTGTTAAATCTCCAAAGCATCCCTTTGACACACCATCTGTGGGTCTACAAAACCTGTCCTTTCTCCCTGATCTGCCAGAAGCAGCCTGTACTTAAGGAACCACCCACCCCACCTAACTGGTGATAATTAACAGCCATGCATGAAAGCAGCAGTTGGCACACCTCAGGATTGTGATAATTTGGGTTTGACCCTGTCCCTGTGTGAACTGGCTCTGCTTTGGGGCGCTTGGGCACTACTCCTCGTTGTTACTCGTTACCCTGTCCAGATATCATTGCTCTTGGGCATTGTGCAAGCAGTGGGTGATGGGGACCAGCATGCTCTGCTCCATCAGGACAAATGAGGTTGGTTTTTTCCCCAACATTTCAGCTATAAATAATTGAGCATTTTAAAACTCCATTTCTGCCACAAGACTCTAGAGGAAAAGGTTTGGGTCTGATATACAGATATATTTTTAAGCAGTGAAAGATTGATTTGTGCTGCTCCTGCCCAGCTGACACCCCATTCAGTCACCTCAGAAAGACTCTGCCTGCTCCTGCAAAGAGAAAAAGCTGCTGGCTCCCGAGCAGCCCCACTGCAGTACTTGTGCTCAGGGACACAGTGGTGTCCCAAGGCATGCAGATCTGCCGCTCTGGGCATCAAACCATCTGCCTGGGCCATTCCGCGGCAGAGGAAAGGAAATGCCGAGGGCAGCCAAAGCCAGGGCAGTGAGGTGGCCCTCCACGGGAACGGGCCCACGTTCCCCCGCCATGGTTCAGAGAGTTTCTGTGCCTTATGTGGCTGGTTTCCAGGGAGAAAAAAACAGCTCAGAGCCTCAAGGCCTTTCAACTGGCTCTTTCCTGTTGCTGCTTTCTGAAAATAACTGTAGCAGGAGGTTTATGTTCCTTCTCTTCTTTCTTAATTCAGTCTGTTCAGTGATGTTACAATTGCTTAAGTGAAGCCTTCCCTGACGTGATGTCAGGGTAAACTGTGTGGCAAAATTGCAGCCAGCTGAATTAGCACTGTGTTTTCTGCTGCTCTCCAGCATTTGAAACAATTACCAGTTTTCTAGTGCCTAAGTGGGTGGAGTGTGAACCCTCCACCACCTCCCAACTCCTCTCCAGTTCTCTCCGTGCTTTGGATGGCACCAAGCCCTGTCCAAAGCCCATCGCAGGCTCTTGCAGTGGTTGGAGTGCCTGACATCGTGCCTGCAGCTCCCTCTCCGCTGCAATGCCACCTATGGGTCCCGTCAACAAGCTGATGAGCAGAAATACCCTGAAGTTGCCAATACTTTCCTGGAAAGATCCAGAAATAAGCAAGTACCTGGTATATATGCTTTCTTTTTTATATATTTTTTTTTCCCCTAATGCAGCTATATATATGAGATGGGCCAGACCCTATATTTTCTGGGAAGTCGCACGGACAGCCCTTCAGCACCTTGTGACCTGCGAGCCGGGCTCAGGCAGGCTGCGGTGAGTCTATCTGTTCTGCCCACACTTTAAAGCCGTGTAACCAACCTGAGGTAGCTCCTTGTCCTAAAACTGGATTTTCTCTGAATTTGCATTGGACAAAACAGGTTAAGATAAGTAAGGAAAGGACAGGAGAAGAAACATAGAAACATGAATATTCCTGAAGGAGAAAGACGAGGCAAGGTTACTGCTCTTCTCATTGGCAACGGCACGCAAGCTGGATGGGCGCAGACAGATAGGTGAGACTTGAGATTGGCATTTCTACCTGCGTCAGGTGCGCAGAAATATTTCCTACGCAGTGACCAAGCTTCTGGAGAGCTGGGGGCGAGTGTTCAGAGGCATGGGAAAGCCCCTACACACCACATAGGCATCATTGAACCTGGCAGGATGCTTCAGAAGTCAGAGTTACCTTTTTCTCCCTCACATAAGAAAGAGCAGAGATCAGCAGAAAAAAATTGCTGGGTGTGATGCTCATCTTTTGCTACAACACCACAGCAGGTGGGAAACCCTATTACTTTTTCTCCTGGTAAAAGGATTTATTCGAGTCTTGTTAGAAAATGCTGCCCTGTTCTTCCCCTACGCCAGGGTACAGATACGCAGCATGGCGACTGGCCCAGGTGGACAAGCTCAAAGGTGGGGAGGAAATGTGATTTTTCCTGATGACTTTCCTCCCAGTAATCCTAGCTGCTATTTGTAACGGCAGCAGATACCGCATCCTCAGACAAAATCTGCTTTTCAAGTGATGATGTCCCTTTTTATAATAAATGCTGCCAACTCCCAGAAGTGATAGCTCACAAACAATCAGTGAAAGGACAACAGGAATGCTCTTTGAGCTGCTGTGCAGAATAGATCATCCACTGTACAGCAACAAATCAAATTTAGGGAGAAAGAATTTGGAAACAAATTACCAGCAAGATATTTCAAGCTGACAGCAATTTGGAGCAACTTAGGCCTGTCTGGTAAGAACTGTATTCCTTTTATTTCCCTGTCAATAGCAGCTACCTTATAAGACTGGTTTCTTGTTGATAATTCTCTTGTCTGGAACAGAAACTCCTGAGTACACTTAAGTTGAAACTCTCTCTTTGATCACATTCCGGTAGCAATGCTTTTCACCTTGATGACAGGATTTCTCCCTCTGAATGAAGTTTGGATGCCTAAAAAGCCACATGGCTGTGGGATTTCCAGCTTCAGGGCCTTCTGGTGCAGTGCAGGCAGCATGGCCCTGGGCTTGGACTCAGGGCTGGGAATGGCCGTGATAGGGGAGCTGCAAGGATCTGAGCACTAACTTGCTCTGCCTTAGTTTCCCTGCTAGTGCAACAGGACAAAAACTGTTTGTCTGTATGTCTGTGTTCACGGGAGAGGGATCATTACTATCTGCTAGTAATACCTTCTCCTCAGTGCTCTTCCACACCAGCCTGCAGCGCTGAGAGGTGAGGACATCACCTCTTCACATGCCTAGAGGAGTGATGTGGAGCTTCATACAGCATGTGCGAGTTAGCAGGAGCTAACACGGGGAAGGGAATATCAGGTATGGTGCAACCGCAGGGTTAATGTACGGCCGCAGCCCTGCCCTCGCTCTGGGTTCATGTAGCAGGTGGAGAGGTGGAGTTCAAGTGCGGCATTGCCAAGAGAAATGCTTGCGTGGAGATGAAAGTTGGGCATGGCACGCATGGGATGTGCATTTCTCCAGTGTCCCCTTGACATAGCACTGAGGACTCATCTCATGCTGAATGTGGCGCTAGACATGTTAATTATGGAGGCAGGTCATTAGTCAGTAAGCACAGAAAGGACACGGCAGGGAGGAATGTGTTGGGGGTAGAAGGGCATGCAGCAGTGCTGACATGCCCCAAGCAGGAGAGACATAAAAAGAGCGCGCTAGTCTGTAATTTGCCTGTAATTTCTCCTCGGGAAGCAATGAAAGTTTATGACTAGCCATGGCAATGCCCGTGTATCTCTTCCAGAAAGTGGCTGATAAAAATAGGTTGGAATTGCACTGAGAAAAACAGAATTTTGACATTCCTCTGAAAACTCCTTGTGGCCAAGTGCTCCCAGCCTATTTTGGCCAAGTGCTTAGTAAGAGGGATGCCAGCTGTGGCTGACAGTTGTTTTGTTCGCCCTCGATTTAGCACAAGCCAGGCCCTGCTCATCAGCAGAAAGAAGTCTCTATCGAGGGAAGTCAGTCGAGCAGAGCGATTTGACTAGTTTAATCTTTTGAAATAGAAACAAAGGGATTCATGCCAGTTTAGCAAAGCCCTAGCTCCCCTTGGGGGTCGTGTCAGCCTTGGGACAGGGGGACTGTTTCTGTGTTGTTTTCTCATTTGCTCCACTTGGTGCTTGGGACCAGCTTTGACCTTGCTGAAGCCTCCTGCGATGCTGCTGAGCTTCCAGGGAGCATCAACAGGAGTTTGGTGCTCTGAGTGTACGGTCAGGTGCTCCCAGCATGGGATTTGCTTCCTCTGCTGGCTTCTGCTTCGTGTCCAGCATTTGAGAATAACTTACTCATCAGGAGGGAGGAAAGCCTTGATCCAATGATGGTTTAAATTTGTAGCTTAAGTTTTGGTCCTCTAATCATACCCTAAATTAAAATCGCCCAGTACTTGTTCTGCACTGCATCCCCCTTGGATAAAGAAAGCAATCTACGATGTCTATTTATTCAAGCGGTGCCTTAGAAACTAAAATCTTATTGTCTGTTCTCCATGGATATGAAATGCTCAGTGATGTAACAGGGGCTCCATTTACAAGTAAGATTTTTTTTTTTCTTTTTTCCCCAGTGCCTTTCGCTAAGCTTTCCTTCCCTGCAGTCCCACCTCTCGGGGAACTATGTTTCAAGTCTTCGCAGCGTTTTAGGATCTTTCCAGATGGAAAGTGCCATAGAAATGTAAAAGCTTATTAATTAAAGGCTGAAATAGATGCAGTGTGTGGAGGTCAGTGACTCATGCAGTAGGATTCTCAGGCTTCTGCTATGCATTGCCTCAGGGTGCTTTTTTGAATGTTCCCTTCTCTGGGGCTATGACAGTTTTTTGCACAAAGGCTGTGTGAACCAGAGGTGAATGCAAACTACTCCGGCTAGGCTAGGCTGTTCCCTAGTTGGGAAAGCAGCAACCAGTGAACCCAGTTCATGCTGAGCCTTTTGGGACGGCGTAATTTCTCCTCATTACATTTCGACTGTTTTTTTCAGGATGCCTGTGCTGCAGTGCATGTGCGTGAGGGGATGCTGCTCGGCGCTGGCGGCCCCTGTGCTCATGCTTGTGTTGTGGATTGCTTCAGGGTTTCTCTTTCCAAAGGCTCGAGGAGCACTCGGCGATGGAGAAAGAGGCAGTGTTTCAGTTAGGATCCTGCAGCTTCCTGAGTATGAACCAGGGCATGTTTCCAGTAGACAGCTTTTCTTGGAGAGAGCGGGCAGTGATGGTGAACAGAGCAGTTGTGAGCCCTGGAGCAGTGAGCACCCATAGCTGTAGCTCTGGCTGGCACCTTGGAGGCACTGCAGCATTGATCAGGACAGCCAGCGGCACCAGGAGCAGATGCAGATGTCCTGGCAAATCCATTCTCATTCTGATGGAGGTTTGTTTAATTGAGGTGGGTGCTTTGTTCTGTTGTGACATACAGCTTAGGTGCTGTAGCTGCAGTCCCACCAGAAGCACTACCTACATGCGTTTCCACCCTGCTAAGGCAGTCCTGAGGCATGCATGGCCCGAGGACATTGAGATCTGCTTCCTGGCTGCGTGGATTTCCTAACTGAATCTTGGGAGGTGATCTTACTTCTTGATGTATCTGAACCCTGAAGAGGAATGGTGATGCCTCCCAGTTGCATAGGAACAGTGAGACCAATACTGGGGAGCCCCCAGGACTTGATGCCTTAGCATGTATGACTTGACTTTTGTGCCAGACCCTCGACTTTGTCACTTTGCTACGTTGCTGGCTTCATCAGAGCCACCAGTCCTCAGAGGACCCTGCATTTTGGAGTAACCCCATAATGAAGCTCACCCAGCTGCAAGGTGCCTGCCTTGCTCCTGGCCCCGCGTCGGCAGACCGGGGACAGGCACCTCTGCAGCGAGTGCTGAGGTGACAAAGCTGCAGGCGTAACTGCTCTGCAGTCAGCACAGCTGGTGGCACAGCACGGCTGCCCTGGGGCTGTCTCGCTGCACAGCATGACATCAGCTTGCAGATAGCCTCAACCCTCTGGTATTTGGACCCTGAGATTATTTAATCATATTTTTAGTTTTCCCTCTTTCTGTTGGTTGACTGCTGCCCATTCAGCCTCTACTGCAGTGACTTCTGCCCATCACTACACAGCTCAACATCTTTTTCACTTTTCCTCATTCCTTTCATTTCCTTCCCTCTCTCATTCCGTTTAATTCCCCCACTACCATCTCCTACCCCAGCAGTCCTGTCTTTGCACCCCTGTTCCAACGCTCACTTTTCAGTAACAACAAAAGTGAAACTCTCTTCTTAAAAACCACCAAGATCAAACATACATTTTGAAATGAACATAGGCACGGAGCAACCACTTCATTTCAGCAATGCTGTCCCAGAAACAGAAAATCCCGTTCCAGCTGAAGCACATAATTTAGACCCCGTGTATGCTGGGACTAGCAGACAGCGTAGTTACACCAGGTGCTACGTAAACAAACCCCTTTGGCACACAAACCTGCCCCAGGATTTAACAGCGAAAGGGCAGCTTTCCTGCTGTGACTACGCCCACGCGGGTGTCTTCAGGTGGCACTAGCCAGGGATTGCCCTTGTGCACACATCTGACTAATGCAGATATGCTGCCAGGAGCACGCAATCGCCAACCACGTCCTGCTCTTACGTGCTATGTTTCAAACTGCCCTAACAGAGGCGAGACTGAAAGTATTTGTTTATTTTACACACTTAACAACCTACCCGCAGTATCGCTGTGGCAGCCTCTCCACTCCTCCCGTTCTCTCTCCTGGCTGACGTTTGGTTTTCATCTAGAGAAAAGGGGCGAGAAAAACATTTATAAAAAAAAACACAAAAAAACCCAAACAAAAACCAACAAACCCATGACAGGAAAATGGAATTATGAAACCACAAACACTGTTAAAAGGGAGATTCAGGGTCAAGCAGAAAACTTCTAACTCGTTTCAGAAAATGGATTAGATTTCAAGCTGCCGGCACAGCCTGATGCTGTCTTAATGACATTTACTGGATGGGAAGTGTTAGCTACTGTTCCTGGGTGCCTGTCTAAACAACACCCTGCATTTTAGTCTCGTTGACAGAGCCTGCCACCACGTTCCAGAGCGAGCTGTTAATTAAGAGACAAAGTCCAATCTCAACCTAGCTGGCTCTATTTTTACATAATTTTATTTTTTGTTTGCTGAGTCTTTTAACTCGCTCCATGAACCAACAGAGCTGCCAGCTGATCTACATTTTGCTTCGCTTTTCAGTGGTGCAGTGCAGAACATGTGATTCTCCACAACTCCAGGCCTTCTACCTTTGAGTTTGTAGTTTTAAAAGGGATTTTTTTTTTTAAATCTGACATTTTGTCCTGAAAGGATGTAAGACGTGCAGAACCGCTGAATGTGGAAGCCACCACAGGAGGCCAAGACACGATATTAAAAGGACTAATGAAAGAAAGCAAGCTATTGAAGTGTAAACTCAATTTTACTGAGAGTATGCTACAGATCAGAAATGAGTAGTTTGAATCCCTGGTGCAACTGACACCAAAATATTAATGGTTTGGTACAAGTAGGAAATACAAAGAGCTTAAAAAAATTTGTTTTCTCTGTGTTTCCAAAGGAGAACTTGTTTGTTAAGGTGCTGAAGACCCCATATTATTTTAATAAGATGTATCTCAGTCAGTATCATAATTGCAGATCTCACTTTCTTTTGATTTACTTCACTCACTGACGAGGTTGGACTCTTGATCCCTATTTTCTTTCTGGATTCTAAAACAACAGTACTCCCTTTATTTCCTTGTCTTGGATCCCTTTCTTGGATTAAACCTGCAGGAAGGAAAAATGCAATCTCAATCACTGCAGGACACTGTCTTTCTTCCTGCAGGAAAGTAGGAGTACGGCAAAAATGGGAAACGCGGCCCTGCTAATGCCATTGAACCGGGACCCGGAGGAAAGTCACAGTCCTGAACCACGGCGTGCCTTTGCCGTGACAGTGACCTGGGAGCTGGCCCCTCGGGAATCGGCATAGAATGCCCATCTCCCTCGGCTAAATTACGATCCTTAAATTAACCTGCCTCCCTGGTAGGTTGCCTGTTTTCTCTCTATTTTGCTTAATATCAAAGGATGAAGTGAGTAGATTCAGGTATCTCAGAAATGCTGGCAAATGAGTCATGAACGGTATTACATTTACTCAAGTGTTTTTACAATCCAGGATGAGTTTAAGTTCTGTAAAGACATTTGTGTTAAAAACCATCTCAAAACACACCATGAAAAATCGCAGAGCAACTTGTCATAGGATAAAAACGGTTTTTGAAACAGATTATCCCTTAAAGACAGCCCTCCTCACCTGCACACTCTGTGGATTGAGGTTGGGCCCCCAGAACCTGCCTCTCCTCTGAGGGGGACCCTGCTTGTACCGCTTCTCCCCTGTATTATTCTTGTTAGGGATGCACAGAACCAAGACTTTTCCTAAGAGCAGCACCTCTCAAAGTTAATACACTTCAGGTTTATCAAAACAAAGCACCGATTCACAAACCCAGCCGTAATTTTCCCTCCGCCTCCTTCAAAACCCGCCGCCTCCCAGCTGTCCCCAGATCTCCCGCGCTACCTCAGAGTGGACAAAGCCAGGTTACGCCCTAAAATTTTGTTGGATTTTACCTCACAAAATGGTATCTAGCTAAAGCGTAGAGAGCCTGAACCTCTCTTTTCACTTGAGGGGCCGAAGCCTGAACGCTACGGCTCTGTGGAGAGGCTGGAGAACGGCGGGGGGCGCAGGGACGGGGCGCGCGGGGGCGGCGCG
>VWZZ01006360.1:795657-853718 GCA_013399095.1 Psophia crepitans | reverse complement strand
CGGCGCCGCTCTCGGCGGTGGGCCCGGGCAGGGCGGCTGCGGGCAGGGCTGTCTGCCCGACTAGCGACACCGAGCTGGGCTTGGCCGCCTTCTCCTTTCGACCCCCCGGGTTCCTCTCGGGGCAGCCGAAGTGAGCGTCCTCTTTCTCTCCCGAGTTGGTGTTTCTGTGGCGGTACACAAAACAGCCTCTCTGCACTGGGAACACCCCCCTGTCCCTAGCGTGGCTCTGCCACGTTTTTTGACACCCACCTCTAATCTGCTAGCGTGCAGTAAGGCGAGTGCTTCTCCTTTGCTGACAAGAAGTTTTCGTGCTGCTTTTTACAGCCGAAATGTAAGGAAAGCATGTCAACTCCCAGCCGCTGGCTTACGCACGACCCTCGTCCCTGCGGCTGTGGGGTCGCAGGGCAGTGTGTATCAGCTGGCTGTTACTCATTACTCACACCAGTTTAAGTAACGTAACATCTTTCAGACTGAAAGCTTGCAGGAAGGTGTGTGCCACCCTTGTATCTGGTGAAGAATTGGATGTGGCCAAGGTGCGCTTCCCAGCCTGTCTGCCCTTGCCTGGTGAGGGGCATCTATCACTCGCTCCCCCAGTCAGGGGTACGAGTCCCCCTGACCGTGTCCTCGTTCCAGATTTCAGAGTTATGACTCCAGGCGTGTCTGGGTTATCTGTATTGAACCAGTCTGGGAGATATTTGCTGCCCCACCCCCCCCCCTTTTTTTTTTTTTTTGTTTTCCTTTGTCTTTTGTTTTTTGAGATGAGGGTTATGTGAAAGTATTCTTGGTGCTTGAGTTACGTGTTTCCTGTGTTTTTCCTGCCCCTGTGAGTGGGATAGCAGGGGAGGTGGGAGAGGTTCTTCTGCACATCCTCAGTCCTGCGGGCTATACCAGGCTTCCAGTACTTTCAAGCCCAGCTAAAGTCTCTGGTTCATTTTGGTTTGTTTTATATTTCAGCACCTGGGTTGGTTTGTAGGCAAGTTAGACTTTCACCTTCATTTAAACCCAAGCTTACTTCACAACGTGCACGGGCTTTTAAGTACTCTTTGGTCTGTCTTGGAGTGCTTAGGCCAGGTTAAATGTTTAGTAGGACTTGTTTCTCCTTGCTGAATTGAAACCTTTTGTTTAAAAAGGGCATAATTATGTGTTGAGTCACTTTTTTATTGACAGAGAAACAGTTTTTTAAAACATCAAGGAAATGTTTTTTGACTTTTCTCAGGAGAAACAGACAAAGGCTTGTTAGGTTTTGTTTTAAAAAGGCTTTGCCCTAACCTTTTTCCATGATAAACAACATGCCTTCAGTCTTTGGGTTTTTTTCAGCCAGCTCTAATAATAGGCCTCTGCATCAGAGATTAAAAGTTTATGCAAGGTGGCGGGGGGGAGTGCAGTGGGCAGAGATTAGAAATCTTGTGCCCAAACTGATGATATAAAATACCAACGTAAATATTTGCCTCGTAGTAAATTTTCAAGCTTTGGGAAATGTCAGCGTTTCTGTGCTAAATGTATGTAATGGCAGAGGCTAATGTGCAGCTTCTTTGTAGGGCTTCTGTTGGTCTCATAAAGTTAGCTGGGAGTTGTAATAGAAAATTAATTTGTGGTTTTTCAGAGACATGAATATCTTCCTTCTGCAGCTGTAAGATCGAGGAACTGATCTTGCGAAGAAATCTGCATTAGTAGAAACGTTTGAACTGGAAATACGCTGTAGTGGGACTTCAGCCCTGCCTTGAAATTATATTTACTGTTACTATTTGATTTCTAAATTACCTTTCTTATGCGGAGAATTAGCGAAGCTCACAAAAATACTTAGCGGTAAAACCAGTCTACCCTTCATAGGTGTGTAGTAAGACTAGTCTCGATCGAGTACCTATGTGGCCATGATATTTCTGTTAAGGGACATGCTCTGTTCAGTTTTACTGGCATCTCTTGGCTTTGCTGAGCACTAAAGCAAACATGATGTATAAAAGAGGACTGAGTATTATTTTGTTAGGGCAATGCCATATTGAGACAGTCGTCCAACACAATGACAAATGCCGGTTGTTGTTTTCTGCTATCGTGCCTTAACTGGAAATTGCTCAAATTCTTGTGCTGTGGAACTTTAATGTGTATAACCTTCAGGATTTAGATCCTTTACTACTCTGGGAATTCACCCTAATTTAGTTTTATAGCTAATCTGAAATAGCTCTATTCAGTGAGTTTATAGCTCATGCATTGGTTAAACAGAGTTGCAGCTTTAGAGAAAGTGCAGATGTTTGATAATTACTACTTTTAACTCCATACTATTTTAGTCCAGCATATGAGACTTAAAATAGAGCCTACCCACAAAATTGTATACCAGCACCCTTACTGGAGGAGCAGCACTAAAAAGATGAGCGTTAACTGTGACCTGCTGTGCCGCCAAGCAGAACTGGGTGCAAATAGATTTACTGGGGTAAAGGAATCGCAGGAGGAGTGCAGCCACTGCAAGTGGGATCTTTCTCCTTGAATGACTGAGACTCGTTATCCACCAGTCAGGGTGAGGATGGGTGTTAACTCTGGTTTCTGGTGTGCAGTGAGTTAGTGTAGACTCTTCTGTTGGCAAATCTGATACTTAAATATGAATCATAATTCCTCCTTGACTTTTTTATTTAAAGAGCCAGCTACCTTTTCTCAAAGCATGATTACATATTTTTGTTCCCTAATCCCAGATGTGCTACAGAAAACATCTGCTAGTCCTTTGGCATATGTTATAAATAGCTCTGGTGGAATCAGAGAGGAGTAACCTTTTTTGCCCGTGCTTTATAAATTGATAGAAATTATTAAAGACGCAGATCTAAACTAATGCAGTTTGCAAAGGGAAATTCCCCCCCAACCTATTGGCATTCCCTTCTGTTATAATTTTTCTAATTTACAAGACAGCTACTTGATGAGTCATTTAGACTCATGAGAATCTCTTTTGGAAGGCATTAAGTTCAGGCATCTGTGAATGGAAAAAGCAAATCTGAGGGCAGGTATAGCTAAAGAGGTAACAGTTAGCCAGGTAGAGAGCAGCACATGAAACCAAGCTGCATGCCAGTTGGTTCCCCAGTAGGTGAGTAGGCTCGTTGAATGACACGAGGGTGGAGTGCTGATGTACATTACAATCTAAGACTGAGTTAAACTCCTGTAGTGTTTGCGAGGTCGTGAGGGGGTTGAGAGCAAACAAGCTGAGGAACTAGCAGCAGTGTGGCAGGGAGGATTTTGCTGTTGACAATATGCGATGCAAGCTCATAGAGTGCCTTTTTGCCAAACACCAGCCAGTTTTCTAAGCTATCTGTGCCCTGTTAAGGAACAAGCATGTGTGTGACTCTGTGTACTTCACAAGAATTTCTGTGTGCAGCCAATGTCGGGCAGCAAATGAGATGTCAGTGGAAGTTGTAGGGTAGAAGAGGCTGTAAGCCAATTAGTGCACCTTGTTAGGGAGTAGCCTTCAGCAGCTGCTTTAAGAAAGAGACTTGAAACTTGTGAACTTGTGGATCGCTGATGAAGGATCAGGAAAAAAAGAGGTTTTTTTCTTTTCCTGGAGGTTAACGGAAGGAAATGAGGAGAGAGTATAGGCCAGACACTTCTGTCCTTGCTGTTGTTCAGCTTAAGATCGAGAGGGCATTTAGGTAAACAGTAAATTTGTTTCTTTTCAGTTAATAAGGAGTCCATAAGAATTAATGCCATCCGGGACTTGTGGCCTTAATGGCACATGTGGTCCCCCCGCCTTTCCCACTCCCCCAAGTGTTCAGAGAGTTTTCGTTCACTCTTTTATTCTGGGTACTTTTATAGGTGATATCTATGTAGATCTAAGGCTCTGAGGAGGACATTTTTCTTTCCCTATCTTTTTCTGGATGATACAAACTCAGCATAGAAGATCCACTTAAATAAATGGTCTGCACAAAGGCTGCACTAGCGATGTAGCTTACATAGCCAAAAATGCCAGTTTAATTTTTCATGTAAACAAGGCTGAGCTGTATGCTAGAAGATGGTGTTTAGTCTGTGTAATACTGAACAGGTTAGTATTCATCTTTGCAAAGTGCTCTTCAGATTTTCCACTGAAACCGTATATGGGTAAATAGGGTTTTTTTAGTTGACTAGAGCAACAAATTCAGAAACGGAGTTGTTGGGTAGCAGAGGACACAACTGGCGGTATGCTGAGAAGTGAGAAGGGGCAAATGAGTGTTCCTCTTTGTAAATGCAACCAGTCAAGATGTACAAGCTGCCCATTCTTTACCCGCTTTCTTGCAAGTATGTCTTTGTGATGTACACTTGTAAAACTCATTTCCTTTAGCATGACTTAGACCTGGCGCGTCTCGTTTTTTGACGTTGAAGAGTAGTTCAAGATCTTGGGTAATTCATGATGGGCTGTGGACATGTATGCAAGTGACAAGTCTCATATAAACCTCGCATACAATTTGCCATGAAGTTCATTTCAACCGGTACCTGATGGCCAGGTGTTTCAGAGTCTAAGCATCTTAAAACTTAAATTATTTAAACATTTAAAGGATGAGAAGTTGAACAACGTAGTAGAAGTCACGCACAGGGAACTTGGTATGACCTGATTACTGTGGCTGAGAGGTCCATCCAGGCTAGTGTACTGTCTCCATGGCCCCCATCAACTTTTTATTAGTCGTGCCCTTGTCTGAGGCCCTAAATTACAAGCCCTTCACCTGGCCTTGGCCAAGCTGGCTGTTAACCCCAGGAGGAGGGAATAAGACAGGAACTCTGGAGGTTCCCACTGCCTGTCACACTGTTGAGCAGTATTCTCTGGCTCCTTTGATGGATGCTCTTGGGAAGTGTCTGATGTCCCCCTCTGGTTCCCTGATCATAATTTTTGACCCTTGCCACCTTTCTTTTTATTGACACTCGCAATCATTTGGCTTCCCTGTATTTTACCCCTGCCTTTTTCTTGGGTGGTGGCACTGTAGAAAGCCATCCTTAAAAGGGAAAGCAACAGGCCAGCAATAAAACTGGCAATAAATACCAAAAGGGCAGTCAAGTAGGATTGCTTCTCTAAGGTGCTGTGCCAGGCTCCTGCAGCGTAGGAGCTTCCTGAGCCAGGAGTTCGAGCTCAGGCTGACTTCTGTTCCGCAGGTTTGTCCAGCGGCTCTCGTGGCCGGTGCCCAGCGCTGGCAGGAGTGCTGCTCAGCTTCTGACGCTGGCAGGCTTGTCTGCAGGTGCAGACCGTCTGTCCTGTTGTTGTATTCAATAGGTTCAGTTCAATGACTTAATTTCTTTGAAATTTAGAAACCTGTTTTGAGAGTCGAAAAGCTTTGTACAAGGAACAAGTAAAATGAAAGACACGACGTATTTTCTGAGAGTGAAAAGCAAGGATCTGGTTTGGCTGTATGAAAAGTGCTGGAGTGGTTTAAATTTCAGTATGAAGTACGGCTTTGTAGTTACTGCCACTTCCACTTTTTGGAAGATGTGTTTAATTACAAACCAGTGCCATTACAGCTGGAAACGCATTTCCTAACGAACATTAAACAATGCATCCTGAAAGCGGAGATGTGGGGAAGGCTTTTAAGGAGGTGAGCCATATCCCTTATTTGTTACTCCATGGCACTTCCACTGCTGGTGGAGTCCTCAATCAAAATAATCCTATTTTGTACAGGTACAGCGAAGAGTGCGATACAACTGTGTGGGTGTCTGTCTGTGTGTCGTGTGTCCCGTTTTTCACACACACACACCCCCCCCAGCTGGGATTATGGAGGAGAAATAATGGCATAAGATGCAATAAACAGTGGTGGTGGTGGGGAACTAGGGTTTATTTGTAGCAAACAGAATAATGTGAATTATTAGTTTGCAGGAATTGGTTAAGACAGTTTTATTATGTTTACCAGACTATTATCATGGGCCTAGGGAAAAGTCAATGGTTACTGGTGAAAGACTCGGTGTGCAGCAGAACCAGAGGCAAAGCACTCATGCAAAGCCAATTGAGCAGGATTTCTTAGCTCATCTGTTTTTTGTTTGGTAGCTTTGTCTTGTTTCCTGTTCCTGGGGGTAAAAAGGGGTGGAGGGAGAAAATGTGTCTTCAATCAGATAAGAGTTGGTTTCCAATCAGTAAATGGCTGTGTTACTAGCTTAAAATACCCCCCCCCCCTTTTTTTTTCCAGCAAGACCAGCCAAGCGATGACTCTTTTCCTCTCAAACCTTCCGGTTCCTTCCTGTTGCTCTTATAAAGTGTGTGTGGGTCAGTGAGATTTGTGTGTGTGTTTGTGGGTTCGTTTGGGTTTTTGTTGACCAAAAGTTGCTTTAATTGGTCATCCATATGCTAAGGCAGTGACTGGAAAGGATTCCTGTCCAGGCGGATCACTGTTAGCTCTGATTCTCATGCACCACTGTGTGCCCTTAGCGAGTTTGTACTTGACAGAAGGTGGTTACGGCTTTGCAGGTAACTCTGGTGAGCATACAAAAATTAACTGCGCCAGTGTGTTTTTGTTATTACTTACTTTGCTCTTCTGGAGAAGCTGCAGAGTTCTCGTCAGCCAGTGCCCTCTGTGTTCTCAGTGTCTGCAGCCTTGGTGACAGTTTGCAGGCAGAGGAGGCAGCGTGTGTTAGAGCATCCTACCTTACATATTCTTCCAGATAATTGCAGTCATTTAGAAGATGCTTAATTTGTCCAAACAATGCTTCTGCCTTGTATTCGTGTTCGCTCTTCTTCCTGGGATTTGTTTTTGTGTTGTTGTGTTTTTTTGGCGATGTTTTTTTTTTTTTTCCTTCTTAACTCCCAGCATGTGTTGGTGGAGCTGCAAGTTGAGAGTTGTCTGGGGGCGTGCAGTGATGGTGCAATTCTTCTTCCTGTGAAACTAATTCATTGTTTATAGCGGGGAGATGATGTTGAAGGTTGCCATGAGCATAAAGTGAAATTCTCTGCCTTATCTCTTGTGGGTTTTGTTATTTCTTTTTTCTTTAAAAAAATAATTGCTTTGTAATTTTTAGAGAAGATTGACAGTGTTCCTGAATCAAAGGGAAGGACTGAAAAAGGAATTCTAAATGACTTTTTCTAGGAAAACTTTAGAAAACACTTTACCCTGAAGAATCTTTATGCTTATGTTCTCCTTTGCTTCAGTGGGTGCTCTTCTTTTAGAAGCTTTTGCAAATGCAGAAAACTGTGGAAATTATTTTTTTACTCTTGTAACGCTGTGAATTTTTGTTATATAGACTTTAGTTGCTACTATGCTGGGCATGCAGTTGAGAGAGAATATGGGTATTTAATCTCTGTTAATACAAGATGTCCATTTCCTCCATATTTGAGCAAATTGTCTCTTATCAAACCTCTAATTATAGGAGTCTCTTTTTTTCAAAACTTGCATGTCAGCTCAAACATCTCCAGTGTTTGTATATTTCTGACAGTTTAAAGATTGTTAATGAAGGTCTAGATCTAGAAGTTGTGGTCAGCTGAAAGCACTGAAGGGTATTGTATAATAACATATCGATTTAGGAGTGGAAGTAATGTTTGGTGGGGCCAGATTCTGGTTATTTCTGACTCCATAGCTTAAACAGCACTTTTTATTGCAGATTGAGCGTTGAAGAAGATCAGAACAAAAATACCCAGGTTTTCCTTTCCCTTTATTGCCAGCCACCAGTGGGTTTTTTGCAAGCTAAGCAAGAATTAATGTTGCAGCACTGGCACATTCTTGTGCCAACTGATAAAGTAGGCTAATTTATAACAAACTTTTTCGTATTTGAGGAATACTTGTGGCAAAAATTAATTTGTTAAAAGGTTGCCCCTTGCAATCATTCACTGCTAACTTAAGGTTGGTAATTGGAACCTGTGCTAACGTAGTTTGGGGTTTGAAGAGCCATGCTCTGTAGCCACAGCCTAGTTATTATATCTTCACTGCCTGTGTATCCCTAGGGTCTGAAATGCATCCTGTGGTTCTGAGAGTGGCAGAAAGCTGTTCTTCCATTCTTTCCTAATGATATTGGGGAAGCTTTACACAATTTGCTGCCTCAAGGGTGGGAAGAGACATTGCAAGGTTGGAAGGGCTCTCAGCAGTCGAATCCAAGTGGTCCAGCAGATGTACAAGTCTCACCTGGGCTCTACCATCCCTCTCTCCAGGCTGAGCCTCCTGGTTTTGTTTTAAAGTGCTATCCCTGTGGGCTTCAATGTGCGGGACGTGTCTGAAGGAGGACTGGGATTTGGGAGTTTAAAGTTGTTAACACTGCAGGGATAGTTGAAAGTTGCTTTTTGCTTAAAATAAAACTGTGTTGCCTTCCTGCGTGGCCGAAGTGTTGCGGTCCTCATCCAAAGAGCAGGCAGCTAAAATACAGCAGTTAAAAATCTAGTGGTTACTTGTTGTGATTTAGGAAGTTATCTTTTGTGGTGTTAGTATTGCTGATATTCATCATAAAATGCACCAACGTTATTGTGAAGACAGAATGAGTGGATTTATTATTGATAGTTATAGCTCACTGCTAATGATGCATCCTCTCCCTTTCCCAAATATAATGTTGTGCAGCTAAAATGTTAAAATGAATCTTAATCATAAAGGAGATTCTCTATTTTTTTTTTGTCGTGTGTTGTTTTGTTTGCTTTTTTTATGAAAAAGCTTGTGTGTCTTCTAAAGCAGTGTCTTGATGCCCCATCAGTTTTCTTCATGTAGTTGGGATCCTGCTTGAGTTTTGAAAGCTGTACAGAAATAAATTGGATGCTTGTTGGGACATACTGGGATATCCATCTGGACAGTTAAATGGGTATGAGTTTGGTTCTTGCATCCTCTTAGGATGCGATCCATGAACTGGAGCTGTAGTGTGACGTAAATAAGCTGCTAATTGCCCATGCTTGGTGTGATTTGGCTTGACATGCACCTCCTTTCTAGCTCCTTTGAGGCAAAGCAATCCTGGCAAAAATGAAACCATCAGAGCCTAACACTTACATAACTGAAGGCAAGAGGCTGTTGTTAGCATTGGCATCTCCAAAAAACAGTTTATCTGTAGTTGTGAAATCGCTGCTGTGGTCCCAGGAGCACCGCAGTGGAGCTGCTTGGGCAGAGCATGCCTTCCATCCTCTTAATGATAGCCAGACTGGAATGAAGGCGTGAGAAAACCTGTTGTTACGAAGTATGTTCCTGGTTTTGGAAAGAAAATGAGTTACTGGAATCCACGGTGCTATAGCAGTTGGGAAGCTGTTAGGAGATGGCATATACTGCTTTGGAAAGTGTGTTGCATCTTAATCTGGTGATATGCCCCACGCCTGATTTTGTGTGGTGGTGCATGATATAGGGTGGGCTGTGCTTCCAGAGGGGAAAGGTGATGGGCTCTCTGTGGCACACACACTGCTGGCTTCAGTAAAAAGGCAGCAGGCAGGAGGTAACATCCATGTAGAAGAAAAAACAGTTAGTTGATTTTTATAGGGACACCAGATTAGGGTGCACCTCTTAAATCGGTAGGAAGGTCTAAAGATTTGCTAAACAAATGGAAAAGTAGAGAAGCATTTTTTTGTTACTGGTCAAGTAAGGCTTTCTGATCAGCTGTTTCAGATGCCTCTCTAGGCCTTCTCCAGAAGAGTGACAGAGAGAAAAACTTATGAAAACAGATTATCAGAGCTGGATCTGGAATGATACTGGTGAGAAACAGGTTCTGCTGAACTGGTATGTCTTCTTTTTACTTGGCTGGTTACTAAAGTCTGAAAAAGTGTGTAGCAGTGTTGAATATAATGAAATGTCAGAAATGTTTTTGTAATCAAAGAATATAGTCAATGCAACATCTGAGTTTGTATTTACATTTCAGATTGTGGGATTCTAATAGGATTTCTAAGGAGGTAGTATGTTCATAGAATCACAGAATCATCAAGGTTGGAAGAGACCTCAAGGATCATCTAGTCCAACTGTCCCCCCACCACCTGTTACCCACTAAATCATGTCCCCAAGCATCACATCCAACCTTTCCTTAAACACCTTCAGGGACAGTGACTCCACCACCTCCCTGGGCAACCTGTTCCAATGCCCGACCACCCTTTACCAGAAGAAATTTCTCCTCATCTCCAACTTAAACCTCCCCGGCGCAACTTGCAGCCGTTCCCCCTTGTCCTGTCACTAGTTATCTGCGAGAAGAGGCCGACCCCCAGCTCGCCACAACTTCCTTTCAGGTAGTTGTAGAGGGCAATAAGGTCTGCCCTGAGCCTCCTCTTCTCCAGACTAAACAAGCCCAGTTCCTTCAGCCGCTCCTCATAAGACCTGTGCTCCAGCCTCTTCACCAGTTTCGTTATTGCATTTATGGTGGAGGAGAAGATTGGGTAGCTGGGCAGATGAAATTTAAGGTTGAAGGCTATGTTAGAAGGTGATAACTATCTGTTTTTAGTTGTGTATACTTGGTGTTAAATAAAAACAGCTTAAATCAACCCCATTTAAATCCTCCTTGTAAAGCATCACATATACCAAACGTCCTTGGCTAGCTGCTATTCAGCCGCCGAGGGGTGTATTGTGGAATGGAGCAGGCAAATGCATTTGGAGGCTGTGAAGGAAAAGAATGAAACATTTTTTTTTTTTCTGAAGACTCAGTTATATGAAAAAGAGTTGTGAACTGTCAGTGGGGCGTGATGACAGCTGTGCATGTGAGCTGGATTTAGTATGAAGTGTGTCTTAACCTTCTTCAAACCAAAAATGTTCAGAAGATTTACGTTAATGTTGTATATTAGATATGCAGTTCCCACAAATCTTTATCTGTTCTGTCTTGTCCTCCACCTTCAGCAGGAGTAAAGGATCCCTCCTGGTCATCAGATGAGTTAGGTACTTAGGTAATGAACCCAAGAGTATTACCTTGGGAACAGAGAAGCCGATTCACCTCCTGGCTGGAAGGTGAAGCTGTGTCATTGTTGTGAATCCCACTGTGTTCCATGCTTGTGACTTGGGTGGTAGAATGAGGGATATTCTTGTTACCTTGCACAGAATATCCAAAGACAGTCTGCAGACGTGGTAGGGGACAGCGTTATCATACAAAATGACTGTCACTACTTAAATATGAGAGAAATAAGCTGCAAAATGATGCAGTCATGTACATATTGCTGTGCCTGGGCACAACCAACTGCGCAAAATGGGTAGCAACTAGGTGGGTAGCAGAAAGGGTGTTGAGATGGAGAATGTCCTTCCAGGTATAAAATGTTCTTGTACCGTGCTGTCTTGTTGGGTTTTTTTTGGTAGCATAATGCTTGAGTTCAGCATGTGGTCTATTGTGCTTGGCCCAGGTTAGCCCCCTCATGGTGACAGTGAGACCACTGTTTGAACACCATCTTCCCAAAGGGGAAAAAACCAAAAGAGAACGGCGAATGTAGTTAAAAGTTTTTAGAAAGGTTGGGTTCAGGAGAGTTGAAATGTGAGGATGGATAGAAGATGGCATGTAAAAGACTCTTCGGGTAGTGAAGGGTGGTGGCACTTCAGTTGCAGTACAGGAGATGTGTAACCAAAAGAGATTGCTCTGGTGGGGAGGTTGGAAGGCTGCAGGATCTCCTGGTACAGAGCAAGTTGAATGTCCTAGCTCAGCAGTGCCTGAGATAACAGCTAGCGCTGCCCTCGGGTGCACGTGGGAGCGCAGCCTGGAAAAACAGGACCATGAGCACTAGGCCCTTCCGTGATTCTGCTGGTGTGCAGAGCTCCCTATTGAAAGAGTGCTCCTTCACTGGCTTTTTGTAAAGCAGCGGGTGCCTTCAGGATGCTTCTGTGAAGAAGCTGCAGAGCTACATTCCTATGCTTACTGAAGTCTAGAAATCATTTGCATGCCAGTATTCTGGAAGTAGGTATCTGAAGTTATTCTTAAAACCTTGAATTACCAGCTTTTGAAAACACTACGATCTGTAGATGGGGCTTTTGGAAAGAGCACCGTATGCGTGTCACCTTCAGTGTGTTCATGGCAGGCCACCTCGTTCAGCGTGCTGTATAAATGCAGCCCCAGCAGTTTACTCCATCCTTCTGCTCAGGTCTGGGGCTTTGCCTCTCCTTGGCCAGGCAGGGACCTGTCCTGAAGTGCAGTTTGGGGACAGAGCTCATCTCAGTGCTGCTGCAGCCCCCTCTGCAGTCCCAACCCCCTCTGTGGTAGGTCTGTAGCAGTGTTTGCTTAAAGTAGCAGAAACCTCTTGTCAAGCTTTAGCTGTTGTAGAGATCTTGATTGTGTAAAGCAAGGGGCAAGATGTCCTGGGATGGCTTTGCTTGCGGAGTTGCTTGTTAGCTGGATATTGTGAAGTTTCTGGAGGCAGTGGGGAAATCTGGAAGTGGCTTCTTCTAAATTCCTATCATCATGCCCTTGCGAGTACACTAAACCCCGGTAAGTTATAATTGAGTTACTCCTGAACCATCTATGACAATAATGAGCACCATCACTGGTGTAATAACCTGAAGGATTTACAGTTAACGTGGTGGGCTATGAGCATGGTTTAAGGCTGTGAGTTCATGTGTCTGAGCATTAGATGCGTTCTCTGCAGTGGCTTGGTGTTCTATTTTTTTTTTATTTTTTCAGTGGTGCTTGGTTCAACTCTGCTGTGGCACCCAACTTTGCCCCATGTTTCCCCTTGAAGGGCTTTGCCAACAGTGCAAGCTGACATTGCCATCTCCTCTCGCCTCACCGGTTCCGCTCGCAGCAGTATCTGTGGTGGCATGGTGAACCAGATGGGGATCTCAGCCCACCCTGCAAAAATGGATTCTTTTTTTCCCTCCAGCCAAGTCAGTTCTTCCCCATCTGGTTAATCGCTCAGCCGTGGGGAAAGCTGTGCCAGTACAGAGGGGGTGTGACGTGAAGATGGGAATGAGTTCCTAGAGGGGTGTGGGAGGATGCATGTTGGTTTTTAAGCAGCTTTCCTGCTGCTTATGAAACCACAGGCTGGGCAACTGCAACTCCTTGTGCGGTGGTGTCTATATATATTCCAGCACTCCAGATTCAGCGTTGCTTGCTCTCTTCTGCTGTGTGGTCTGTGCTGTTTTGTCCTTGAAATTCCCGCTTTGCACGCGCTGCTGTGTGTCCGGTGCGTGGTAGGTGTGTGGCATGGAGAACCATATTAGCCGGGTCATCCCAGCTGCCTGAAACCAGTGCTATGCTGGCCTGTGACTGGGTCCGTCTTCCAGAGGATGTCCTCTTTGTCACATCGCAGTTACTGCAGGCATCGTAGGAATCGTGTGCTCTCCAAGAGCCGACAATTAAGCACTCTGCTACAATATCCGCTGACTTGGTTTACCGCCTGTTACCACATGTAAATTCAGTGAGCAGGAGCTTGAGGAGTCACAGGACAGGACAGGTTCCAGAGAATTCGAGCAGGCTGGTGGTGGGCGAGCAGTGCTGCTTTAACGTGGCCCTGGCAGTTGTCCTTTTATCCCCTAAGCCACCCCCTTCACACACGTGTTTGTAAGCTATAGCCTGTTGCTGTCTTCTTCACAAGTATTTAACCGACTAAACGTATTTACTACACTGTACAAATGATCTCCAAGTCATTACTACCAAACAGTGTGTTTGGTACCAACCTATGCTTTTTAGATAAATTTCAATAAAGTTCATACTAAGTGGCTTTATAGACCATTACTTTTGGCCAATTCGTGAGCTATCATACTAAGGTGTTTTCAGATGAATTGCCTTCATTATCCTACTAATACAATTAATGTATCTTCTCACACTTACCTCGTCCTGCACTTCGTCTCTGCAAGAGGCATAACAGCATTAAATACATAGAAACAGCTTTTACCTGGAAACCTAATGGGCTTTCCAGAGCCCTGGGTATGTTTCTCAGAAATCATAGAGGCTTTAAATGTTGTCTGTGTGTGTGTTTTTCATTTTTCTTTTTTTTTTTCTTTTGTGTAGGAAGCTGCTCAGGAGGGAATAAACCAGTGAAGTTCCCTGTTGGGGCTGGGTTGTTACCTGGGGCGGGGGGGTGGAAGAGCATTGCACAGCTTGTCCTGTGCCAGTGCCTGGGCTGTGGCACAAGCCAGTGCAAAGCTGGACCAGCAAAAGGAGAAGCGGGTGATGTGGGAGAGAAGGCTAGTTAATGAGTTCCCAGGACGTAGTGGTGAGTCAGAGGTAGGGCGAGGAAGAGGAGGTGGCCATCCTCCACCTTCCTGTAGCCAGCTCACTGGGCTCTCTGGAGCTGCAGGCTGTCACGCCTTCTGCTGCGGGAGCTGGGACCCTTCATCAGCACCTTCGCGCTTTTTGGTTTAAAACAGTCAGCAATGTTATGTATGCTAGCATGGATCAGCCTCTTCCTAGTCTCTTTTCTTTGAGCTTTCAGCTTTTTAAATTTTCTTTCTCTCCAGCAGTGAAGGCACTTGGAGTGTAGGCGTAAGTGGAGAGCTGAGTGCAGGTTAGGTGAATATTCCTGTTTTGCACCTTGCGAAGTTGTACTTCTGTGTATGACAACCTGTAGGCTTTTCAGGGCGAAGATGTGTTTTTGGTAGCATACAGAGTACTTACTGTATCGTGTCTGTGGTGCGAGAGTGCCTGTGTGATGTCTTAGGGTCAGCCCTCCGCGAAGGTGCTGTTGGCTGTAGCCAGGTGATGCTAAACCCGGCCTTTCCTGCCCCCTCTCAGGCTCAGCATCCCGAGCGCCCAAGAGATTTTTATTCTTCAATGGGAATCAAGCAGCCATGTCTGTGCTGTTTCTGCATGTGTAACTGTTAGTGTCGGTATAAAACTAGTGTTGGTATGTGTTGTAAACATCGTTGGTTACCAAAATTAGTGCCTTGCCTCCTGCTTCTGAAAAATAATGGGACGTTGTGCTCGTCTGGCAGCTCGGGGACATCTGGTGCTGTCAGAGCAATCTGTCTGCTGAGATGCTATGCAGACAATGCCCTGTCCAGAGTACGATTTAAAAATATCGGCTAATAAGCTTGAAAACAACTTTAACAGTAGGTGCTTAGGAAAAAGGGGTGGAAAGGAGACTTTGGAAATGCATTTCTTGTCCTGATTTTTTTTAAAAATAAGAAGTTACAAATGTGCGTTTAGTCTAATCTTGAATTTTGAGGGCAACCCAAAGCAGGAAGAGCTGGAATCTGTCTGAAGTGGTACGAACTGGTTTTATGGACCTGTAAATACTTAGATCCATTTTTTCACTGCAGTTATGGTTCAGATTATTGCTTTGTTGTGCTGTACAGCATCACAGCATTAATCTAGTGATCTGTTGTAGGTCATTTATTTTTATTTTTTTAGACTACTGGCTTCAAAAGCAGAGCTATTTTAGTAGTTTCACTAAACTTTTCTCATCATCATATTTGCTGTTCGTTTGGGATGTTGAAATAAAACTGTAATGGGAAGGAACAGCTCAGTGACAGCTTTTAACAGATCTTTTCATGCAAATCTGCTTTTCCCTCCTATGTAAATGTTACGGGGAAGTGCATAGATATGTAAGCTGTTAAACATGAACCAACTGGATTTTCTGCCTTTATAAGGCTTATATTCGCTATTTTATCTTCGTACATCCAAAAGGTGAATGAGATGAGGTAGGTTGGATGAGTAGAGTTAGAACCTGGCTCCTCGTTTGACAAAGCGTTTGGGGTAGTGACTCGTGGCAGAGCTGAGAACTGGCAGTTTTCTGGTGCTGTTGAAGCTGAGGTGTTCCCTTCTGTTCCCCCAAGACCTCGGGCTGTGTCTTGGAGCTGGTCTGGGAGGACAGGATGGCTGGCTCTGGAGGGAGGCAGCAGAAAGCGGGAAGGGGTTGTTTGCTTTGCCCCCACCTTCCTGGGTAAAGTGTCCCCATTACCTGGGAGGTCCTCTGTCCAGTGCTTGGGGACCGCTGATGGATAGACCCAGCATTGCCTGTCTTGTCAGTGCTCTGATAAAATATTGTGGCTTTTGAAAAGGTTTTGGTGTGGGTTTGTTTGATTTTATTTTTACTTTCTAACCAAACCATACCGGTAATGTTTCTATATTATCATAACAAGCAATTTTTTTAAACTATCACCAGTTGAACCAAAACTGGTATTTCCACAGACAACATAACCTTAATTCACACCGAGTAGATGTGTTGTGTGCTGAACAGACTCCATTTTAATTTGTTTTCAAAATAAGTTCCAACAGCATTAATAATAATAATAAAAAATCTGTATTGATGTAGCTCTCTTCTTCTTCTAGACATGACTGCTGTTACTGCAGGCAACGTTAACTTCAAATGGGACCCCAAAAGCTTGGAGATAAGAACACTGGCGGTTGAAAGGCTACTTGAGCCTCTTGTTACACAGGTAGGAAAAAAAAACTTTTCATAAGGATGATTACTTATTTTGACGTATTATTACAATTAAGTCACTTTCAAAACTTAAATTCCAGAAGTAAAAACACTACAAAGCTAAAGATGGGGAAAAAAGTAATTTCTTTAACTTCTATTGTAACAGAGTTACTGAGCACGGGTATAGAAAGACTGTGCTGCTTCAGCACCTGATGAGACACAGTATTTCAATTAGAAGCACAGGAATGTTATTAGTAACAGATGTTGTACAGCTGCTGTGCTGTTTCTCACCTGTATTTTGGGTGGTATGCTGCTTATTTGTGGAGTCTTTAAAAACCTGTGTTATGTAGCATTTAGAAAGTGGTATTTGGGAATGACAGAAGTCCCTTGCAACGAAACCATTAGTGCTTGCCAGAAGTAGGGTCTCATAAGTTTTCTTTGAGATTGCCTGTCTTTAGACTTCCCTTTGGAAGGAGGTTCAGGTAACCGGTGAAATGTGTGGTGGGGGATGTTTGTGACCCAGCTACAGCTGCCTTGTGTTTTAAACAGGTCACTGACCCCTCCTAACCAAGTTCCACCTGTGAAGTATGCTCGTATGGCATTTATTACTGTTTCAGTGTATCTTTTCCAAGATATGCATGCTTTCCTTTAATTTCTGCATATGCTTTGTGCTGGATTTGTGAATAAGAGCTTATTTCTGTCTGGTATATATTGCCCAGAGAAATGCACTGAAGATTATAGGAAAGCTAGAGCAGATCTTGCACAGTTTACGTTTACTTATTGGGCATTTTAAAAATTCTTGTAAGAGACTTTCTAGGAGGTCTGGAAGAGAAGGTGCAGTGAAGACGCTTCTTTAGCATTGTTGTCCTGAAATACGAAATTTTAAAAATGACACTACAAACTGGGCACAACTCCTGCTAGGCACAGACTGCAATGATTGAGTTGTTTCCGGTGTTAACATCCCTTTAATTGCCAAGCTGCTGTCCGTACCTGCCATTTGTTCTCCCCAGCTATTTGGGTGGGCAGTTGGATGACCTACTGTGTAGCTTTTTAGCCAGAGTTACCAATGCAGTCTTTCCTTAAGAGAAGTTGTCCGAATTTGGCAAACTTGACTGAGCAGACTTGTTTCTAGGACCTTTTTATCCAAGTTCAGTGTCTGTAACTGATTCCTCAGGTAACACAATAGGCTGTACTGGCAATCCCAAATTTTGTGAATGATGTGACTGGCAAAATACAGAGAAGAAAGTGGAGTAAGCTGCCTTGTTCCAGCTTGTTCTTTGTTTGTAGACATGATGAACTGAGACTAGCAGATACAAATGTTCCCCGTTAACTGACAGCGATATTCCCAGCTGATGGCTTTCCCTCTCTGAATCACCCTACTGAGAAGATGGATTCAGCTCTGAGGACCTTTATGTCAGCAGTCCTTGGACTTTCCAGACTAGTCATATTTTTTAGTGTTGTAATTTAATGTCCCTCTGAAGTAGTTTTGTATGCATTTTCTTCGACCTAACAAAAGGGGGAGCGGGCAGGGAGGCAAATGCAAAAGGGCGTGTGGATTTTGTGACACCTATCTGTGTTTGATTGAAAGGGATGGACCCTGATCCTGAGCTAATGGAGTGTGTGGTTGTTATCTGGTCACTGGTGACCAGCTCCTAGCAGGGTTTCGGTCTAAAACGTAAAACTTGGAAATATTTATTGATTGCAGGAGGCTTGTAAGAGTTTGGTTTTGGTGGTTTTAGGGAAGTAATGAGCTCTAGGAAATCCTTTGCTCTGCAATTAGTCCTTTGGCTGTAGTACCCTTAAGGACTGAAAAGATATGATGGTGCTAGATTTCTGTATATAATGGCTTCAACCTTGTTTGGGGTCTTTTATGCCTGGAGAGCTATCCCAAACTAATTATCCCCAGCTTGGTTTCTTTTTTATGTGGTGCCAAATAGCTTTGGCCTGTTACTGAGATTGCAGTTACCAAAAATACAAATAGATCTCAATTCTTAAAATCAAATTTTTAGGTCTGCTGCTGCTGATAAAAATCTCTAAGCAGTTTAGCTGAATTTATAATGCCAATCTAAGGCATCCAGAAGCATGGTAATGTTTAAAGAGACATGAAAAACGCTTTTGTGAGTTTAACCTTTAGAGCTGGCAATAGTGCAAGTATTGGTGATATGCTGTCTAGAAAAAAAAATACGTTTCATTGTTTCATGAAATCTGTTTTTGTTTTTTCCCCTCTGTTTACACCTTTAGGTAACAACACTGGTTAACACTAGCAACAAGGGGCCCTCTAATAAAAAGCGAGGGCGTTCTAAAAAGGCCCATGTTCTGGCTGCTTCAGTTGAACAAGCAACAGAGAATTTCCTGGAGAAAGGAGACAAGATTGCAAAAGAGAGCCAGTTCCTTAAAGAGGAGCTGGTGGCAGCTGTGGAAGATGTTCGTAAGCAAGGTAAGAGCTATGTATCTGGTAGTCTGAAAAACCATGGTTTTACAAGTTAAGTAGAACTCTTCCTGTTTTCCCTTTGCTGTTATTTCTCATGTCTCTGCATAGACTCGTGGCTTGTCTTGCTGGCTTCCTTGAGGAATAATATGAACTAGGCAGACCTGGAAACTGGATGTCCCAAGGAGAGACTGAGAAGAGAAGCAGAAGGGCTGAATTGTTGACGAGCATTTCAAACTCTGTTTAGGCTAAGAAGTAAACCCCATTCTCCTCCCTGCCTATAAATGTTATGGAGCTACATCTCAAATATGTCAATAACTTCTTCAATATTTGAATGTATACAAAACAGTATTGTAGGAGGAAGAACAGAGTGTTGACTTGACAAAGCTGAGTGTCTTGAATATGCAAAATGTAAATGGCAACAAACAGAATGTGAGGACCTTGCTTAAATATTCCAGGCTTCCTCCCCCACATCTAGTGTTGATTTTTATCATTTTCTTTTTCACTTTCTTGGAGAAGACCTGCAAGAAAAGCCTATGGAGCTGGCTTACTCTAAAATATACACTAGTAAATATTGTTGCTCATAAATCATTTATCCTTCTTTCAGTCATGAGCCTTTTCTATGCTTCAGTGAAACCCAGTCAACTGGTATTAATGGTGGCGGCTGTTGCTGCAAAAAAAGGAAAACTCATTAGCATTAATTACTTGTTTGTAGCTGAAGTTGCACAGTGATGAAATATTAGTTTAAAATGGTTTTAAGTTCTGGACGAGCCTGGTTGACAGACCAAAGAAAGATCAACATAAGAAGGCGGCAATAGAAGGGGCTAATTGAGTTGGCTTAATTTAACAACAACAAACAAAAGCAAGAGACCCCTTTGTCTTGAAGCCTTTAATTCGTGGTGCTTGCTCGATTGCTGCTCAGAATTGAAGAGTCAGAGCTCATCTGTGAGTACATTCAAATGACTCTTAGTAATATCAGTGAATGAGGGTGCTGTACTCGGCCCTCGGGATTGAGAAGTTCCATTAGCTGAATTTGTAGTTACGTATTACAGTGAGAAGCTGGTAGGAAGAAGGGTGTGATATAAAAACCTTCAGGACGACCCTTTCACTTGCTTCCTGGCCCCTGCTTGATTTCGAGACTACAGATAGACTTGGTGCAAAACCCTCCCTGCTCTGTTGATCTCAGACAGAGGAGCTGCAGTTCATAGCTGAGAGGTGCTGGAGTGAAATGATGTCCCACCTTTATGTCATGTCACTTCTTCCTCCCTTTTTACAGTTCGCAGCTTGCATGTAACCTGGCGTGTAGCAAGGAGAACTGTCTCTGTGTTCTGAAGCTGGGTGGATGATGATGAGGAGACTTGAGTGAACTGTTTGTGGGTGAGACAGTGCCACTGTTTGTGGGCATTCAGTTGCAGCGGGGCTGGGTTGCTCGGGCAGTGTGACCAGGGAGAAAAGCCTGTATCCCGTCATGGTGCCAGCATTCAGTCAAGTTTAGCAGGAAATAAAAAAAAAAAAAAAAAAACCCCAAAAAAAAAACCCCAAACCAAAACCCAAACAAAACAAGCAAGGAAACCTTTGAGGAAATTAGAAGCAAATGGTGAAAAATGAGATACGACAGAGGGTAGGCTTATTGCTGCTGATGCCTGGGGGAGGGTGAGAGTTTTCAGTAGTGCTAATAACAGCGAGGAGATGGAACCTCTCAACATACATGTTTATACACCGTCCGTGCACTGCAGAGGTGTTTCCAGTCTTGTGGTAGACCAGCTGAATTCACGAACTGGAGAAACGAGGGAAGTGTAATACAAACCCTGCGCGTGTGCTTAGCAAGGCTTCCAGGTGTTGGTGCCTTTATCTGCATTTTGCAAAAGGGACAAAAATGGACAGGAAGATCTGGGTGTCCTGGTCAGCAGTGGGGTGATCATGAACCGACAGCATCTGTGCATCTGACGGCAGCAGTGGGATTATAGATGTGTAGCACAATTTATCTTCAGCAGAAGACAGGAAAACAGAATTAATAATGCCTCTATTTAGAGTAGGGAGCAGTTTAGTTACCATAATAAAAAAAGATGAATGAATGTAGACAGAGGTTATGAAGATGATTAGGACAATAGATAACTTGTCTCATCAGAGAAAATTAAAATTTTTTTTTTTTAAGCCTAGCAAGAAGATTGAGAGAGTACATGATTTTAGTGAGCACACTTGTTCATGAAATCCCATTTGTTGGGGGTAAAAACAAAGAAGTGAAAAGAGCTATTTAGAATGAATGATAGTATGGCTACGCACTAAATCAATGTAAGTGGATCTTCAAAGTCTTCCTGATTTTTACAATGGAAGAATAAATTACAACTTGCTTTAAATATTAAACAAATTCATGAAATATCCTGAAGTAAGACTCCTGGCCCTTTTTAAGCTTTGGACTTCTGACTTCTTTTAGTAGTGAAACTTCCTGAAACAAAATTTTGAGCAGAGTAGTGGAGACAAAGAACCAAAGTGTTTTTCAGAATAGATCCTGCTGTGGTTGCAGAAAAGCCTCCGTACTGGGAAAATATCTGATGTGGAAGTCTCTGATTTCAGCAGCCTTACAGCATTTGTTACATTAATTTCTGCCATTGGAGGTTTGCTGCGCAATAGAAGGGACAGTACTGGTTTTGCCCAGTCTTATTCCCCCTCGTAAGCTCTTTGTAGGGTTTTACCTTCTTAGAAAGCATTGAAGACTGACTGTACATTGAAATGGTCAGCGCTCTGGTGCTGTTGGGAGGCGTTTTGGAACGGAACTGGTTTCTTACCCAGGTGCTTGGCGCTGAGACAGGTTGCAAACTCTGGGGTTGAGAAGGAAATTTGTTTCTGGTCAGGCTGACCCTGTTCTCCTGGAGTACTGATGACCACAGTTCGCTGCTTAGATATCTGTACGCTAGTGTGAGGATCCAGGGTGTTAGTATGCTTGCTGTTGTGTTTCTTCCTATGGCAATTTTACATAAAAGACCAAAAATTAAAGCTTCACGTTAAAAAGCCTAAGCCTGGGTTTGAGGTAAGAGAATGGATGAATGGTCTTGTGACTCCTGGGGACTTTGATCCCGTTTTGTGGTTGCAAATGCAGGGGAATGAACGTACTGATTCAGCATGGTGTCTTTCTGCCCTGTGTCTGAGCGAAGCTTTCTCCAAAGCTGAACAGCAAGAGGCAAATTATGGAAGGGTAAAATGCTTTTTCAACTGTACTTCACACAAGATGTGTGGCTTCAGGATTTCTAAGGAACAGAAGGAGGCCAGTTGCAGCATAACTTTAAGTTAAACACAGAATTCTTCTTGGAAAACTCAACTTTAAAATTCTATTGCGACCAGTTAGCTTAATTTCTTGGAAGGGTGCAAAGAGTTCTCACTTGTTTTCCCACAAGAAAAATATTTTGGGAGCGTACCATTTGTACTAGGAGTAATCCTTCAGCCAAGAACTTTGAGATCTTTGAAAAGTCATAACCTAAGTGAAAAAGAAAGCCTGGAAACAGGCTTTGAACTCGAAAGTGCTGAAGGGTGCGAGGTGATGTGTGGGCATGAATTTCTAGCTTGGGAAAAAAGTATCAGTGCCTGTGTGTGTCCTCAGTCTTCCCTGCCTTGCCTGTCTTCGCCACCGCTCTCCTGTTCCATCAGTATTTGTATAAAGGAAGCCCTTTCTGTCATGGTCATCGTGTACTGCGCTGCTGAGGAGGATTAATAGTGCTGTCTGAAAGTGCTGTCAGAGCCTGTGGGCATGGTGGGAATGAGACTAGAAAATGGTAATTTTCTTTTGATGGACTAAAATCTTACTATTTCTGAAATGGGCTTTGTTCCATTAGATTTAATTGAATTCTTAGTGCTTTATTGACAAGATCATAGTATGGCTACCCTTGCCTCTTCTTTTCTCCACTCTATTTTATTATCTTTCCCTTGTAATATCTAGTGAAAATCTAAGGTTATATTGGAAAAACAGATTACTCATATAAGAATTCATACCAGCTGTATAATCTGAGTCTCATAGTCTGACTTTTCTGCAGTGTGTTTTTTTTTAACTCTTGAAATCCTGCTTTCAAACTTCCTGTGTTACCTCTGGCTCCAGTTTGAGAACAAGAAGATTACGCTGGGTCCAATTTGAACCACTAATACGCATGGATAACGCAGTGACTGCGTACTTAGGCCAAGGCAGAGTTCCCTCTCACCCTTCGAATCCAGCTAAAATAACTACCCCGTATTGCTTTGCCTTTGTGAAAGAATTCTGAAAGCCAGCTTTCTTTAATTTGCAGAAAAATCTATATATATGCAACAATTTAAATATAATCTTCCTTTAATTCTGGGAAGCTGGTTATCTTTTGGCACCCTGACAAGCTGTTTAAAACTCACTAAATCTTTTCAAGTCTTTGGTTAAAATAAAAAGGAATAGCATTTTATTTCAAGACTGACTTGTAAGGTTGCAATTTGAGAGCTGGCTGGAGGATAATTTTGGTTTTTAAACTTGTTTGCAATTTCTGACATTGAGATGAAGTGAGTGGCCACCTCTCTACGTTGTTTTAAATAGGGAAAAGTGAAAACAGCATTCCTCTCTTTTGGGAGTTGGAAATGTGGAAATTTTACATATAAGTAAATAAGGGAGAAAATACTTGTAGTGAATTTTGGTTCTGGCATATATCCTTAAATCCTGAGATTGTTATTAGATTTCGTACTTGTGGTGGTGACACTAATTGCGCTATTATTAGCCTCTTTCAGAAGGAATAAAGAAAGGGTCGTGTCAACCATGTAGGGGTTTTATAATCTCAGGGCCGGCTGCAGGTTTCAGCACTGGAGATGCATCGTCTTTCACCCATCTGGAAATCCCAGGCTCTTAACACTTGTTAAAATAATGAGTTATGTGCCTCAAAAAGTTGGGTAAGGGAGAGCTTTAGATTGATATTTATAGCTGCTCTGTACTTGGACAGAAGCTTTTTTCATATGTCACAGTACTGAAGTAGCATTTTTTTATCTTAAAACGTTGTATGCCACTCTTCTTTGTATTATTTAAGATGATGGAAGGGTGTTACATAGGAGGGAGCGTTTGAACAAAATTGAGTCTCTTGATGTAGTTGCTTGGACAGGCTGGCAGCTGTGTTTGGGATGTATTTAGCTATGAAGGTGTAGAGTGCTTGGGTGCTAGAAACTCTTCTAGGGCAAGACATTAATTGTTTAACGGTTAAGCGTGTGGATGGCTAACCCCAGGCTCTACAGTTACAGGTATTTTTGAGTAGTTAAAAAAAGCCAATGAAATTGAAACACTTCCTGTAGTGGGGACAGGCAGCACCGATCGCCTAACTGTGAGAGCAGGCAAGCCGTTGGCAGGATGATGCCACTGCTTGAGATGTTGGTGCCAATCTCACCCAGCCCCATTTGGTGGTGGGCTCGGTGGGAGTCACTGTCAGCTTCCATTTGTGAAGCACTACTTGAGGTTCTTTTCTTATCTGAGACTTGCTTTTTTTGTTCTGGCATTTGGCCACATGGACGCTTTTTCATACGGCTCTGGGAAGCCCCCGACAACACGGCAGTTAGTTGTAATGCAGGTCGCTGGCTTTCTGGTCATCTCCAGCTGCCTGCAAATCTTTGGCCTTGAATACCTAGCATTTCCTAAAGTAAATCCTAGCTGTTCAGCACATGCTTCTGAAATGCAAAGTGATCCAAGAATAATAACGTGGATTCCAAAAGTTGCTGCTGTGTAGGAACTGTGGTACTGGGAGCAAAATACTGCCCCAGAAAGGGGCGGAGGGGGGGAAGAAATCCAAAATGTACTCCTCTGACTATATGCAGACGTTACTTTGCTTTCTGAATGCCTTCTGGAGGAATTTCTCTAGCTGTGTAAAGTGGCCGTTGCTTTTCATAGTTAACCGATTGCATTGTTACCATCTGAAACCCAAATTCTCCTCCTGCACCAGATGCAGACCCACAGGCTATGAAACATTGAAGCATTTTACTAAGCAGTGCCTTGCTTTGAATGCAAACCAAGGCATATCCAGCCAGGTCATTGCTCTGAGTTGTTTACAGTCCCACGAGCTGTGGCGTTTTCTTGTATGTTTACAGTACTTTCTGCTGCTTTCTGCTTAACTCCTACATGCACACAAATCAAAGCTTTTGCTTAAGCTTTGAAAGCGTTGCAGTTTGTGAAATAACTGCAGTCCCACATGTAATAGCGAAGGCATGCGGAATTTGCCTCTCCAGGGGATTCTGGCATGTTGGAACACCTGCACAATTGGACATAAGGACCAAAGTGTTATTTCCCAGCCCTTCCTCCCTCCACAAGCCCCTCTACCCTGATACCAGGCGGTAACCATACTCAGAGGAGCTACATGCCATCTTAATAACAGAGTGTGTTTAAGCAAACGCATTTTGTTTTCAAGATTTGGACTGGCTTGCCCAGGTACCCTTGCAGCCCCTTCAGAAAAGCTGTGTGATGTTGAAGTCAGACCATCTTCTTCCCTTGTGCAGGTGACTTGATGAAGAGCGCTTCAGGGGAGTTTGCAGATGACCCCTGCTCCTCTGTGAAACGAGGGAACATGGTCCGAGCGGCGCGCGCCCTCCTCTCTGCCGTTACCCGACTGCTGATTTTGGCTGACATGGCAGATGTCTACAAGCTGCTTGTCCAACTTAAAGTAGTAAGTGTAGTTCTTTGCTGTAATTCACTGTGCTGTGCCTGGCACGCCAGGCGTGCTCTGTCAGGCGGCTTTGTTTCATGCATGTGTGTTGACCCCGATCGGGGTGTGCTCTGTCAGCGGCTCGCTTCTGGAGCAGGGAGGCTTTTAGGGATTTTCCTCTGAGCAAAATATGTGCAGTGTGTGTTTGTCACTTGTTTTTACACTGATTGTCAGTAGCTTTTGACTTTGTTGCACTTTATTCTGAGCTTCTAGTATTGAAACTAAATGCACTATGGTCTGCAACTGCAGGTGATAACCAGCTTTTTTTTCATCTTAAAGAAATAATTTGGCTTTCTTATAACCAGTACTCCCCTGTAGCTACGAGGGATGAGTAGTTTTGGTAGACTAAATAAATGAATGTGGAATATTTGAGGAAGCCTTTTCTTCATGCAAGCAAGGGGGCAGGTGGGCAATTTGTACAGAAGTTGAGATGAAATCAGTTTCAATACTGGGCCTGCTTTTGTGGCAGGGCTTGGAGGACTTACCTCATGCCCTTTGGCCACTGTTGCAGCTCTGCCAGGGCCCTGGGCTACTTCATGTTCTTTCAACTGTGTGTACTTGGCTGTCTCTGGTAGCTGGTGACTATCTAAGCCTTGAGTACTATTAGCCTTTGAAGTATCTCCAAAAAATAGAAGGGAGCAGAGGAAGATTGCTTTCTCTGTCTGCTGTGAAGTATGTCCTGAATTACTTCCTGAACTGTGGACTCTATTTTGTGGAAAAATATGTGAATATATGTTCTTTTAGGTGGAAGAAGGTATCTTGAAACTAAGAAATGCTGGCACGGAGCAGGATTTGGGTATCCAGTACAAAGCCCTCAAACCAGAAGTGGACAAGCTTAACATAATGGCAGCCAAAAGACAACAGGTACAGTGATGGCAGCTCTTTCTTCTGTGTATTATTTCTTCTTTTTCTTTTCCAAAATCAGGCAGCCTTGCTGCTCTTGGACAGTACCCATTGCTGCTAATACGTTTTTGGGAGTTTTTTTTACTTGTTGCTGAATACTTTGTGTTGCACTGCTCCATGTTGAAGCCATTTGAGCTTACTTGGTAAGCAGAAAGCGTGCTCAGCTGCAGTGTACTGCTTCTGACAGAACTTGGTCTAGGAGCGTTTGTTAATGCTTTGGTACCTTAATGTAATGCTGTTTCACGAGACTCACACTTCCTGTTTTGAAGTGTGCGTAAGGAAGGAGAATCGAGATGGGACTCGGTGCCTGGTGTGCTCGCCACTAGACCGCGCTGCCTCTGTGATTCGCGCAGACGGGCTGAACGTGTCCACTTAAACTCATGGCTGGGCACAGAACTACAACTCTTTCCAAGAAAGCGAGTGGTGATTCTGGCTGGTCTTGCACTGAAACGTCCATTTGAGAAGGGGTGTAAAATCCTGTTTGTTATGTGTGTGCTCTGTGTTTGGATGGCTTGTACTTAACTTTAAATTGCATGTAAAATTTGTTTTGTTCAGCAGCACTTTTGTGACTCATTCTTGTGTAGGTAAGCTTTCAAAAGAAAGCAGAGGTGTGGGCAATCCCGTTTATCAGAAATAGCATAATTCTTTTAGGGCATTTTTTTGTTTGTTTGTTCTGCTGGTATGTACAAACCAAAACTGCTTATGCACCTCTGACACTGCTTGGAGGCTGGTTTTTTTTTTTTTGGCACTGATTCATCTGTGATAATAAACTGGGTACAGTCAAAAATGGATTGCCAGTTGGTTATGTATCTAAAATCTGATTGCAGTAAATGGGAGTAGGGTTGTGATGGCAGTGCAATAAATGCTCTAAACTGCTTTGTGATGGATTGTTCCGCACTATGGGAAGTGGTTGTACTAAATCTGTAAATCTGTAAGCCTGCTTGGAGTGCCCTCCCTGCTTAGCGTGCATCTTACAAAGGTCATGTGTTACCCATTCATTTGGAAGAGTCTGTCAGGCTGCTTTTTTTTCCCTTTTCTCAGTAAGGCAGTCCTCTTCATCTTTCATCACTTCTTTGTTAGATTTAAGAGGTAATTTTAAAATTATGATACTCCTAATAACTACGTGTGTTCTTCCTTTTATAAACTTACTTCTCATACTGGACTAGGAAGCTTTATCTAATCATGGTGCTTTTAATCCAAAACAGAGGTGGTGATGCTTTAGAGAACTGCAGCAGTGAGTGTTTGGGAAAAGATGTATGGACTTGCTCACTAGTCTTAAATTAGCAGTGATTACAGTCATTGGATTAATTTTGTCTCATTGAAGATGAACAAGAAGTTGAATGAGATGATACACTTGTTGTTCTAAAATTAAATACCTGAGTCTCTTGAGGAGAGTAAACTCAATCTTCTAGGTGTGATTAAGGAAAACATTCTGGTTGTGAGTCTTGGAGTTGAAATTAAAGAAGATCTTATTTCTTATGTGCGAGTGCAAGGGAAGATTGCAGGGAAACCTCTTATTCGTTTGATTGTTAAAAATTAGCTTGGTTCTTGAGTCATCTAAAAATGTAGAGTTGTCTTTTTTGAGGGTTTAGGTTTCTTTGTGATTTTTTTTTTTATGTAATGCAAACTGGAAGGAGTAGGGAGAAAGATGTGTGCTTGCAGCTTCTGTGGGCTCCTGATTTACGGGTGTTACCAGCTTTCAAAACGCTGGTGCTCTGTTGTAGAGAGGAGCAAAAGTCCAATCTCAGCTTTTGAATGGTGGAGTTGTGAATTGCTCTACAGTACTGCTTTTCTTGTCTTTCTGAAACTGTTGTGGTTTTGAGATTAGTTGAGCCCTTAAGAATAGGGATACTCAGTCAGAAGATAGATTTGAGCATACTAGGCAAAGAACCTGCCAGTCTTTCTTTTGAAGATGTATGGATGTTAAGTGTGGGGAATGATCTCAAATGCTTTTTTATTTTCTCTTTAATTTTCCTAATAGGAATTGAAAGATGTGGGTCACCGTGATCAAATGGCAGCAGCCAGAGGAATTCTGCAGAAGAATGTTCCCATTCTGTATACGGCGTCCCAGGCCTGTTTGCAGCACCCTGATGTAGCTGCTTACAAAGCTAACAGGGACTTGATCTACAAACAGCTTCAGCAGGCGGTCACGGGCATCTCAAATGCTGCTCAAGCGACTGCATCAGATGATGCTGCCCAGCAGCAGGGTGGAGGTGGAGAGCTGGCTTATGCTCTGAACAACTTTGATGTGAGTTTTGAACCCTTTATGGAGAAAAAAGTGGTAACTTCAACTCTCATGTTTGTTCACCTGATTTACTAGCAACAGCTTGCTCTTGTTTATATTGCCTGAAAGATCATTTGCTACTGAAATACAGCGAGTCTCAGGTAAAGTAGGCTTTTATTTAAAAAAAGTCTTTTTCCAAACTAGGATCAATGGAATATGGAAAGTTACATATGTGGCTCTTGGTGATTGAAGGCTGTCAAGTTAAACTAGCTCTGAAATAGCAGTTAGCCTACTGCTACATTAGATGTAAGCCCTTGGTTTATTTGAAATTGATTATTTTGTGATATATTTATGTAATGTATTCTTGTAGGTGACAGGAAGACTTATAAAAAGTGAATAATGTATTTGGAATTGCCCAAACTACCTGTTGAGAGGGACATGAAGTGGGAAGTTTAATATGATCTTTGGTTGGGAATGAAGTAGTTTCACACTGCTGTGTTGTACTGATCTGTCATTTTCTTTATCTTGCATTCAGTAAGTTACTGAGGATAGCCATGCATTTTTACTGAGAACACTTCCCTTTTGAAGGCAATATTCACTGTCTACCACTGATTCAACCTCTGAATTTTAAACACCTTGGCACTAACTTACCTCTAAAACTTTATTTAATCTTGCAAAGCCATCACTCAAAAGGTGTTCAGTACTTTTGGTTTTGCCTGATATTGCTCACCTTTGCCTTTTTGCTCTTACCACTCTGTTCCTCCCCTACATACTTCCTCTGCCATGTTTCTTTTAACAGGATATTGTACTATTTGAGTTCTTCCTATGCCCAGTGTGAAGCCTTTCTGTGTCCTCTGTTGGGTAACAAGAGGATGTCATGGTTGTCTGTATCTTTGTGACTATTATATCAATTTTAAGTCTAGTTTTCTTAAATTCAATCAGTTGCACGTTCAGCTACGTAGATCTTGAATGTGGCTCAGGCTGGCAGCCAAGGGGTCGCAGGTTAGAGCAGGTATCTGTGGGAGGGGAAGGCCCACACAAGGGGTTAAGGACTGACTCTGGTATGTAGAATTGAAGAAGCAATTCAGTTCAGGTTCATGGATTGGCTAATCTAGCTCAAACCATGATTTCTGATGTATGGCCGTATTTTACCGTATGAACTCTCTAACATATGGCCACTTTTTTTTTGAGTGTTGCAGTTCACATGGCGCTTTGGAGCTTTTAGTTCCACTTTGTGAGGCGCTCTCATAGCAGCAGGGCTTGTTCCTCAGGCCAGTTTCAGCACGCGTTGTGTGTGATAGCTTTGTCATCTCGTTCCTGCCAAAGGAGACTGACAAAACAAATGTGTTCAGGTTCTTGGCAGATGTTATCCCTGCACTTCATTTCCTGCTAGCGTTTGAGTATTATTGCACTCTTGTAGCGGATGCCTTGCACACACACATCCCCAAATACTCCAGTGTTTTTACTGTGATAGTAAAATATTAAATGGCTACCAGAAGATAACATGATAATCGTTATCTCTGGTTGTGATGATGCAGCTCTGGCGTTGTAGCATATTACCATTGTATCATCTGCACGGCTAAAAGTTTCAGGAAAAACATGGAGCATGTTTGAGAACACACAGCGTGTTTTCATGCTAACGCAAAGGCTGCGTGATTACACCGTAGGGAGAAGTGCCAACTGGCGGGAGAAGCAGTGGTTGTGACGTTGCTGTTGAAGCTCGCTGGCACGCAAACTGATTATGAAAGCTCCCGTTTAAAAAAACCTTTGGGGCTTCTTTTATAAAGGGTGAGCAACATCCTCCCCACCTGCCCCCGCAGAGGGAAGAAATCCCACCCAAACTTTAAACAAATCACCAAACCAAAGAATTTTTCCTTAATAAATTGCAAACCTGTGTAAGTAAACCACTTGAAAGTACTATCAAGGTGATAAATACTACACTGCTTCTTCCCAGTGAGCTTCTGTGGGCGGTGGTACTGGTCCCTAGAAAAGCAGATACTTCAGCACTGCTGTTACAGCCTTGCGTCTCAGTATGAGCTGCGCTTACTAAGACTCTGTCAAGATAAACCTGCGAGTTTTCTGCCATGAAGAAAATTTGGTATCTGTGTTGTTTGTTACATCCGTGTTGATGTTTCGCTTTGAGAATACCATTGTCTTTACCTGCACGGCAGTGAAGAGGAGAAAGACTAGATAAACTAGGACATCGGAGCACTATATATAGAGCTAATTTTGGACATTTGTTTTCCTTGGATTTTTTGTTCATGGTGGGATAATTATATCTGACAAGTTAACTAGTGAAGGCATGTCTGGATTGACATGTAGTTAAGAAGAGTTCTGTACTTTGAACCTCATTTGTGGTGGCACGTTTGATTTTTGCCATCCATGTAACAAGGCTTCCTGTGGCCAAGTTTTGTGTAGCTGTCAAAGCAGCACAAGAAATGACTAGCAATATAATCTGCTGGGGAACCTTTTAGTAATTTTACAAAACTACTCATGAAAATCTTCCTCAGTGCCAAAATTGTGTGGCGTTTGCCTTTTGTGCTGATTGGGGGTTTCCTGTATACGGTGGTTGTCTTGATAACTTAACAGCAACTTACTGCTTGGTCTGATTACTGATTTCTAAAACCTTTATTTTACTAGAAACAAATTATTGTGGATCCATCGACCTTCAGTGAAGAACGTTTTAGGCCTTCCCTGGAAGAGCGCCTGGAGAGCATCATTAGCGGAGCAGCCCTGATGGCTGATTCATCCTGCACACGTGATGACCGACGGGAACGTATAGTTGCCGAGTGTAATGCAGTGCGACAGGCCTTACAGGATCTACTTTCAGAATACATGGGGAATGTGAGTATCTTCTGTTTCTTTGGTTTGTGTGGTTTTTAACTCCATGTGATTATCTAAAATGTGAAATCGAAGCTGTGTGTCTCGATGCTCGTTTGTTCTGTTCCCAAACAGAATTTGAACAGTAACCAGTAGTCCTGAAAGGCTTGTCGGGAAGCAGGATCAAACATACTTAAATCATCAGTGATGCTTATCTTAAAATTGATCCCTAGTCTTCCAAGCGATTATTATAATCATAAAGTGTTAACCCTTTGGCATTGTTTTTATTTTATGACTGTTAGTGTTGGCCTGTATACTAGTTCTATTGCATTTCTCAGTGTTTCTGCCTCGGTTTACTTAGGATAACTTGGCTTATGGAAAAGCAGAGCTACTTCACTTCTGTTGAAGCTTGGAAAGTTTAACTGTGTCATCTTTTTAGCTAAAGGCATAGATTCTCAGAATCAAGCTAATTACTTTTGCTACTTGGTTTGAGTAGAGGTGATGTACGAAGTTAACTATTTAGTGAGAAATCCTGAGAACAGTTTGGTATAAATACTGGACTCTGAGCAGTTTTTTCCAGTGTCAAAGCATTTAATGTGCACACAGTGTTTGAAGCCTGGGAGTGTTTCTGCGGTTGGAGTGTCACGTCATGCTGATGAGCAGCTGTGTTTGAGGGCATCATGATATAATATTGGACTTGCCTCCCCTCTGTTGCCTGTTAGACTACATCTAGGACTTTGAACTTTAACAGTATTTAAGTTGATTTCAGTAAAAAAGTTGCAGAAATGGTAGCTGCTTAAGCAAACTGCGTGACTTGTAGCACTGTGGCCAGTAAAATTGGCTGGAGAAATCATAATGGGCTGAGGCAAAGTTTGTTTACGCTTTTGAGCATGTCTGAGGTGAAACTTAGTTCAGAGATACCTTTTCTTTTTCAGACAGTAGAATTTATTTAGGAACATCGCTGTGTTACGTACCTTACCTTCAAATCTTTCAACGAAAACTACTTAAGCGTAGAGTAAAACTAGTCCAAAGGCTGCCATGTGCACACTAGGGTGCTGTAATTTGGAGAACAGATGCAGTGTGTGGTAGAGAGAAAGTAAAACAACGATTTCTGTTTACCAAAGACAAGGACAAAGTAATTGAACAAAACTGAAAGCCAAGTCTTATATAGCCTGCGGGCTGAGCTAGGTACTTTATGTAGTCTGTCTTAATTGCTCGTGAAAGTAGCTTGCGCTCAGCGTTGATGCTATATAGAACTTCAGACTGCAACTGGGAAGCAAGCCGCCGAGTTGTGCCATTTGAAATTCCTTTCAGAGCAGGGTGTTTTATTAGTATATGATGCATCTGTAATAATCCCTCAAATGAATGTGCTGCTGGATGGGATGAAGCCCTGTCGACATGATTCAGAAATAAAACATCCACCAAATGCTAATTAAAAACGTGGAAGTGGTAAACACTCGGTCGTGCACATAAGAGTTGGTGGCATTTCCCTCACTGAAGGTTGGTCAATACCTGTCTAAGGTTACAGAGCTTTGCCTCCTTCTGCAGTAATGCCTATCCTCCTCCTCGGCTGTGTACTGTTGTCTCCGATATGCAAGTTAAAGTAATCATGTTGAGTTGGAAAGAATGTATTCCCTGCGTTATCTCTTTTAACACATTGTGAAATTTGTGGAGCATACTGAATTTTTTAAAGTTACTGCTATGTTATGATTGTAGACAGCGTAGTTGGGGAAATGAGATTAGAAATGCAGTGAAATGGAGCGGAAAAAGCAATTGATAAATTATGGTGAAAATGTGGGATGGTGTGTAAAAATCCATACTGAGGGTAGGAAAAAAATCCTCAATGATTAAGCTGAAGAGTGAATAATAGTTGGGAGTCTAAATGGTGAAAAAGGCTTGATACTTCTACGGGAAGAGTAGAGATGTGCTGACTTACAGTAGTGGTAGAGGAAATGTCATATCATGTATATGTATGATGTACCCACAGCTACAGTACCCAGCCATCTCCTGTTGTGCTTTTCTCCAGCCTCCCTTTGAAGAAGGAAATGAATCAGGCATTAAATCTGCTAATTGCACAGCACTTGCAGTGCATCATAAATCTTATCAGAATGCTAGAGCAGAGGTATTTATTGGCCAAGTGTTAAAATTCAGAGAGAAGATGGCATGAGAAATACACGAGAAAGGCTGAAGCAGGGGAATGTCTTGAGGCAGATTCCCTGTCGGTTTTAAATGCCTTCTGTTTTAGCGACTTCCTTTTAGCTTTTGGCGTTTCTTTCAGATCTCTGGCAATAAAAAGGCTGTTTTCTAGATTGTTTATAGCTCAAAGTTTAGTCTCTTAGACCTATAATTTAACTGTCTCTATGGACCTGTCCCCAAGGGTCTGTAAGTCCGCGAGCGTTGCAGGCTATGTTACGGTGCGTGGCAGAAGTTTCTGTCTCAATAAGAGTTTGTTATGAACAGAATTGTAGGTTCTCTTGGCCCTTGCTTCATCTGCTGGTATGGTGGTGACACCTGTGATTGTGCCCCTAAAAAGAGGGCAAGATTTGATTGTTCAGTAGTTTGTTAGAAAAATTTGTATCCCTTTTTCTTAGACTGGTGTGCTTTTGACTTCCATTCAGCACACCCCTCCTGCCATTTTCAAGAGTAGCCCAACTTGATCTCACTAAAGGCCATTATTCTATCTCAACAGCGGTCAGTAGTAGATGCCTACAAGAGGGAGGACAGTAACAAGGGAGGTGTGCAGTTTAACTTGCCCCAAGTATTCCCCAAGTGCTAGCACTCTGCAGCTCGGATCCTTCCAGAGGTAGTGCCGCCGCCTGCCTTTAATGGCTCTTGATGGACTTTTCCCCAATGAGTGTTGTCCAGTTTCTTTCTGAACCTTTATAAAATTACGGCATCTGTAATCATCTTCAGCAAGGAGTTCTCCTGCTTAAATAGGTGCTGTGTGAAGAAGCATCTCCTTTTGTTTTGAAGTAGAACGATCTTCTGCCTATTCTGTTGGATGTTTCGTCCATCTCATTTTGAACAGACCCTGAGCAGTTAGTTAGTCCCTACTCCTCCTTTCCTACAACATTTGTTTCGCAGCTATATCATGTAGGAGACTTCTGTCTTGTCTCCCCCAGAATGAAGTGCCCTGGTTCTATTAGGTGTTTGCCGTAAGAGATATTCAACACCTCCTCTTGACTTTGGCCATGCCCTTGTTATCAAACAGCATGATCGGTTAGGGTGGGATTTGTAGAGCGAGTTAGGACTCAAGGCCCGCACTTACCTGTGTTTCACAAAGTTTGCATCAGCCGGTTGTAGCCTAGCCCTATGGACTGGGTGCTGGTTAGCATTTAGTGTGGTGATGGCTCTCTCCCTGTTTAGGTTCACTCAAAGGAAATCCCGCTCTTGTCTCAGAGCCTTCTTGGGCACAAGAACCACGGAGGGCAAAGCAGCAGGCATCAGGAGATGGGTTTTAAAACTGTGCTTCTGATCTGAGCCAAAATGCTTGTGTAGACACGTTCCTGAGTCTCCTCCTGTGCCTTGTCTGGGTCTCCAGGTTCCCTTTGAGATTTGGCGATCAGAACAGTGTCTGCCGCTCGGGATTCTGGCACACTGTGGACTCGTATAGAGTCATGGTGTTTTCTGGTTTCATTCTACAGTCCTGTACTAACAGCACTTAACACCTGATTGGCTTCTGGACGGCTGCTGAGCACTGAGGTGGTATCGTGATGAAACTGCTACCATCAAGATTTAGCTTCTGAGTCACAGTGGTAGGAGGCTGTTTCTGTGGATGTTAAGTTAGATGTTTTTTCCTTTGTGCATCGCTTATGTCCGCTGAGCTTCATCTGCCACATTATTACTCAGCCTCTTGGTTTATAAGCCACATTGCTTAAAATGCCAGCTGCTCATCCCTTAATTGTAGCAGCCGATCCTTTAGCTTTTTCCCCCTCATCTTGCACTTCACCTAGGGAGAGCTGGTTTCCATTATGGCTGTTGCTCACTTCTCACAATTCCAACAGAAAATAGGTTTCCTTTTTAAACTTGTATTGCAGATCCCTCCTGGATTGAAATAGCAAACATGAATATCTAGATGTATGTGGTTTGGGTTTTTTTTTTTGTTTGTGTGGTTTGTTTTTTTTATTACTTGGAGTAAGCTTTTTCCTTACTGCTAGTGCTGAATGATGGAGCAAGAATGGGAATGCCTAACAAACCTCATCATCGATTCTGACTAACATAAAAGTGGAGAAGTACAAGGTCTTGGATCTGGGATCAACTGCCTGGAACGCAATAAATCGACCACATCAGTCATAGCTAAGTTTGTAACATAATTAATTCATGGCAAGATTCAGATCTTTGATGCTGTGTTCAGGCATTCTTGGTGTGTATTTTATTAATTAAATGAAAAGATTTCAAAGCATGTTTGAGTTTAGTTGGATATCGATATCAGACATGCAGGGGAAAAGGACAGAACTTGAATAATGTTCAAGATAATAGTACAACAGTGGAGAAGTTACTAAGAAAGCTAGGATCCTGCGGTCAGCAATATAACAAAATGCAACAGAAACAGTCTTTTGTGTCTAACCTCGTAATCTTATGGGGTAGACATTCACTGGCTGCAGTTTGCTTCAGACAAAAAGTATGAAGCAGAATATTTTTTGACACTGCTACCAATTTATCCCAGTGTTGCCTTTGCACTGGCAGCTGGTGTGATACTTCCCTCGGTGTAGAAAGCAGGTACAATTCTTGTCAACATCTCTGCTTTTCTGTACAGTACTAGTCAACTCTGCCTCAAATTTATACGTATAGTTTTCATTGCCATGTATATACGTATAGTTACATTAGCTAAACTACTTAAACTGAATGCATAAAAGAGAACTGCATTTCTGAGAAGCCGATATGTAGAATGGAGACGTAAGAAAATGTGTCTTCAGACACAAAAAGCCCCAAACTTTAAGTTGTGACAGGGTATGTGCTCTGTGCTGTAACTCTCTGTGGGTGGTGTTAGTGTAGAACTCGGGCAGCTTGCCCTGGTTTTAGCTGCTGTGTTAAATGTGGTAAATATAGGAGATTGTGGGTTTTGAGGTTGGGGTTTTGAAGTTGGGGTTTAGCGGGTTAGAAAGTGCAGGACATCCGCCGGAAACTTCACCGACCGCTTTCATCCTGCTCTCAGGTTGACTACGTGGAACTTGCAGAAGATATCAGTTACCTGATTGACATGTAAGACTGGAAATAAAAACTTCCTTAAGCTTTTGACAGTTCATTTTTATTGCTTGCTGCCAGTGCCTTTAGGGATGGGGACAGTTCGCCTTCCTTCCATAAGTGCTGTTTTAGAGCCGTTGAGCAGAGGTGTCCAGTTCTATTTAGTATGCACAGAAATGTGCAGAGAGCTCTCGCTTTAAGCCTGTTCTGTACCCTAACAATTTCTAATGCACATAGCTACCCTGTCATACACACACCAGTAACTCGGCCATGTACTGGTATAAACTGTGTCAGAAATTCTAGTTTGGCTAGCGTGGAATGTGAACCCAGAGCCCCATTGTGTACAACATGCTCTTGTACAATAAAATCCCTTGTTACTACATTTGGAAATGATAAATCATGTTACATAAAGTAGCTTGACAGGTCCTATTTCAATGGGAATTTTAATGCTTTCATATTAACATTCTGACTGTGTCCTTGACTGTCTGGATTGCATTAGAGGTGCTTGGCAGCAAATGGAGAAAAACCATTTGGGGCCGGTTTCAGAGCAGGCATTCCAGGCACAGATTACTTCAGCGGATTCTTNCCCCCCCATCTTCTATTCAGCCTCAAGTGGTTGAATACCGTAGCTGGGTGTATTTGGGGCTGGAGGTTGTATTTCTTTTAATGTAAACCAGATTAAAATCTAACAATTGTATAGCACAACTTGAAGGTAAGCGAAGTGGCGGAACCTCAGGTTGCTGCGCTGCCTAGTAGGAACTCTGGCATGCTGGGCAGCGCGGCTTGGCTCCCGGAGTATCTGAGGTAGGTCTCAGCGTGTCTGGCTTTAGACTTGGTGGTCTCATAACTTGCTAAATGCTTGGTTTGCACCCTGTTCCCTTGTTTGGTGTGCTTATGGAAATGTACTGCTGCAAACGAGTACTGTTTTCTCAATCTTAATTGCACTATTTCACTTTTCTTTCCTAAGCATCTTTGAGCATTTCTGATGCTTGAAAATGAATGGGCAAGAAAGTGCCTAGCTTATCTATTCAGTATCTTTTGGGAGAAATAATTTTGTCTTCAGAACTAGCAGCGGAGAGTACTTCTACTCCTGACACACTTGTGATTTACCGAATGGAGATGTGGTTTCATTGTGAATTTGCCTATTAATAATGTTGGTCCACAATTTTGTATTCCCATCAAAGATCCAAGCTTGGAAAGAAACATGTGTGAATTTTCCACACGACTGTAAAACTTATTTATAGGAAGTATCCATATATTTGAAAGGGCTCTTGCATAGCCCTTTTAATGAAAGCAACTGTTTCTGTGGAAAGAGATGTGAATTAATATGGCAGACTGCTCCATATTTATGATAAAGATGTTGATGAAAATTCTGCCTTGAGATAATCTACACTTTCTTTTTTAATATTGTTTCTGTCAGTTTAAGATGCTTGAACGCTGACGTGATGGACGTGGTTTGAAAGCCTGGATAGATTTTCCTGTCATGGACTTTGCTGTTCAGTAGAGAGAGCTATTCTGTTATGCTGGGCACTAATTTCCATAGACATTATCAGCTTGACAAAGATGCTGCTTTTAAAAACAAAATATTTCTGAAGCGATACGGGTTTTAATGCTTACAGGCTGACATAGATTAAATAATTCAGCATCCTTGGTGTGAAGCCTGATGAAGATGATGATGGTTTGTCACTGCATCAGTTGGATGTTTTGGCACAGAAACAAACTTCCAGGTGCCTGAGACTTAGCATGGGGTACGTCTTCAGAAGACATTCTGGGAACTTCTATTTCTTAGACAGTAATACAAGGGCCTATAGAAATAAGCGGAAGCCAGCTCGTGCAAAGCTTTGTCAGCCCTGTGAGCTTTGGGTTTTAAAGCTCTTCAGAGTTCCCCATCACTCCAGGGGTTACTCTGAGCTTGTCCCAACATGTGGAATTGTTGGTGTAGAGATCCCACACGACCGCTGCGATGGCAGTGCGCAGCCTCAGAGGGGAAAGAGGGCATCGCATCTGGGCTTTGGTTCTTCGTCATGACTGGTGGTGAACAGCAGCGCAGCCAGCCTTTGAGGCTCCCAGCTGGTTTGAGCAACTGGCACAGCTTTGAAAGTCCTGAATACTTTTTCAGGCCCAAGGCACCCTTTGTGCTATGCAGTGAGAATGCATTTCTTAAAGAAGCATGTGGCTGGCTTAATGCCTACTTAGAGGAACCCAACAAAGCCCAGATTGCACCTGAAGTCTAGTTCCAGCATGAGCTTGGCAGTCTGTTGAAGTCTTAAATCATTGCTCTTCTCCATCCGCTGCCTTCAGTGTTTGCTGCTTGTTTGGCACAAAATTGCTAGTAATAACTCTTCAATTGAATAGATTTGACAGTAGCTGGGACTTGGTCTAAACTGTCTTGTGCAGCAGTACAAGAGAGACCCTTACCGTCTCTCCATGCTTTTCAGCGTTTCTGTTGTAGGCTCTTAATACATGTAAAAGAAGGAAAGTTGCTGCCCTTGCTTCCAATCCTTACTCTGTTTGTGTGTGCAGCAGAATCGAACTGTAATGCTATCTCTGAACTTGAGATATCCTGTAGATACCTTGTGTGGCAATGAAGGCGTCCATCCGACCTGATCCCTCCTTTCCTCCCCCACCCCTGTGGGTTGGTATTGATGAAACATCTCTCTTTCCTTTCTTGGTAGACATGTCTATCTGCAATGTTAACACACATCTAATATCTTCTAATATTACGTGATAAATCCAGGTTTTTCTTAGTCTAATGTTCTTCAAATAACATTTAACTGAAAAAATAAGCTGCGCACACTTGTTTGTCATACAGTGGCTGGCATTTAGCAGCATTTTACTTTTGAGCTGTAAACCATTTTACATAAATACACTATAGTGTATGCATGGATTCTACTTTTAAATTCTGTGTTTTGTGACTTAATTGAATCCTACTGTTTTGTAGGAAAATATTTGAACTTTATCTGTCTGTGTAAGATTACATATTTAGTCACCCCTAACGAAACTCCATTTGGTGATACTTGAGTACTCAAAGCCAAAATTGAAGAGTATAGACGGAACGGAGCATCTAAGTTTGCACAGTGACTACTGATCTGTGGATAAACAGTCTTTTAGCCTCCAGCAGGATCATGCTCTCAGTGTGCAGAAGTATTACACACACAACTGGGCTTTTCAGTTCCTCTTGTTGGAGGAGAGGGGTGATGGAATTACTGCATAGTTGGAACACTACAATTCTTGCATTACAACAGAATACTTGCATCTCAAGTCCTGGGCTTCCCCTTTTTTCTTTAGCCTTGATCTAATACAAACTTTCAATTAAGTTCCTATCTTTCTACAAGATGAAATTCAAAAGATAACAGAGAGAATGAGGCCAGTTGCTGTCTGTGCACACATGGCTCTGTTACTGTCTGATATTGCTAATATCCTCTCCAGTTCTCTGGTGATATGCAAAACCTGTTAATGCTCTCTTTTTCTTTTGTTTTCTTTTGTTCCTAATATGTCTTCACCTTTTTTTATAGATCCCAATGCAACCAGTTGACAGGAACCTGGTGTTTCTATTCCAGATGTGGTGTTTAACATCTGGACCGTGCTCTTTGCTTAACCTGTTTTATCCTGTGTAAGAAAGCTGACGTTCTGTAACGCTCATGGCATCTCCTGGAGCTTTAGACCTACTTTGTCCCAGAAAGTCAACTGAATCGATACAGAATAATTAGCGTTTGTGGCTTATCCAAGTAGTGGCAGTCTTCCTGAATGTAAATAGAGGTGGAAGAGTGATTTCATCCTTCTCATGTCTGAGGAAAGGGTGAGGGTTAAGCTATATCTTGGAAGGCTGTTGAAATACAGGAGAAAATGTTGGCTTCCTTCTGGCTTGCAGAGACATGTTTCTTCAGCAGGAGAGACAGGAGTTAAGAGGCAAATGGGCAAAGGAGAACCAGAACAGAGACAGAGTTAAGTCTTCTGCTCAAAGCTATGTGAAAAAACTTACTGTATGACTTTGTTGACGACTGTATACTCAAAAATTATTCCTGCTGTATTGGCACTCTAAAAGAGTCCTTTCTTTACAATAATGGCAACAAACCTATAGGCTCTCCAGCCAAGAACTTCCTTGCAAAGGTGTGCTAAAAGATGTATTTTCCTCGGCAACAATTAAAAAAGTTTTCCCGGGGCATCAGGCCATAAGAGGAAAAACCCAGGGCATTTGCAAAGTCAGTGAAAAGGCGAAGTGGTGTGATTCTGAGCTTGCTTTCACAAATAGCTATGCCTTTCATAAATTGAGTATATTTTGCTTTAATATCTGTATGTTTCAGACTGAAAGCAAATGTTGCGTGATGTGCAGCCATTCGTGGATTATTGACTCATACTGCATATATGTTAACCTCTGACTGTCAAGAAAAAGGTTTTTGCCATTCCTTGGGCTCTCTACTGTTGCCATATGTGGCCAGAAAAAAAAAAAAATTGCTTCTAGGTCAGAATCTCTTCTGTATGCCTGAGGTGCTGTCATCTGTGGTTTACTGAATATGATAACTTGAATTGACATTATCAGTTACTTTATGAAACCTGCGGAAAGAACTTGGAAAATGAAGCCTGGTAGCTTTTGGCGGGGCGGGGGGGAAGGAATAGAAAGGCTTTGAAAACAAAAGGTTCTTGGTTTAGAAACTAACTTTATGGGTATGGTATATTGAGAGCCAAGTATCTCTGTGGAGCAAAGGAAATGCAGGTGATGTGGGTGATGTGAACTGGCGAGAGATAAGGTACAGTGCCTGTGGATGCAGACGGGTCGGTCTGGTGGTTGCAGATGGAGATACCAGGTCTGGAGGCTGAGGTGATCAGGCAGCAGGCAGGTGTCCCTGGGGGGGGTGTGTGTGTGTGTGTCTGGCCACCCAGCCCTTTCTCCTTTTTGTCTGCTCTGGATTTCCTTCTAGCTTGCCTTTCATCCCCTGCATTTTAGGGAACGTATTTTAGCCTGTTATTTAAAAGATGTACTCGTTGAAAAAAAAACCACACAACCAAAACCTACACAAAAACACAAACAACCAACCACCCCACCCCCCAAAAAAAAAAGCAGAACCAACAAAAGAAGCACACAAAACCAACATATACACACACCCCAAGCTATTTGTTTAAAATAATGACAGTTTAAGATTTGTCCATGCAGTCCAAGGCTGCACATAGGGGCAATCTGGGGAAGTTGAGGCACTTACTATCTTAAACTATTCAAACCTTCAGCTAATTCTTATAACTGTTAAATTTTTTATGTTGTCTTGGTGTAGGAATGTAGATGCATAATTTCTATCAAAATTAAAAGAAATACACACAGAAGTATTAAGGAATGCTGGAGATCCTGAAGTACCTTCCTGTGACATCTTTGAGACACCCTTCACTGTGTGCTTGAGACTGTCTATATTTTGAAGTTTTCTTCTGTCCTGATAGCAGCTTGTGACTGTTTGTAACTGATGGGTTTCAGGTTCATTCCAGGTGTTGATTGGCACTATTGGTATATGATGCTTTTAGAAAGCCCTCTTTCCCAAGTAGGAATAAACCCCTGGGACTTGTTTGTAGCACACAGTCCATCCTATACCTAGTGTTGGAAGGTCTCAATGGATGTTTCTTCTTTTGAAGCTTGGAAGTTGTGGTGAGGTGGGGGTCGGCCTCTTCTCGCAGATAACTAGTGACAGGACAAGGGGAAATGGCTGCAAGTTGCGCCAGGGAAGGTTCAGGTTGGAGATGAGGAGAAAATTCTTCTCTGAAAGGGTGGTCGGGCATTGGAACGGGTTGCCCAGGGAGGTGGTGGAGTCACCATCCCTGAGGGTGTTTAAGGAAAGGTTGGATGTGGTACTTAGGGACGTGGTTTAGTGGGTAATAGGTGGTGGGGGGATGGTTGGACTAGATGATCCTTGAGGTCACTTCCAACCTTAATGATTCTATTCTATTCTATTCTATGTGAATGCCAGCAGCAGCCCAAGCCATGTTCCTCCATTTACATGCTAGCCCCACGTATTTAATCTAATGCTGTGCATTGTTTTTAAGTATGCATTAATTTTATTCTAAACATCTTCTCCAAACCCCAGCAATTAATTCCACTCGTGTAGAGGTTGAGCAGCTGGCTATGTTAGATTGCCCAGGTGGCTTCTGTGGCTTCAATTTCATTTCTCATTTTTCAAAGGGTTCCTCTGTGTGTCTTTGCCCGCCTCACCAGTCAGCTTCTGGACTGTGCAGGGAAAAAAATTGCTTTTTGGGGCTTACTCGCTCTTGCTTTTGAACCCCTCCTCTGAGGACTGACTTTATTGAGTCATTTCTGGGGAGGAAGGTGACAGGAGAGCTCTGATGTCAAGTACAAAATAAGACTGCAGCTGTATCATTTGATACTGTTCCCCTTAAATGCCAAATTGTGAATTTCCTTAGAGGCAGAATGAGTTTTTGGGCACCTCTCCAGGAGTCAAAGAATCCCAATTCTAGAGGTCACTGGACTGAAAAAAGCCAAGAAAATGAGAAGTTAATGCAGAAATAACTGGAATGTTTAAAAAAGAAAAAAGTTGAAAGCCCTTCTGTAATGCACCTGAGCAGTTGACCCCTTTGGAGCTAATGGCCTACAAGATGGTCGAGTTACTTCCTGCAGGATCTTTTAATCAAGGAAGGCAGGGTCTTCACAAATTTAAGCTGATGTTCTTGTGTTGCAAGAGCTGATCTGAAGCAGGTTGGCTCTCTTGTAGCTGCCAGTAAGATTGCTGCCCAGGGTTGCCTGGGGACAGTGCTCATCTCCCACTTCTGTTGCCATACCCAGCAGATTCACAGTTTGGTCCAGGGCCCTCTGGAGATCACCCAGTCCAACCCCCTGCCAAAGCAGGGTCACCCCCAGCAGGGTGCACAGGGTGGCATCCAGGTGGGTTTGGGATCTCTCCAGAGAAGGAGACCCCACACCCTCTCTGGGCAGCCTTGCCCAGGGCTCCATCATGCGCAGAGGGAAGTTTTTCCTCATATTGAGATGGAACTTCCCGTGTCTCAGTTTGCCTGTTGTCCTGTCCCTGGGCACCACTGAGAAGAGTCTGGCCCCTTCCTCTGGACACCCACCCTTTAGATATTGATCAGTATTGATCAGATCCCCTCTCAGGCTTCTCCTCTCCGGGCTGAACAGCCCCAGCTCTCTCAGCCTTGCCTCAGATGAGAGATGTTCCAGCCCCCTTATCATCCTCACAGCCTTCTGCTGGACTCTCCCCAGTAGTTCCCAGTCTGTCTTGAACTGGGGAGGCCAGGACTGGACACAATATTCCAGATGTGGCCTCACCAGGGCAGAGCAGAGTGGGGAGGAGAACCTCTCTCAGTCTGCTGGCCACGCTTTTCTTGATGCCCTCCCCGGACACCATTGGCCTCCTTGGCCCTGAGGGCACTGCTGGGCATGGGGAGCTTGGTGCCCACCAGCACTGCCAGGTCCTTCTCCACAGCGCTGCTTCCCAGCAGGTCACCCCGACCTGTCCTGGTGCTGGGGTTGTTCCTCCCGGGGTGCAGGACCCTCCACTCGCCCTTGCAGAATCCCGTAAGGTTCCTCCCAGCCCAACTCTCCAGCCTGGCCAGATCTCCCTGAACGGCAGCGCAGCTTCTGGTGTGTCGGCTGCTGCTCCCAGCCTGGTGTCATCAGCATGGCTGAGGGCACCCTCTGTCCTCTGTGCAGGGCAGCGATGAGCATGTTGAAGACCAGACCCAGTGCTGACCCTTGGGGCACACCGCTCGATACGGGCCTCCAACGGGACTCTGCACCACTTCTCACCCCGAAAGGCTGCTCCTGTGTATGCAGATGTGGTGGGACTCGGCTACGGGAGCTGCGACTGAAATGAATGAGAAGATCCTGTGAGGAATGTGTGTGTGTAGAGAAGAAGGTGGTACTTAAGCAGCAAATCTTTGCGTCCGATACTCCCCCTTACACTGTCATGATGACTTATTCACTGGGAATGTAGAACTGGCTTTTCAGTGACAGGTGTTGGAATCGTGAAATCTCCAAACTTCCTCTAAATTTTTATCCTTGATCAGTTTTGTAGTGCTGTGGAAACGTTTCCACCCCTCACTGTCCTCCCCCCAGAAAAATCATGGATGCTCTCAGCTGGAGTTTAGGAAATCTTTTTGAAAGAGCAGGACTATATGAAGTACACAGGGAACTTGTATCCCCGGTGCCGTTTCCAGTAGCTGGATTAATTTTATGCCTTCCGCAAAGTTGCTCTGTGACTTTGGTTATATTACCCACTTCTGGCGCAGAGCCTGCGTAACGGGAAGGGTGCTTTCGGTGCTAGGCTGCAGTGAAGCCTGTATTCAGTTACAGCTTATTTCTTGGTGTAAAACTGAATTTAACCAGCTGGGTTTTTTAGATCACTGTCAGCTTAAGTACATTCAATTTCCCTGTTTTTCTGTGCCAGATTGTACAGTTCTGTACATTAATTCTGTTTGTTTTGAATAGCTGCTGCTTTATCTAATGCTAATTTAAGTCATTTATCTAATGATTCCTTTACAAGTAGAGGCTGATACAATAAAAATGCGAAATACCTCTGCATCCCACAGCGCTCTGCTTCGCCTTGCTGCTTCTTTCGGAGTGCTTGGCTTGGGTGATGCTACCTCCCCGCTCTGCCTCAGATGTGCTGAGTGTTCCTAAAGAGTTTATTTCCTTTGACATTCGTTTTCTTTTGAAGAAGGGCAGCCACTTTGTATGTGTCAGGCTTGCGCTGGAATTTTAAATACTTTAATGCATTCTCATTATCTGCAAGGGTGGCTGGCTAATTAGTTAGCTTAGTAAATAATGGCTTGATAGGGTCTCTGTAAAAGATGACGTTATGCACGCCACGTTTTTAATGGCTCTTTAATCCTGCATGGTTCCTTGGTGAGTCGCTTGCTGTAGGTAAGTGGAGGTGATGGGAATAAGGTTGCTGGCTTGCTTTAACTGCGAGCGGCGGTGACAACCTGGCGCTCAGCGAGGGCGGCCGTGTTTCAAGCAATTTTAACTTCGCTTGCCTCCACAGAAGACATTAATTACCGAGATGCACGTGCAGGAGGGAGAGAGGATACTCCTGCTTTTCGGTGCTGGCAAGGCTGGAGGTGCTTGGTAGCTAGTCCCTCGACAGGCAGCTTTTCATGCTATTTCCCCCCCCCTTTTTTTTTAATGCCTTTTGCTTCCTGTCAAAGGCAACTTCATATCTAGGTTTTTTGTTGTTATATTGCAGGTTAAGGCTGCTGAATCCCTTCCTACAGGAAATACTTAAAAATCTGTCACAAACCAAAGCTATTTATATTCCTAATAATGAATAAAGGACACATTAAATCTAGCTTTGAATGTCTTATGACCGTATTGGTAGGATTGTTTTATTATCTGTTTCTCCGAGCTGTCTTGCCAGGAGTTAGGTGGCTTTACTCCCAGATTTATAATGCATCTCTTCCTCTTGGAAAGGGCATATGCTGTCTTGGCTCACTCTTTTTAATTTGAGTTTTGCAGGGGTCTGTGTTGTTCCAATTTTAGTTGTTCTATTTCTAAAGCCTTTTACATGCATGTAAAATATGATAAAAACTAAAATATTTCAAGGCTCTTACAATTACTGCGGGTGTAAACTACAGCCTGCTTTTCATATTTCTGGATATATCTATTAGTTCATGTAATTTGCAAAGGAAAAACTTGAGATATTCTTTAGATAAGGTTACTAATTAACATAAAAATGAAAAATCAAGCCTGTAAAGGCAGCTCCGCAGTAGTGGATTACTCACCAGCCCCAGCAGCTGTCTCGTGGCTCCCGCAGAAGCATTTTGTCCCTCTGATTTGGTATTCTGAGACGTTCCCCCATCCATCCTGCTACTCCCATCTACCCAGCCATGCTGAAAGTGAGATGAATTGACCTGTAGCCAGGCTTAACTAGTCGTCATTCAACAAAATAGCTTGTGAGGAAACAGCTGTAAGTATTGACAAAATATTGTGCTGCCCTCCTTGGGCTCCGGGGTTGTCATTCCCAAGCAGCCTGGATTAGGCTTCACCTGGTTGCACTGCAGTTGTTGTTTTCAGTTGGGTGCTGCAGGAAGAAACACTGTAGGTTGAAAATGGAGCTTTTCATCAGCAATTCTGATACATGCGTAGGGTCTGTGTAGACCCACGTCGTAACATGTGGAGGCTGTTTGTTGCAGGATGGTGCCGACTCGCTGCTTTTCCACTGCATGTTTTCTTCTGCTCTCTGCTGGGTGGGGTGGGAGCTGGGCCTTGGGGCTGTGGTCCAGGGTGGCCCAGGAGGAGACACCTGCCTGGTCCACCCCTGCGCTGCAGAGAAGCAGCCTGGACCTGGGTTGCTGGAGTCCTGGGCCCCAGCTCTAGCATGCACCCTGCCTGTTCGTGGTGGGAAGGGAAGAGAAAAGGAATATGTGCTCACTAACTCCTGAAGGAGCGGGATGCCAGACCCACTGCAAAGTAACCTCCCTACATCTGGAGTTGTGTAAAAATAAAGCCTAGACTCCCTTCTGCCTCCCATCTGTTGGCTAGGCATGATCTGCCATCTCTCGGAGCGCTCTCAGGAGCAAGTATGCTAACTGAACGGTGCTGGGGACCTGTTAACTTCAGGTAACTTCACTGGGTGCAAGTCAGAGCCCTTCAACCTGGCTCTTGGACCTCAGCTAGAAAACATGTTCAAGGTGATGAGAAACACAAACCTCTTACATCATGCAAAAGTTATCAGGCATGTCTACTTTGTTAATGCTGCATCTGGGTCTGGCTTGTAGAGTCCTAGCTTTGGCCCAGCATCATGATTTAATGGGAACTGGGAAAACTTAGTTTTGGCATATGATATATGATAGCCAATTCCAGTTTTCTTCTGAGCTCTTAAGGAAAAGATGTATGTTGTTGCAGGATGATTTTCTTGGCACCCTGGCACTTTCTTACCATTACTTACCTGTGTGAATAGGTAGTTTTGCCTCAGCAGTGGAAATGTGTTCTAGAGAGATAGAACCTGTGTGCTCTGTCATAAAACCGATGCTGTTAGCTTCTTTAGATGTAAGGAGAAGCCCTAAGAGAATGCCAGTAGCTCCATTACCTGGTAGTGGTACAAAAGTACTACAAAAAGTTTGAGGGAATCCTCTTTTCCAGATCAGACATCTCTCCCTATTCTCTTCCCCTCCTCCCCCATATCACATGTGAAAATAATAGTAAGAATTTTTTTTAAAAAAAATAATACCACTTTGTGCCGTTGCAATATCGCTTTTCCCCTTAAGAAATCGTACAGTGATAGGACTAGATGGTAATTTTAAAAGTTTGATTTCACCATTGCTTAAAAGAGGGCTTGCTGAGCTACTGTTGCCTGTGAAGATACTTAATGAAACTGCTTATTACCCTGCAGCCAGAGCGTGGGGGGCGGGAGGGAGGGATGGGTGGATGGACATAAGTTAGTAACTGGGCTCCTGCAGGGGCTGGGCATGAAATTTATCATTCCACATGGTCAAGGTTCGATTGTCTGTGAGATATGAACTACTTAGAACCCAACCCCAGCGTCTTCCGCTGCTCCCGGATCGCCTTGAGTGGGAATTCAGGAGAAAGTTATGGGGATTAGGAATGGGGTTCAGTCTGGAGCAGTCCTGAAGATTTTGGGCAGCTGCCATTAGAGTTAAAAGATGTTATGAAATATGGAAGAGGACTAATTTGGTGTGGTTTTCTTTTTGTTTGTTTGTTTGGGTTTGTTTTGGGTTTTTTTGTTAAGGAACAGACTCTGCAAGAGTGAAGCAGCAAATTATAGCTCTCTTGAGGAAGTAGTATTTTGGGAGTTTTTTTTATTATTAATGAAGATACTGGAAAAATGTTACTAACTTGAAATACCTGTTTCAAAGGCAGTGGAATGCTTTTGGTAACCTAGTGGTAAAATAGGCCTTTCCTGACTATAAGTGCGTTACATAAAAGAAGAAATAACCAAACCACTTGTCAAAATAGAAATCAGGCTGTGTAATGGCATTGGTAGGAGCTGTTTTAATAATCACAAAGTTGACTTTTTTTCTGCTCAGAATGGTGTGGGGTTTTTTCCTGGCTCAGATCACTGAAACCTGTTCTTGTTCTTTATCATATTTTTGCACCTTGTATCTGTGAACAATCTGTGTGATGTGGACTTGTCATTTAGTCCTAATTCCTTTGGTAGTTTAAAACATTTGTCTTGTATAAGCAAGTGTTGGAAATGGTATCTAGTAATTATTAAGGAAAAAAACCCCATCATTAAAATTGGTAATATTTTTAGCAGGTTTTACCCATTTTAATTGGTTTATGGCAACCGAGTGATACTAGCTGGAGGTTTAGATGGCCAGGAAATGCCTGAAGGACAAGAGAGATGTCCTGCAGCTGGTAGTGGGTAAAAAGCTCAGAAAAAGGCAGTTGTGAAGCAATAGGCACACAATTTTAACAGGCATGGGTTTAGGGTAAGGTGATATGGTCAGGGCTGGTGTACTTATATATAAGATAAAGACAACACTAGTTACTGGTTAACATAATAACCAGGGGTCTGGTACTAAGATGATATACTTGAAACGATCTCTGTGCAGAGATTCGCATCTGCAGAGGCCCAAACCCTTCTTGAAACTAAATTTTTAGAAGTTTTCCTGCCCTCCATAGGTAAACTTCCCCATTAGTGTTTTTTGTTTTGTTGGGGTTTTTTTGTTTGTTTGTTTTGTTTTGTTTTGTGGGGGTTTTTTTTTGAGATTTAATTTTGATTTTTTTTTCAATATTGCGCTCAGTTTGTACTCCAGGATCACTGGTAGCATGTATTGCAGGTGGATTTACTGTGTGTAATCTCTATTATTTCATATGTGTGCATAATTAATGATTTAGAGGAAGGAGGGGGTTGGGTTGTTTTGTTATTTATGTAACCTCATCTTTTTTCGAGTGGTTTCCTTGTATTTTGATGGTTCCCAGTGGATGCCTGATGGTCAGGGAGTACAGACTGAGTTTTGTTCTTGATTGCTACGGCACAGGCTGAAGTCAGGGGAGTTCCAGGGAACAGAATGTGCTGTGATGTGGCTGGGTTTGCATAAACACTTGAAACTTTTTTTTTTAAAGCCACTGATCTCTTACTAATTCACCTGATGAAGATTACTGTTTTTGAGTAAATGGTGAGTAAAAGTTAAGTGTCGGAAAGTTCCTGCTTTGATGATGCAGCTTTCCTGTTGTTGTATTCGACTGATCGAGTGCCCACTAAGAAGAAGAAAGCAGCCTGCAGTCTAGTAGCATCAGCTCATTTGAATGTAGTATAAAACTTTCATGTGTCTCTGGACACTCTCATTGACATGCTTTGTCAAGTTAATTGTTGTGCATAGACAGTTGTAGATATGAAGGGGTAATATTCCTGAAATTTATCTGCATGGTGCGCTGGAGTCGTTCGCCGCTTTGTCAAGTACTTTCATTTGACCACCGTGGTTTACGGCGTGCTGTCAGACAGCCGTTAGTCACGGGAAGGTCCCGGAGCGCTCTCGAGCTGCGTTAGAGGAGGGTACTGAACGCTTTCACGTGCTGGGTCTCCGTGTAACATTACTGCTTGTGTGCAGGTGCTTCTTGCACAACCACCTCGCTGTGTGTCAGGTGGTGGTTGCTGGCCCGGTCCCTGCTGGTAAGGGTACATCCCTGGGCGTGGGAGCAAGGGCTTTGAATTCATTCTGTAAATGCTTCTCAGATTTGGAACAAAGTGGTGGTTTTCTCCAAGTTTGAGATTTGTCAGTAAATACCTACATGGCTGACAAATCCAACACGGAGCGGAAGAGGCACTGCAACTTGTTCAGCAGTTCCCAGCACCGAAGGTATATTGAAGTTGCACGCGTGGTCTGTAAATAGCTGAAATGCCTTAGTTCTGATTTCACTGTTACCTTGTGTTATCCAGGGGACTATGTGGGTGTTTAATTATTTTAACTATGGGCAACAGATGTCCCTCAGCCAAAGGACTGACATATTTTAGCTGGTCTACAGACTTGCTCTCCACTCACAGACAGAGAGTAGTAACTGGGAAAAGTTCGTTCCATGTGGGACGTTGAGCATCATACTTTGTTGTTTCAGTGAAGGATGTACAGACACCTCATAAAAGCTGTTGCTATAGACTATAGGAACTCATTGAAGGTATCTGTTACTTTTGGTTTCCTCAGGAGAGTAGTGTCATGTTAGAGATGTAGTACCTGCCAAAGCTTACTGTATTTTTTTCTGTAGTTTAACCTGATCAAATGTCTAATCTCAGCCTGTTTTGAAGTTTCTGGTATCTTAGGACTGGACACTAATTGCAAGCAAGAGGCATCTGTCATGTCAAAGCTCTCTTATTTCCACAGCTGCCAGGGTGCTAATACATGTCCCAGAGCTGAACTGGTCATCCATAGAGAAGAATATAAACTAGAGATGACTTTCTCTTCCTGCCTGGCCTGTGGCTGTTAAATTCTTGAAGCCCTGAACCCTAAAGATCTACACTTGTTATAGACTTCTCAGCTGTCACCAGGAGTTACCAAACTTGCCTGCCTGTATTCCTCTGGATCTGCTCTGCAGTCATCTCCTGCGCTCCTGGCTGCTGAGCTAGGTGTCTGTCCTACCTGGAAGCAGTGACACAGCTATCTCCACGTTTAGGACTATCTGGAAAGACTGAGGAGGATTTCCTTAACCTTTAAATTATACAACCAGAAATTCAAGCATGGGGTTAATCTGAAGTCTCTGTAGACCTTGGTACAACAGATGTTGCTGTTTGTTTGGGGACGGCATGCTTCAGGGCTAGACTCGATCAATAAGTAGTTCTGTGTCTTTACTGAAGTGTGTTGTCTTATCCTGAGGACAACATAGATGATGCTTTAATATCTCTTGCTCTTTAAATTAGAGGTATATGTTAGACCTGGGGGCTTGCAGAACAGCCCGCTGCGTGGTTGTCCCAACTTAGTAGTTTGTTCCTGGCTCGCCTCCTTTGATAGGTATGTCCTGAGGATGTTCGCTGTGTGACTCCCTTTTGGGTCAGGTGAGCCAGCTGGAGTAGCTAACATTTGGTTTACCCAAAGCAGAGATGGTTAACAAACCTTCTGGAAGTGTCCGCAGCGCAGGGGAACGGATACGTGTTTTCCCCTAGTTAACTGTGGCGTGATGCCTTTTGCGATGGGAACTCCCTTGCAGTCCGTGTCCCTGTCCCCTTCCCCGTGCTCTCACTGCTAACGGGTTGTGTCATTATTAGCTTTACAAAGAGCTCTATTAATTCTACATTTTTTTTCTTCTCTGAAAGATTAAAATCATAAGGTGCTATCCAGGTTGAAGCAATCTATTTGAGGGCAGAAATTGATAGTCCTGGCTAACAGCACATGGCTTTTGAGGCAGAGGTTCTGGATACTCTGTGGATTATTTAGGAGTTAGTTAAAGGGAAGAGAGCAAATGCATCCTAATAAGAATACTTGCTGTAGGGTTGAGCTGGATTCCACGTTAACACTCTTCTCAATATTTTTAGCTCTCTGCAAACATGTAAGTAAAACTACTTTTTGTAATAAGCTTTTCTGTGGTATTTTGTACGCTTCATAAAGGATATTTCCAGAATTTTTGTAGCTATATGGTTGAGAAGTATCTTGGAAGGACCTTTCTACTTGAAATGCATTTCCTGTATCTAGTGCTGTCTTTAATCTCATGCGGTCTCACAAAACCCGTTCTACCTATTAAATATGCAGTAAAGCTGTTCTGTTTGTTAAAAGATTGTATGTGTAAACAGCAGAAGTCCTCGTTGCTCCTGTATTTTAAGATTAAAAATTCAGCTGCAACACTACCTTCAGATTCAGAGCCATTAGAATGGATTTTTCAGATTTATTCTCCTGATTATAATACAGAAAATTAATTGCTTTTGACTGTAAAGAATTATGACCCATTCATTATTTAAGGACCTTCTTGATGGATGAACCTTTTCCACTTACTTGAAGACTTTTCCTGAAATAAGACTGCTTTTTAAAACTGGTATAAAGCGTAATGCACCTATATCCAACAGTGGGTGCTCTGCACACTCTTTAGGGGTAAGAATTGGTGGAAAAGAAAACCAGCACTTTCTCTGTGTCTAGTTTGAGTATTCAGCCTACAAGTAATAGACCCTGCTGGGAGAAAACAGGGGTAAGTTACTTGAACAGCATTTAAAATAAATACTTTGGTTTTTTAAAAGGAAGATTTATTAGTTTCTTACAATGTCTTGGTAGCAGGAAATCCCACTTTAGTTCTGCTTGTGTTTGTACTGGAAGTGTTTGTGGTGTGTCCTGGGGAGCAGACCTCATGTTTAACTCGGGATATATTCCCCTCTGGTCGCTGCTCAGCCCCTAGCAGCTGTTTGTTTGTTATGCTGCCAATTCAGAAGGTCTCAAATGATTTTTGTGTATATTTAAGTCTTTGGTCTCATCCACGTAGCAGATGAAGAATGAAGAAAAAGTCAAATTTCTTGGACATTGTTGATTAAAACCAGCGGAAGAACTAAAATAATGTTTTAGTTCCCTCTCAGCCCAGAAGTGTTTGCTGAATGCCCTTAGTAGCCAAACCTCTTTAGTCATGTGTCACAGGAATAAACATGACATTTTGTAATGAGGCAACTGTAGTCTGTTTTAGGTTGCTCTTTCATAGAATCACAGACTGGTTTGGGTTGGAAGGGACCTTTAAAGGCCGTCTAGTCCAGCCCCCTGCAATCAGCAGGGACATCTTCAACCAGTTCAGGTTGCTCAGAGCCCTGTCCAATGTGATCTCAAGCGTTTCTAGGGATGGGGCATCTACCACCTCGCTGGGCAGCTGTGCCAGGGCCTCACCACCCTCAGCGTGAAGAATTTCTTCCAAAATAACTCCCGGAACACGTGGTTCTTGACATCAAGTATAACTGATAGAACTTTAATTCATTATAGTACAGTTGTTTTCCTAGTAACTATTAACATCAGGATCTTACGGTGGGTGAACACTTGCAGTGGATCCTGTCCTTAGCCTGTACGCTCACCGGAGGAGAGAGCCGGCGCTTTCCCAGCTATGCTGTGGTGTTCAGTTCGTTTGTGCAGCCCTCGCCAGTCAGATTGTTGAGTCTCAATCTTTTGGTAGTTCTCCTAACACAGCCTACACTTAAAAGTAAGTTACTAGCGATGTTGGCATTTCCTTGTTACTAATTGGATTTAAAGGTTTTGCATAGTGTATTCAAATACCGTTTTTTCTCTTACGTATGTTACCTTTGCTTGTGAAAACTAGTTTTGCATTTGAGAAGTGTTTTTTATCTTAAAATTAGTCTCTTTGAGAGTTTAAGAAAATAGATTTATCATGTGCTGCTTTGAAGTATGAGAAGGATTTGAGAGGCAGTTAGCCCACTGACATTTAAAACCCTTGAGAACTTGTTCCAGCCAAACCTTTTGCAAAAAAGTAAATGCAGCTAAGGCTTAGTTACGAAAATGATTTTAGCTGGCAGTTCAGTGTGTGTAATCACCTTGGAACATCCTGAAACTTGTTCTTTTGTTCAGCTGTTGTATCAAGGCTTTTGGGTTGCGTCCCTGAACTTGTCACTTCCCTACATCAGAACCTTCCTCAGTTATTGAAGCACCGTGATTTTGAATGTCATGTCTAAAGAACACTTCTTGTACATGGAACGTGTTTCTGACACTTTCTGGATGGCTGTAATTCAGCACTGAAGTGATGCCTCGCTAGTCTGACATCTCTAAATGGTACAGATTGTTTGTCCTTGCTAAATTCTTGGCAGGGCAGTCCTGTTGGAAACGCCACGCTCCAGGCTGGCACCACCGCCACTGGTTGTTCTAGCGAGTGACCTGAGAGGAACATTCGGGGTTAGGGCCAGGTCTCGGCAGCCCTGCAGGCAGCCGCTGCCGAGGCTCGCACCGGCACACCGGAGAGGGGCCTGCTGCCTGCGCTGGTTCTGATGCGGGTGCTCACACGGGTGCAGTCTCACGGGCTGAGGGTTTGGCTTTGGTTTGGTTTTTCACTCTTGCATCTTGCCTATACAGACAATTATTGTGAGTCAGGAGACATCTTGTTTGAGAAGAACCCGTGCAGACCAGCTCGTTTATTGTAGTAAACCAGAGGGGACTATATTTGATGGGATTGTGACAAATGGGCTGGCCCAAACCTGACTTGTCCGCTTTGGGTAGCGCTGACGCGCTCTTAACCTGCAGAGGATGTAGGCTGGTCCTTACGTGTTGTGAAAGAATGTGCTTTTGACACCTCTGTTTGAAAAGGGAGGAAGAAAGAGGCAGATTCAGTTTTACAGTATACACAATTTTAATAACAAAATTTTTCTGTACACTGCACTTTGTTTTATTCCATTACTTACACCCCCTCCCACCAGAAAGTGGCTCCTTAAATGTAATTTAAATACAATGCATCTAAGACGCTTTCTTTTTAATCTCTGGTTGCTAAGCTGGTAGAATAGTTCACTCACTAATGTTTTCATGATAGTAAAAAGAAAAATGGGGTGAGGGGTTTTTTTTTGGTTTTTATTTTTTTTTCCAGAGGAGCGGTTGAAGGATGGTGGGTGCAGCTTCTCGTGGCGTACACTGGAGGTACAGAAGCTGCATGTTGTTTTGCCCTGTCTGAGCCTTGATGTGGACCCATCTAAAGCTTCTGTTACCTCTCCCTAGATACCTCTCAAAAGGTTTTTATACAAGATGTGAAATGCTGAATTTCCAGATGACTCTGAAATGATCTTTAAGCGTCCTGCTAGCGTGATGGCTTAAAAAGCAAAGCCTGGCACCAGTTCTGGCGTACAGGACTCTCTGCAAGGAGAAAGGCCGGAGGAGCTGCTGCTGTGCAACTGCCTTTGATTTTTCTTGTTTCATTGCTTGTTCTTTTTTTTGGGGGAGGAGAAATACTATATCCCTCTCTGAACTTTTCATTTTTATGGAAAACTTCATAAGAAAGATGAAATTCAGCTTTTGGGTAGATTTCGTTGGTCTGAACAGATGGATTTTGATAGCTATGCAGATTACAAAATTAAATCAACTTCATTTTCATTAAAGTAGTACAGAAGTTAACTTAGACACATTAAAAATTAAGTGTGTAGTGCAGATTTCTGTTTTAAAGCCACTGGATATTTCTGATTTTACATGTTAGCAATAGGTCACTGTCTTCTGAGGGGGATAACGGTGCTTAAGCTCAGATGCTGAGATTTGCATTGCTAGGCTTATCGCTGAAAAATCACATCATTTCTGCTTGGGGGGAAAGGCAGACAGACCCAAACATTGATACAGCAGCATTAATTATGTTTCCATCTGATAAGAAATGAACTCTGTGCAGAGGAACACTTCAGCCGGAGACTAAACGCTAACCCATTTTACTCTTTTATCGAGTGATTTTTAGTTGTGTGCATTTAAATGATGATCTAATGCAGAGCGACTAACGAGAGGGGAACAGAAAGCATTAATTCAGACCTGTTCCAGTGTGATGACTCAAAAATTGAACTTGTGCTCCTAGGTTTGCATTTCACTGACGTGTGAGGGTGGGGAGGAGGGAAATAAAAAAAACGCTGGCTGGAGATGAGTAAGGCTGGAGGAGATCTTGGGATGGGACGAGGATCTCAAGAGCAGTAGAAGAAACTTTCATTTCTAAAAGGCCCTGAACATTCACGTGAGGCTGTGCCTAGAGGCAGCGAAGCGCCTGTAATGCCATTCAGTACCTGTAGATACTGCGGCTGTGCAACAGAGATGGTATTTGGGGGGACAGCAACTTAATGACCTCTTGTCATCAGCCATTGCTTGTACTGAAATACCATGAATTTAAAGCAAATCATTGTGGTTCTTGTTCCATAAACAGAATAAATCAGAGACTGCTGAGTAACGCAATTATTACAATACCCGCCTTGGAGTCTCGCACCATTGAGAATGGAAGACAGTAACTTTTTTTTTTCAAATAATAATAAAAAAATATTAACAGCCTCTGGTTGTGTCCTTGTGTAGAGCGATGGCTTTGCCTGCCGTTTGCTGTCCCTCCTAAGGGAATTCAAGTTGACTTCACTGCTAGTGTTTGACATTCTGCGAGTTTTATGATACCTGTTACCCTAAATGTAATGTTTGCGGAATTGCTTTGCTTACGCCTGGAACCTGGCAACAAATGGTTTTGGAAATGGCAGACATAAACCACGGCATTTGGGAGATTGGCTGCGTATTAGCGTGTGGTACAGAGAGTCCAGGTAAAATTGAACGATGCCGTACTAGGCTGTGTCTGCTGACCTCCTGTCTGCAGGGCAGCGCTGCAGGAACAGGGGGAACTGGGGATACTGGTGGGGGAGGGAAGTTGGGCGCCTGGGTGTATTTGCTGGAGAGGCACTGGAACAGTGCTTTAATGCTTGGAAAATTAGTATGAGCAGCTAGGGTGGAGAAGAGGATTAAATCCAGCACTGCTGGAACATCTGTCTTTACTCTTCTTGGGCAAAACTGTAAGCTAATAAAGGGAATGGGCTTCTGCGCAGAGCTGGGGCGTTGGGAAAGCACCTCCTTAGGGAGAACCTCCGCACTCCGTCAAGCGGCCGGTTCTCTTCACTGTGTGGAAGACTGACGTAGTACTCCTCAGCTGTCTTGCAGCAAGGGTTTCTGCTGGGCCTGGAGGAGGGACATGGGATTCCTTCTTGCAAAAGCAGCTGAGGACACCAGAGTTTAGTATTTGACATCTGATGGTAGATGATAGTGCAGCAAGATTATTTGGCTGCCAGTATAATTAACGAGTTTGGTTGGAACTTTGCTGGTACCCTACAGCTGTGCATGAAAATTGTTCCCAGAAGTGTCTGCTTCCCAGTTCCCTGCGGTGTGGACCATCCTGTTGGTTAACAGGAGGTGAGGGAGGTGCGTGGCAGGGACGGGGTGCTGCTGAGACAGCCCAGACCAGAGCAAAAGGCTGGGCTTAAGGGAAGAGCTGTAAGGACTTACTTGGGGTAAGGAATAAAGCAAGCCTTTCTACAAGCAGCTGAGCACCCTTGGATACCAACACATTTTTGTATTTATCAGCTTAGGTCTGGCCTTCTGGCTCGCATGGGGTTTAATCATACAGAATATTTGCTCTCTGTCCACTTGCCCTGCAGGATTTATTGTATTCAGTTAAAAGCAGTAATTGATTTCCTACAATAGGTGTAAATCGGCTCATTGTAGTATAAACGGTTAGGAGGGTTCAAAGGGATCTCTATGGAAAACCATTAGGCTTCGCTGAATCTCTTCCACTAACCTACAGAGTCCCAGGAAGTAAACAAAATACTCGGTTTATAATAAGGGCACTGTATGTAAAAGCAAAATGATGCAAATTAATATCTTCAAAACCAGTAATTGAAAAATCTTTATGTAAAATCTTAACAGAAGTCACACTTATCTTGCTATAATTGCCTCGGACGAATTAATTTCACAATAAAACATCAAACCGTTGTATAATTGCACCCTAAATACCTCACTAAGTGGTAATACAGATATATAAAAGCAGAGTGAAATAGCAAACAGATTTTTTTATGCAGTGATTTTTTTCCTCTTTAAAAAGTTTGCGTAATAGTTTAGTACAACACAATTAGCATACTGTAATTACTGATTTGTTCAAGGTATGTCAACACTGTGAGGAATTTTTCTTCATCGGTGTGTGCTGGTAATTGTTTAACACTGCAGCATTGGACACAATACAGTTTTTAGTTATACATACATGAATATATATATAATTTTTTTTTCATCCCTCTGGTCCTTTTAGCTTTGGTTAGAATGTTTACAATATTTGAGCAGTTGACT
>VWZZ01006360.1:774436-795558 GCA_013399095.1 Psophia crepitans | reverse complement strand
TAGATCTGCAAATATTTACATATAATTTCATAATATAGTATAAATAGCAATATGGTACTTCTGGCTAAAGGAATCAAATTACTCCTTAAGAATGAGGTGCGTGTGTATGTATATATATTTATATAGGATTTCTTTAAATGGCATACTAGTTTAGGTTCTGTCCCGTATCAACTAAGAAATGAAACATTTTTCAGTGAACTATTCTATAAAGTAATTGTTTTCCTAACTTATCAGAAGGTATGGTTTTGTTTGCTGGGTTTTGGGGTTTTTTTTTGTTTTTTTAAACTGGTGATTACCTTGAATTTTGGAAGAGGAGGACAAGTGAGAGCTTATATTACAGGGGCTAATTCTGTCTCCAGAGAAACCAGTGGGGTTTGTACATGAAAATAGCTTCCAGGCGAGAGGAAGCCTCAGCTGGGGGGGCAGTGGGGGACAAAGAGAGCCTTCTTCCTTCCTTCCTTCCTTCCTTTCCACTTCTCCTTAACCTCGCCTTGATATTTACTTTTAATTAAGAAAAACTTGCACTGTAAGGATATTTACACATGAAAAGGTGTTGAAATGCTGTTTGTTCGTAGCCGTGAGCCTGAATTCATGAAAAGCAGCCTCAAGTCAAACCAGACAGCTGATAAGAATTGAATGCACTTAATATTTCGAATCGATCCCGTCGGACCGAGCTTTCTGAAATAAGCTACGCTGCCTACTTTGTAAGCGCCTGGAGAGTCCTCCTGCTAATTTGTGACCGTCCTGCTAATTTGTGAGCGTGTGAACTGCTCCTTTCTGTATCTTTGTGAGCTGTAGCAAGGTCCCTTTAAGCCAAGCTATGAATGCAGATAGGAAAACCATATTTCCAATAAATGGACCGGTCCCCCATGCACTTAAACCCCCACCTGGACTTTCATTGCCTTTTTGTTTGTTTGTTTGTTTCCCCTCCCCTTTTTTCTTTTCTTTTTTTTACTGGAGTGAAATTATCAGAGGAGGAAAATCTTCCTCCACGGCTGCCTTTGAAGCGACCGGAGCCAGCTGGAGCGTTTGGGATCCTACAGCTGCAGTGGAACAAACGGAGCGCATGTTCCCCCCGCAGATCTCTGTGCAGATACCCGGTATCCTTCCCCTCGGACTGTTTTCATTAGAAAAAGTAGAATATGGAGCCTTGGGTATAAATGTTTACACACAGTCATATAATTACATAACATGAAACATTTTACATAGTTTGAGGTGAGCATCACTTTAGACTTTTAAACATTAGGAGTGCAAGTTGAATGTAATCATTGCTTCTTTGACACTGAAAATATTATGGATTCATCTTTTTAAAAAACTTAAAAATAAAAAATACTGCACCACTCCATAAACAATGTTTCCATTAAGTAGCTTGGAAAATTAGGCTTTATGTCAACATCTGTAAAAATTAGAATCTGATGTAGGTCCCCTACAATTTTAAAATAGGTTACTTATCTGATTTAATTTTTGATGGCATGTGGGTATTATACTTCACATTCTTTATACGGCAGCTGCTGACACTTGCACTGTCCGTAGCCGTTGATGATGATGAAGGGTCCTTCGTGGGTGGGTTCGTACTCGTTATAGGGTCCTTGGTCTGACATATTTGCCATATGCAGCCGTGTTTGGGATCGGAGCTGCCTGTGGTTTTGAATCATTGAGCACTGCCTAATTCTTCTTAATGTGGGAGGGCAGCACTTCCTGGAGATGAACACTATAAAAATGATAAAAAAGAAAGAAAACAATAAAGCCATTGTTCCTGTAATTACCCTCTGAGTGAAGATGGCATTGTTTGGCTCGGGGAAATGTTCTTCCGTGGTAACGACCATGCCTGCCGTAGTTGGAATCTCTTTGTCTCCCATATGGAAATGAGAAGAGCTTATTCTTTTCGTGTACTCGGTAGTGGGAGCTGCGTAAGTCGTAGCCACGGGCGTGACAACAGTTGATAAATTCCAGCAAAGCTGAAAACCATAGACTGCATCCAGAATATCCTCTCCCTGGGTGTGGTCGGGGCTGTGGCAGAGGATGGAGTGCTCCCACCGACCTTGGAAGCTACTCAACCATGTGGCCAAGGCGCAGATCTTTGGGCTGCATTCCCACAGATTGCCGGAGAGGCCCACGGTGGTGAGGGATGTTAGCGAACTTAGGATCTTGGAATCCAGAACGGTGAGCTTGTTGTTATCCATTAGGAGGGTCTTAAGGTTAGGCATAGTTTCAAAGACTGTTAGGTCGATGGCTTTGATTTCATTTCCAGTCAAATCGAGCTTTTCTAAGGTGCCCCAGGTCCACTCCATCCCACATGTCAAGTTGCTAATTTTGTTCCACTGCAAGAAGAGCGTGTGCAGGCTGCTCAGCCGGAGGAAGTGAGCAAAATTAATCTTTGTCAGCTGGTTGTGCTCTAGGTGAAGCTCCCTCAGCTTGATTAATCCCGCAAATCCGTTGCGAGCCAAACTTCGCAAGCGGTTTGTGCTCAAATCCAGGAACTCCAGGCTACGACAGTCCCAGAACAGGCGGACCGGGATGGTCCGCAGGGAGTTGGAACGCAAGTGCAAGGTCTGTAGCTTGCGAAGGCCGTAGAAGAGCTCGGGGTGCAGAGAGGATAACTGATTAAAAGAGAGGTCCAAATTCTGCAGGTTAAGCAGCTGGCTAAAAGTTGTGTTTGGCAAATGAAAGATTTTGTTGGAACTTAAGACTAATTCCTTAAGTTTATACAGTCCTTGAAAAGAATCTTCTCTGACTGTTGCAATTTGATTATGATCTAAGTGAAGCCAAGTAAGTTGACTGAAGCTTGCAAATTGATCCCTTTCAAGTTCAGAAATATAATTGTGCCTCAGTGACAAACCTAGCGAGCCCTTTTCAGTGGTGTTTGGCACTGAGTGAAACCCCTGAGAGTCACAGTAAAAGAGCAGCTTCTCACAGCGACATTTTGGTGGACAAGCCATGCCCAAGGCAGGCAGCATTTTTAAAACCATACTCATTGCATATAGTGCTGCCAGCATACGAGCCCCTAATGGCCACTTGAAATGTAAGCCTGCAGAATATAATTTAGGAAAACAACAAGATAGGATAGCCTTATCAGTACACTTTGAACATCACGGTGGAAGATTTCACTGCAGATAACATTGCCATGCATTTCCGACAAGCTAATTCTAAATGCAAGAAACAACTTACTACGAAACACACGATACTCGGATATTACACTTAGGCTGAGCCTTTATCTCTATTACAGAGAATTACAGGGTCACGATCGGAAAACATTTTTTTTTCTCTTTTCTCATAAGGTTCAGTGCAGAAAAATTTGCTTTAGCACCGAAGTGCTCCTTTAAAGCACAGCCGGTCATTCATTACACAAGGTATATAGAAATGCAGGAACTTACCCATTCTTTTGAGTACATTGGAGGTTGCATTCAGTCGTAGTTTTAGACTCAACGCGGTGAGTCTGTAAAAGGCTCTAACGTAAGATAGCCTTTGAATAATTTACTGGGTTTAGTGTCCTTTGATATTAGTGCAAAATTGGATCCACGATGCTCTCTTGGAATATTCCTTTTGAAATCACTGGCTTGATCTCCTCTGACAGGTCTGCAGTTTTTAAATCAATGCTTAATACAAGTTTTCGTCCTCGGTGGCTGTTTAATTGAAGCTCACGTTTTCTTTTTCCGCAGCTGTGGCTTCCTTTAGTCCTAACTTGTTGATGGCAGATGGGTGGCTTATTGCTGAGAGAAGCTCCTGTAGTAGCATGAGTGCATTTACTGAAAAGCTTTTCAGGGAAGCGGTACAAGAATGGATTTGCTTATGCGCTGCGACCACACAGGGCTGTATATAGGCTGACGTCACCTGGTGACGTTCCTTTTGTTTGGGTTTTCCAGAAGCTTTGCTGTTTTAAAGCATTATGGTGCATACTGTGATCGTGTTAAAGACCACTGATAGAGCTGGGGAGGTGTGTGTGGGGGGGAATCAGCGGTGGGAGTCCTTCGTCCCCATGATAGAAGGAATAGGAAGGACTCACACGGCTCCGCTCCCCCCCCTGCAGCTGTGCTGGCTGTATTCAGCTGGCGCTAAAAGCAGCGCAGGGCTGCGGTTGGAAGTGCCTTAGCGCTCGCTGCTGCCCGTTTTCTGTTAAATATCGCTGCATAAAAGGAACTTTCAGATGCGAAGTACGCGCGGTTTGAACAGAGGATGCTGGTTAGCACCAGCTTTTCGCAGAGGTGGGAGGAATTTGGGAGCTTAAAGCTACGCGTAACAGCTGCGTGCGAGCGTGGTCCCTGCGAAGGGAGAGAACAGTCGTTCGAATGAAGTGGTGTGTCAAAGTACAGCACGCAGTGCGGGAGCAAAGGACAGGAGCTAACGTTTCAAGCGATGAGAAATTTCTGGAAAAGCAAAGCTTGCGTGAGGGCACAGGAAAAATTTAATTGGAATCCAGCTTGACAGCATGCAGTTATGAAACTAGAAAATCTATTTTTTCCCCCCAAACGGTGGCTTTTGCGCTTGCTTTTTCCTGGAGACTGGAGCGCAGGAGAAGTCGAGAGGTTGGCGTTCACCGTGGGGCTCAAGGCAGTTTGAGGGCTTCCTTGCGGTCACCGATTACATTCTGGTGTCGTAAGCCCCCTGTGACAGCGGGGACATGACTCCCATTAGCATCCCGCTGCAGGGTAGGTCTGTAACTGTTATCCCGTGTGTTTTAGAGTTTCAGAAATTTGCGCTTGCGGAAACGGTGGCCCTGCGAAGCCGTCTGTGCTGCCGCAGCTGAGCCGCTCTCTGGGCAGAGCTCCTCCGTGCAGCGTGGAGGAGGCAAATCTGCTGTCCCGGCTTCTTGTTTTTAAAGTTCATTGTCCTTTTACCTGGAGCAAACTGCCCCCCCCCCCCAGGACAGCTGGTACTGAAAGGGAGATGAACAGATTCCAATTTACATTTTTTTAATGGTTTTAGGATTTTTGCATGTGTGTGCGGGAAAGCCTTTGGAGCAGCTGCTCTGGCCTTGACTCGATGTGAATGAGGCAAAAGAGTGTCAGCTTCCCACTCCAACCAACTCGAATAAGCTTTTTTATTTTCACCTTGAGAGATAAAGCAATAATGTAGTAGAAGGCACTTGAAAATGTTTGCTCTGTAGTGGCGAAGTATTGCGACCTCCAGATATGGGATGAGCTGCGAGTAACAAACTGACTGTGCTAATGGAGGAAGATGATGAATTGTGTCAAAAGAAGATTCTAAAAGAAAAGACCTTTGTTATGAAGCTTCTGGTTCTACTTTCGGTAGAGTTACTGATTTAGACTAAGACTTGCTGTTTTCTGCCTGCTTCTCCCTTCGCTGCCCCATGTCATGACTGTAACACTGACTGCGATGGTACTTCTCTGCGGTGGGCTGTCCCTTCCAGAGCAGACTGAAGGGAAGTGCTAAGTAAAGAGATGGAGGAGATGAACTCTTTAAAAACAAAGAAAAAGAAACCCTCAAACCCACTCAAAACCCAAAGCAAAACAAAACCCCCCCACCCCCAGCCCATCAGGAAAGTATCTAATGAATAAAGCAAATGAGGAAATGCTAGATAGATTTCTTAAATTGGGGAAATCTTTTCACATTTGCTCTAGAGTGAAATAAATACATGGAAATAAATGACATAAACGTATCTAAAGAGTTTCTTCATGTTTGATGTAGGGAAAGGACAGAAGCTGCAACCCAGCTCTGGTGGAGCTGAAGTGCCTGTGCTGCCCATCACAGCTCCTCCGGTGCAGAATCCTGATCTGAAGTGTTGATCTGAATTTAAATAACATTCAAATACGATAACGTAAGGTTTGCAGACAACATTCTGAAGGGTGTAATTAATAAAATGACAACAGCTGTAAGGTCAAATGTTTCTCCTCTCCTGTGCTACCTCTTTCTGCTATTACCAGGCGGCTGAATTTAGGTGTCTTTTGGAAACATTTTGCTTTTTTACATCAGTATCTGTTGGTAGGTTCCTCCCACATTAAGATTATGTAATTTGGCACAGAGTTAAGAGTTAATGTTCAAGCACGGTAAGTTGCTTCCTTTCTAAAGCTCCCTGTTCTTTGGCCCGTAACCAAACAAGGGCTATTTAGCACCTTGCCAGCGAGTTTCCTGTTTGGGAAACTGTTAACGCGAACTTTATGGGCGCTTTTCTTAGCGAAACGTGTCTTTACGAGCACTTGTCGTGAAGTAACAAATATTACAGAAAGCATGCATCTGATTCTCTGAAGCCTGGAACTCTGCTGTAACATTCACAGCGTTCCTTGGGATCTGCCTGGGATGTTGAGGTGTAATAGGCTGGGAATAAACCCCAGGTGCCTGAATAACTCACAGGATTGCATTTCTCCTGCGACTGAAAGCTCGTTTGCATGCCGAGGAAAACCACGTACGAGTGCCATCTGGGGACTTCTGCCAGAAAGGGGACTTCTGAGTAATGGCCTGAATCGTCACATGCAACGCGGAGAGGGAACATGGCATGTCTGCCTCGGGAATAAGCTTGCTAGGACCAAATAGCCCTCTCAGGGGCTTCTCCCTTACCCAGCTCCTCCAGCAGCAAAAGAACTGGTTTTCCCGCTAAATGCGCATGCTGGAAATGTAGAACTGGACCCTGAGGCTAGCGTTGTCATTTAGTTAGGCTGACATCTTGTGGAAGCCTTCCTGGTGGATTAAGAGCAACAAACAAGTTAATTTTACTTGATGTAATGTGGGCTGCGTGACTTCCTTGTGCTGGGGAACTGGAGGATGGCAAGCCCCGGAGCTGCAGGTGAGGACGGGGCAGCTCCTCAGGCTAGCCCCGGAGGTCCTTTGGGCGAGGGTGGCGGGATCGGGCGCCATCAGTTGGGTGTCCTTGTCCTCCTGGGAGCAAAGGACACGTGTGCTGTGGCGAGGCGTGGTGGCTGTCCCCTCCCTGTCTGGTGGCTCTCTGCACTGGGCGCTGGTTGCACATTTTGATTTGCTCTTTGCCCCTGCGCAAGCACAGGAACCGGCCTTCCCCTCTGTGTGGACACTGAGGGGAGCGTGGGGCCACCATGGCTTCAAGCTGGCATCGGGGAGGGACGTTGGAGTGGCTGTGGCACGGCAGGCTGCGTGGGAGGGAGAGCCCAGGCATTTCTGTTGTGATTCAGGTTCTTGCTGACTCCTAGACGATGCCGTGCAGCCCCCATGCTTTGGTGAACTGTGGGCTCGCTGTGGGAGACTTCCTCCTGCAGGAAAACAGCCTATAGTCCTGCTTCCTCAACAGCAGAGCTCAGATATGAAAACACTGCCGAAATTCATGCGTCATACTTTGCTGCTTATTCTTCCTGGTGTTGAATCAGCACTTTTATATCTAGAATTTGTTTGCAGCCCTAATATGGTAATGGAGGGATATGGGTCGTTATCCTTCGGGGGCATGCAATTAGGCTAGGTGTCAAGGCCAAAAGGGAGCATGTGACAAATAGAATCTGAGCACTACATCTCCTCCCCGTGGAGCGTGGCTCAGCGGGGGCACGCTGATGCACAACTTCCTCTGCTGCTGCCTGCCCAGAGGAACGTACGCCAGACACGTGTTTTTCACTTATTATATCACCGTCCTTAGCCACGGTGCTGCCTGTTGTACAAACAGCTCAGGAGACAATTCACAGGTTACCCTAAACAGAAACCTCTCTGCAGATCATCTTTTTTTTTTGTAGGTAGTGGTGTGCTGGGTGGCAGGCAGGGCAGCAGCAGTCCTTGGTCACGCAGCGGTGGCACAGCTGGCTCACATCTGGGTGCTGATCTGGGATGGAGGGATGCGGGGCTCAGCCGGGGTGGGTGCGCTGCGCAGAAGGCACGTTTCTCTCAGCAGCTCTCTGGTCTTAGCTTAATCTAAACCAATGATCAACCATTGAGATTAAGCATGAAAGGTTTTGATATTTAGCCATAAAAAGATGGTTTTCCGAGTAACTCATTGTAATATGGGCACGGCTGGTCCTGGCGGCTTTAAGCCAGCATTCACGCACCCCCACGACCGTGCTCTGTTACCCTTATAAATGGGCTGGGGTTAGATTTTAACATCAGTAGCTGTAGGAAAAACTTGGTTCAGGTTTTTTTTGTTGTTGTTGAATTCAGATGGCCGACCTACAAAGGGAATGCTTGGTGACAGAGATGGTGATTCCACTTGCCTCCCTGTATACAAATCCCCTTTCTCTGCTTTAAGAGATTAGAAACAAACCCTAGTGGGGCGGACTGTGTGCACTGGAACAGCAAGGATGCGACAGTGGCTGCTTGTATTGCTTTCCAAGCAGGGTAGCGATGCTGATGGCAGAGCAGAGATTACGGAGGGTGGGGGAAATGAGCAATTTTTAACACTAATTCTAGCCTCTTTGATAAAGATCTGATTTAATTTAAAGCAAATTTGCACTGTGCCTAAACTTATTATCCGTGATACTGGACAGAGCTGTGGTATCATGCTGCAAAATGACTGACATGGTCAACATGACCCTGTAAAATCTACTGAATCTATTAGCTGCTCGCTGGCTGCAGTGATTCCCTCAGCAGAGTTTTGTGTTGAGTATCTAAAAATCTTACTAGAAATCTGAATATTCAGGTTTCGCTGTTGTGAGACCTTCTAATCCTGTGGATAAGAGAAGCTGGTAGCTGGGATGTGTTGTGCTGCCTGGGTCATTAGTTGGCTCCTCAGTGAAAGTTTGGACTAGAAATGAGGACCGATTATTTTATTTTATTTTTTTAATAGTAAGGGTAATTGGTTACTGGAACAAATTAACCAGAGGTGGTAAAACGCCACTTGGGGCCTTTAAAACCCGATTTATTACTTCAGAGTGAGAGAGACACTAGCTTGAACAGGACTTGTTGAGCTGTAGGGTGGAAACAGTGGGTAAAATTCCTGAGGCTGAGGTGTGTGGGAGCCTGGACAAAGGGACTGTTGTGCTCAGGGATGGTCTTCAATGTTTTTACATGCCCTAGTGGGTTATTGCAGCCACTGTACAGCTCTTCGTGTGCTCCAGCAGACACTGTCCCACTACCTGCCTCCACTTGGACCTAATGGGGCACAGTTGGTCCCGCATTTAGTGGTTTAAATTTCATTTTATGCAAAAAAGGTCAAGAAACTTCAGATGGGCAAAACTTGAGATCCTTGCCTGTGGGCCAGGACCTCGGTTAGAATCGGCTGTGATGATTTAAGATGTTAATGCCAACAGGGTCTCTGTAGCCGTGTCCATCAATGGGCATCCATCGCATCTGTCCTGTTCTGCGCCACTGCCCCAGCCTTAACAAAGGAACCGGTGATAAATTGTTAACTTACTGCAGCTAGATTAGCAGGGTGTTTTATGTTGCAGCCTTCAGAAGGAAATTCTGTTAACACTTTTGATGAGTTTCTGTGCTAAAACTTCTGGATGCCAACAAAGTGGAAATAAACAGGAGCTGCCTTGCTAAAATCTAATGGGTTTAGATTATACAGCTCTTCCTGAGTGAATACGCAGCGCGGCTCAACAGGAGCCGATCAGCAGTCGGAAATCAGTGCTGCTGAGGCTCTAATGTATGCGCTGTGTGCTTTTCGGGGCATTTTACAGAGGGCTGGCTGTGGCCTGATCTCATGAACCGAACGTCCATTAGTGGAAACCATCTCTTGGTTTCCCTCTCATCTGAAAGGCATCTGGTCCTCGTGCGCCGAGGCTGTTCTGTGCTTTGAAGCCAGGGACGGCAAAGTGGAAGCGATGGGTGGACTCGCTTCAAAAGCGTGCTCCTGCTTTGCGTTAAAATGGTAATGTAGGGGTGCCCAGGGGGAAGTAAAATGGCACTTCTTGGAAGAGCTGAATGTTTGGCTTTCTGCAAAATAGATGAATATATATCGTAGATCTAAAGATATTCCTGGAAAAAACAGCCCACGTGTGCAGGGGGTGCCACGGGATCGTTAAGTGATCACATTGCAATAGGTAGAACGGTGTGAAAGCAGCAGAAAGCACGAGCAGCTGCAGTTGCAGGTTTATGTCTCAAAGCAGGCTTTAGTTTGTGCAGTGCCAGTTTTTGGGTGAATTGCCTGCTGTCCTCCTCAGGGTGCAGGCGGCACCCACCGCCACCAGCGCGCCTGGAGCTGCGGCTTGGGACAGAGCAAATGCGTTCAATGCAGGCTGGGTGGGGACTTTACAGCCTAACTGCGTTTTGGTTTTCGTGTCTGCCAAGCATGGGAACAGTGAAGTATTCAGGAAATACGTAGCATTAATCTTCACTTGATTTAGAGATTTCAGCTTTAATTTTTGAACGTGAAGTGAAGACCGGGCCCACACTGGGTCTGCCGAAGGCTGTGGCATAGTCAGAACAAGCTCCTGGTTTTAATTTCACTCACTTCTCAGTTACTTTTTCTGATGAGAATCAAATTACTTGATCAGGGAGGTAACAAATCTTCAATAATTCATTAAACTAAAATGACTTTACAACATCCTAATCCACCCCCACCCCCCACCACAATTTTGTTTAATGTTTATTTCTGCTATAGAGCAGACTCCGTGTTTTGGATTCAAGACTGCCCATCCAGGTTTTTCCAACCAGCCTGTCAGCTGGAGAATTGATAACTGGCATACGCTCACTTTAGTGATGCTAAATGGTCTTTTTCTTCTCAACAGGATAATTATATTGATCGTGGCTTAGAACTTCAGAAATTGGATTGCGGTTGCATAAAGTGTGTTTTAAAACTCTAAAGTATATTACACAGAGAAACTCCCAGCAAAACCAAAATACCACTGTCGTTTTATCTAACCCTCCCAATTTGATACAAACTGGGGTATGTTCGACCCAGTGTCAGTTTAAAAAGGCAGAAGGTGTCACCACTTCTTGGCCCCTCGCCCTCTCCTTAACAACGGGGCTACTGCGAAACCCGCTGTATCGAACCTTGGTGCGATCCAGCTCTCGGCAGGTGGGCCTGGATACTTGAAATGTTGGATCTCATCCCCGACAAAAGATTTAGAAGGATTTTACCTTTAAGATAATTGATTTTTGGCTTTTGACTGACTGCTCAAGGGCAATCTTCTGTGATAGCTGGGTACGGGGGTATGCAGGGGAGCGGCGGTGTTTCGGTTGCGCAGCCTGCGGACCGCTTGCATGATGCTCGTACCTGTGCTTTGAACGGTGCGTGAGATGTTTGTGTGCAATGCCCTGGCCTCAGGCAACCTGAACAGCCTCGGCAGTTGAAGGTTGAGGCTTATAGTGGGGCTGTTCTGGGCTTGATGCAGTGCTAGCTGGGGCAGGGGTGAGCTGGAGGAAAAGGGAAATCTGAAACTCAGAGGCTGAATATGGTCTCTGGCTGATGAGGAGCAAAAAGACATCTAGATTTACGCACCCATCCTTTTCTTCTGAAAGGAAGCTGGAGAGTGTTAAAGGTAAAATCTGAAGATGTCAGATGTTTCTGCACTACTCAAACCAGCTAGGAGGAGCATGCTCTATCAGGGAGGTAGAGGGTTTACTTCTAGTCTACATAATCACCTACAAACAAAATTTTAAAAATGAAGAAGCTGACCGTGTACTTGCAATGATTAATGCTGGGTTTACTTTGAGACCCTGAATACCCGTTTACCTCTTTGTCCCTTGTTTTTCAGGCTGGACGCAAAGAAAGAAGTGACGCACTGAACTCTGCGATTGATAAAATGACCAAAAAGACCAGAGACTTGCGTAGACAGGTAATTAATATACAAAGTTGATACTTGTTGAGACAAATGAGCCTGCATGTTCGCCCTCTTGGAAATACGTTATCTGTTGATTTGCTTCCAGTGGGCTTGCCTGCTTGTATTTAGTGAATTAAAAGGTAGAAGCTTCCAGTGCCCAGTTCACAGGGAAGCATGGTGTGGAAATGTAATGCTCTGTTAACTGTGCAATAAAGATGTTGGGTTCTTAATCATCCTGGTGGCAAGAGAGATTTAACACATAGCAAAAACCAAACAAGCAAAAAAAAAAACTCCACAAAAAACCAACTCAAATTTTATGGATTTTGAGCATAATCAGGTATGTTTCATAATTCTGCTGGTATTCATCTCAGGGAGCTGTCTTCTCTGAGGACTGTATTTATGTAACATCAATCTTTTGTCCGTTTGGTTTTTAAAGCAATATATCCCCCTTTTCAAGTAACTCTGAATATGGATCAAGTTTGTTGAAAAATATTTTTATTCTAGTAGAAAAATAAGGTTAAATCAGCATGTTGTTTAATCAACGAGGGAAAGCAGCAAATTTACTCAGACAAACCCAATATGAGCTGCTAAATCAATATTTGTGGCCAAACTGGTGACTTGCACTTACATAACTAATCCATTTTTTTAAGGAGATTTAATTTAAATTGAAGCAAAAAGTGTATAGACAAGACTTAGTGAAGGGAAAGCCTTGGTTGCACAAAGGGAAAAGGATCAACGACAAAAGTACTTAAGCTTTACGTATTAATACAGTAAAAGGAAAACAGCAGCAGAACACTACTGCAAAATAACTCATTCTTTTATTTTTATTTTAGCTCCGCAAAGCTGTTATGGACCATGTATCAGACTCTTTTCTGGAAACAAATGTTCCGCTTTTAGTATTGATTGAGGCTGCCAAGAATGGGAACGAAAAAGAAGTTAAAGAATATGCCCAGGTTTTCCGTGAACATGCCAACAAATTGATTGAGGTAAGATGGTACAAAAGAAAATGAAATTATCACTGGTGAAATTGAGGTAAGACTAGGCGAAACGCGTTTTTCGGTTCTGTTGAAATGAATTGCAAATTCTGTAACAAATTTGCTTCTTGATTTTAGTTTAATGAATTTAAACACAATTTAATAGTTAAATAATTAAAAATGGAAGCTTATGAGACAGAAGCAGCTGTTATGTAGCCCGTGTAGTTTTAGATCCTCTATACTGTGAGTATATTATGCTGTTACCTTTGCTTGCTTTGTTAACTGGAGATGCTGATATGCAGTAAGGCAGACTGTACAAGTTGACTGTTGCTCAAAACCTATAGGTTTGTTTTTTTTCTTTTCAGTAAAATACCAGTGAATATATACAGACCTTTTATGTGAAGACTTTTAGAATGAAAACCTGCTTGCGTGCATGTAAAGAGCAAACAACAGACGCACGAAAAACTCGCAGTAACAACAAACCTGATCCCTGCCACCTTTTTCTAATAAAACCCCAAAGGCTCTCAGACTGCTCTTACTCCAGACTAAAGCTAATCTGTGGGAAAATCAGCTTAAGTGAGACCAACCTGCCTTAACTAAAATGCATTAAAGGTCATTAGATTTCCAGCAGGTTTGTGAAGAGCCCCGCCAGTTCGTCTGCTGGGAACCTTGTCCTCTTGCCGTTGGTTTTACATGAGAGTTTAGTGCCTGTCGATGCTAAATGTCAAGGGGCAACCGTCTATAGGTATTGCTGAAGAAACATGCCACTGGGAACAGACTTCACAAACTCCTCCTGCACGCTTGGGCGTGCTCTGAGGCACCCGCTGGCGCACGTGCTGAACTCAACAGCTGCCCGGGAACCGACAGGTAGCGACTCATGTTTCTGCTCTCTCAGTATCACCGTGTTTGGTAACTGAGTCCAAGTGGCTCCTAGGCTCCTTGGGAATACTTTCACGCAACTTGACAGATCTAAATTACTCATGAGTAACATCATTAGAAGTAGATTGACTCTAGCTCAATATATTTTTCTTACTTTTTTTTTTTTTTTAAAGCCTTGCAGGCTCTGAGAGCGGTGAACAAGCCCCGTAGTCTGGGGTGCATCAAGCTAGTCCGGCTGTTCAGAGCTGCTGTCTCAGCAATGAACATCTGTAATTCTTTGAAAGTATCTGTTCTTCACTTTTGGCCCGCCACATCTCACAGAATCACAAGGGTTGGAAGGGACCTCGAAAGATCAGCTAGTCCAACCCCCTCTGCCAAGGCAGGGCCAAATTTATGCATTCAGCATAAATGTCATCTTCCTATAGCTTCAAAGTTATTTTGTTCTAAATTTTTCAATTTTTTAAATTTGTCACCAGTTCTAACATTGGTGAACAAAACAGCAGGCAGAAGACGGTGCTGCTCTGCCCTGCCTTGGCAGCAGGATACGGCTGTTCCATGTGCAGTAGCGGGAACACTTTGAAGCAGGTTTTGTCTAAAGCCTCCCTTCATGTTGTGAGCCTAATTTATCTAGAACATTGTTTTTAGGGCTTGTTTACAGGAGAAGTTGACTGACATAACACTAGCAGTGCCTATTCTGCCATAGTTCTTCCACCTCTTCAGTGGGCGTGCGGTGTCCACACACAGAGTTTAGCAGCATAATTCCAAAGGAGTAATTGCACTGCTCTGGTCACGAGCTTCCCTCCCACCCTTGCTGGGTGAGCCCTTACTCCCTGCTCCTTCAGAATCCATGTGCTGTCTGAAAAGCAGCGGGTGGCCATCCTCGCTGGCATGTGAGAGCGGTTTTTACTGACCTTACCTTGTGTGAAAATGCCAAGCTGCAAATGAGTTTTACAGAACCTCTGTTCAGCCCAACAGTCTGTCTTTCAAAAAAGACTGTTCCCCTGAAAGTATGCATTAAACAATATTTCTGACTGGCATCAAAAGGTTCTGCTGAAATGATACGCTGCTGCAACCACTTTTTGAAGGCTCATTTATTGCTTTTGCTGTCTAAAATGTAACTATAGCTATAGAGTAGCATGATCTAGATGGTTTATAAACCTCTTCTGCGAATGTAGATAGATTAATGTATATGCTTAGTTTCAACAGAAGGGGAATAACTCCTGCAGAACCCTTGTCTCAAGGGGATAGAGAGCCACTGCAGAGTCGTATGCGATGTCAAATTTACTGTGAAAGAAGATGGGTCGGAGCAGGTTGCACTTGCAACGTCTCAGTGTCTCGCTGCCAGAATGGAGAAGGATGTTTGCAAGTTCCCATATGATTCTGCTCTCAGGCAGAAAACTTGACTGCAGGTACCCGGAGAAACAATAAAAGATTGTGTAAGAGCTGAACAGGAGATGTTCCACTTGGTGAGATGAGAAGTGATTGCTTCTGCCTCTTTTCAGTGGAAAATAAGTGGGCCAGGGAGTTTATTGTAACTACCCTCTGAAATGCTGCTGAGTGACTCAAGGCAGCAAATGTGACAAAACAGCTGCAGTGCAGAATGGAGCTGTGTTGTGTATCACGCCATGATTGACAGGCTCCTATAAGATCAGCTAGTCCAACCCCCTTGTCCTTCCCTTTCGTGTGAGGATGGCAAGAAACGCACATTGAGACCTGCTCAGCACTGGGTAACTCGCAGATCCCCAGCTGAACTCGTGAGCAGGTTTACACCTTGGGTTTAGTACCCCTTTGTCCTGTGACCTGGAGGGGTCAGAGCTGCTCTCCTGGTCAACCAGCCACTAGAGGGACTGTGAGATAGATATATATATCACACACACATATATATGTTTTTGACACTAAACTGCTGCAGGTGTTGGCTAGTCAGGAGAAGTGGCAGTGCTGGTTCTGCCCTTGCTTAGCATGGAGAGTCCTTGCTCCCGCAGTGCAGAGCTGTTTACAGGCTCTCTGAGTAGCTGTAAAAAGATGCAAGCACATGATTTGGGTCATTTGAGTTTGAAACATTCCCTTCTTGGCAGCAAAGCACTGTCTGCTTTGTGGTTCCTCAAGTCCAGGCAGCCGAATTTGACCAAAAGGTGAAATAACCACAAAAGTCTGAGTTGCCTCCTGGCTCTGTATCTTCAACCATACCAAAGCCGTGTCCCAAAGGACTTCCCTCTCATTTCTTTCTCACGTAGTAAAATGTTGACCCCCTTATCTGAAAACTGAGTAACGGTAAAATAATAAAATGAGACTTGTCTCAGTTAAATAATAGGTCTCAATGATAGCTTTTAAAATTGCTCTGTACTAACAGTCCATTAACTAGCTCGCACTCTGCCTGAATTTTGTTAAAGGAGTTTAATTCAGGAATTGAGAAGCCAATTTAAATGCAACACACGAGAATAACAGAAGCAGCAGCATTTTGGGAACCAGCATAAGAAAAAGTTAAATTCACTTGTGAACTATGAAAGTCTTCCTAATGTACAGATTGTAAATACTTACTTGCGTATACGGTGCTGGGTGAAGTAGCCTTGGCTCTCCAACATGTAACTTTGCTCTTGAGGAAAGGCAGCTTTGGCATTGGCGTCCTGAGATTGAATGCTCCTCCCTGGAAGAATCTAGGCTGCCCTGCAACTTGGGGCTGGTTTTTAATGATGTCACTTAGCACCCCGCTGACTTTTTGTTCGTCCCGGACTTTGAAGTGTGCTTGTGCACAAGTTGCCTTTGTACCGCTCCCTGTAGTCACTGCAGTGGCAGTTCTGGCTATTCTCTGAAAAGTGGAAAAAAACATAAATGTTAAGAAGCAACTTTGGCTACGCTATTGAATATGTTAGAAAAAAAAATAAATCAGGTTGCCTGTCGCAGTTTTATACTGTGTAGTTTTAATGGAAAAATTTTTCAGGCCTTTAAGAAATTAGGTTGTGAAAAGGGAGACGAGGACAGGGTCCGGGTAAAAAGCTTGCAGTAGCTGTTTGCTTGCTGAAGAACGTTTTGAAAAGGGAGAGTTTGTACTTTCTTAAAGACAGTGAATAATCTTATTCTGGAACCCAGTACCCCTGTGTCAAATGGTTTTTCTCAGTTTAAATTTTAGTTTTGTGTCTCTTTGTCAGAGAAACCTTGGTAAGACCTAGGAGGCAAAAGCTCTCAATGATGTTTCATAAGCATCAATATTTTTCCAGTTGCTTTAATTTATCTGAAAAGGCTGCTCTGTGCCTTTTTTTAATGCACTGGGTTGTATCTTGCATATGGAGAGATGATTTTCTCATCTTCAGTGAAAACCCATGAACAGATGCAGACTGCAAATTTATTTGCTTGGAAAGAATCACATTTGGGCACTTGCGAACTCCATAAGCTATCCGTAGCCTCTCGCACTGACATTTTCCCCTTCTGCTGCCCTAACTGTCTAGCCCGATGTCCTAGAGTAATTCTTCAGACCTCACTCTAAAAATACCACTCTCTGAAAGCCTTGCACGCGGCAACATTTTTATTGCAATTTATCCTGATTTGCCCATACTTATAGCCTATATATTCTTCAGAGTGCTTAACAGCTGCAGGTTTTTTTACGTGTGAAAAGCTTTTTAAAAAATCTGAAGTGGATAAAACATAGTTTGGGTTTAAAATAATAGCTAGCTTTTGGACTTCAGACACAGCAAAGGTTTTGAAAAATTGCGACTTGCTTATTCTCTGCTCGTGAGATGTAACTTCCCTGGGCATAGCTAGTTCCCTTTCTGATCCAGGTATGTGCACGTTATACGTTGATCAAAAACGAAGCATGGACTGGAAGTATCCAGCACATCTCAAAATAAAACTGGTCTCACAAGATTACCCCTTGTGTGTCTGTTAGTCACCTGATGTCCAAAGGTGCTAAAACGATCATCCTTGGAGGTGGGAGTGGACAGGTTTGCTCATTCTTTAAATACTCTTCCTTCGTGTTTGCCGCCAGGGGTACGTGTCAGTACTGAAAGGCAGAGATGATCTGTCGTGGGTAAAAAGCACACGCAAGCACAGCACTTGACACCCAAATCAAATATTGACTTGAAAAGCTCTTCTGAATCTGTACGTGTATTAATCTCTCAAAACGCAGATTTTTCCGGGCTCGGGTCACTGTCAGTCACCACCGTGGTCTCTGAGCACCCGTTTTTCCAGTTCAGTAAGCTAACGTACAGGGGGAAAAAATCTGCCCACTCAAGTTCCTCTTACTTGCTTTTAGTGTGAAGGTGTCTGTGTGTTACAAGAGAAATGTCTTTGTGCTCTGGAGAAGAGAGGCAGAGTTAGTTGAACTTGAGAGTAATTTCCCATTTTAAAATGGAGAGCACAATGTCTCAAGACCAAGCACATTTTCTGTAATTGTCTATAGATAACCTTGGCAGCAATTTAGAACAAATGTCTTCAGCAAATGACCAGTATAACTCTAATGTGCGCTCTAAAGTCTGACACTTTTTAAAAACCAATGCACTTTCCTTGTAAGTTCTTTTTATTAGTCAACTAATTCATAAATAAATTAAATTCCGCTTGTAGAACATGCTTTCCTTATGTTCATAATCAGCAAAGTAGGAAAGCCTCAGCAGGAAAAAGTTCTGTTTTCCAACCAAACTGGGTATACAAATTTAATAGATCATACATAAATAAAGGCAACTGACCTTTTAATAGAGTAATTGTTCTTGTAAGGGTTTTTTTTGAGGCTAATCTTCTAATGCTACGCCAAATTACGTATGAAAGGGTTCACAGAGTGCTAGTACAGATTAAAAGTCATGTTGGAAGAGAAATGAGAGACTTCAGCATCATCTTTCTATCCAGATTTCGTTGTAAGTGCACGTGGGAGAAGCGAAGCTGTCAGTAACCTGACAGTGAAACTGATGGGAGAGATGAAGCAATTGAAGAGGAACTTGAACCCTCACATATCTGGACAGCGACTGGGGTGTTGGGAGACATTCTCCTATTTGAAAATCATCCCGGTTAGCTGCTGCTGCACGGAGGAGAGGCATTTCTGCCATACCTTTTCTATTCAGAGTGTGGGGCTTGGTCTTTAAACAGTTGGGCCAAGGGAGATGTGAAGGGTGTAGAAGGTGGAAGTGAATGAGGTTAGGGTGTGGAAGACTGTGTTCATGTCCTTTTGCCCCACTAGAAACAGCCCTGTATTTACCCTGTTCCTTTTTCCTTTGGAAACATTTGGGGAAGGGGAAATTTGGAGAAGAGGTCAGGAGGTATTGGCACAGTTGAGTAGAGGTGCTGTTGCCCTGTGGCCTCACAGACAGGTACAAAGCTGTAGAGTCCTGGCCTCTTATTTTCCTGATGTGTGGGTCTTAATTCCAACAGCATTTTTAAGTAGTTTTTTGGGTACAGTTTTTACAAATGTGGCATAAGTGTTTTAATTCTTGATATATAACTAAAAGCCTCGATGCATGCCTGGATTTTCATCATCTTAGTCATTAGCAATATTGGAATATTAGTCTTACAGCATCATCAAGGAGTTGCTGAAGTCTGTGTAGAGCTCATTCCTCTTACTATTTTGTTGCCTTTAGAGCGTAACCTACTTGCTACCTCTAAACTCGCCACAAACAGCTTTCTGCATTGCCAAAAACTGGTTTAAACGGCTGATAATAGGCACCAAGCTGGAAGCCTTTGGTAAGGTCACAGTGCAGCACGCTCGGAGCGGTAAGCAAAATGAGATGGGAAAGAATTAGGATTTCTACTGTGATAAACATAGAGGCTCTTTTGGATAAGGATGATTATTCAGGTACTATCCAAATATTGCTACTAGAAACACACGTATTTTAAAGAAAATAATTGGTGTTGCTAAGAAACATCTCAATGAGAATTCGCTTTGAAAGTTTTAGCTGAGGATCAGATCTACGTTACATACCAGCGGTGTCGTTTCTGTCATGGTAGCTCAGATCGACTTGTGTAACTAATGTGTTTTGTGCTTATAACAACATTTTATCACTTTAGATTGTTTGTCTGAGGAAGGAATAGTTCCCGTGCCAATAGTTACATCTGCTGCTACAGCTGCGCCTACGAGGGGCACGGTGCCCACGTAGCACACTGCTATTCCTTTACCAGCTCTGCTCTCTTAAGTCAGGCCTACAGAAAGGGTAATCACCCAGTCTGGGAATGAAGGTATCCCTAGCACTTTACTGCTTGGCTACGTTTTATGCTATAGATGCGTTGGTTCCCGTCAAACACCTCTTCCCCCTCTTTGATTGAAAACCTTCCTGATGGCAAGAGAGTGAAGTGCTCTCCCTTGCTGCTCAGTCAGTGGAGCCCAGTTCGGGTGGCCGTGATGCACAGACCCTGGTTTTGCACAACTGTGTGCAAAGTTTCCCTTCGTTGTGAAACCTTGACAACATGAAGGGGTTGTGCTCTGTTGGAGACAGACATTTCCTCTGGGAATGGAAGGAGCCAGTGTTGAACAGAGCTTTCGCGGGGCAGCCGTGCCTAGAACGGCACCGGATCGCTGGAGACAGCTTGTTTGGGTGGAGAGCCAAGTGCAAAGCTGTAGTCTTCAACTGGCTTTATAGACACACAAATGCGACTTGAAAGACGAAAATTTTGAGATTTCATCCCAGAAGGAAGGTGGTTACCTGTGAAAACATGAAGCAATTGCCTCAGTGTTACAGGCAGCAGAAGGTACACAGCGTATCGTCTCTGATCCCCTTCCTCTGTCAGTCTGTTGCCAGCCTGTTGAAATAATACCCCCCATTTCTCATTGTCCAATACTTTTGAATCAACAAAGAAAACGTTTTGCTTGCCAGTATTGTTCCATCTAGGTGAAATTTCCCCTCTGTGTTTTTATAACCAGACCTGAAATTAAAAATTGCTCTCATCTTGTGCGTGAGGTTACAGAGCTCTAAAAATAGCAGTTACCTCGGTTTTCCTCCATCGCTCCCCTCAGTGCTTTACCTCCGGAGTTTTTCCGCGTGCCACTTCTTTTATTTAAAGATTTTTACGATTTTAAATTAATACATTGGGATTCTGTTACCCACAACAAGCTCTTGCAAGTACCTTCTGTGGAGCTGCAGCTGCTTGCAACTACCAGTCTCTCGTAAAATCACGTAGTGGTTACAACGTGACTCCCGGTGACTTGCTCCGAAGTCCCTGTGGACTTGAACCGAAGTCCTCCTGCCATCCCTCCACGCATTAAAGAAGTGAAACTCTTTTGCATAATTCATAATTAGCTGTGCCTCTGCAAAACTCATGAGTTTATAGGATTACAGCTATAATGCAGACTCCTCCCTTGTGCAGTACCTCTTAGGATGGATGTTAAAATGCTCACATTCGTCTTGAATATTGCAGTGTATGAGTGAATAAATAAATGTGTGGACTTATTGAATAATAAAAGCCTTTTTTTTTTTAAGAGGGATGGAAATTACATAATTGCTACATCTCTTCTGAGAGTCCTCAGTTGCCACTTAGTTTTGCCAGAACACTTGTTTCTGCAGATAAATTAATTTCATGGGCTTTAACCATCATGAAGTGAACCTGAACTGTTTTCTTAATATGGGGGAGGAAGAAATTAGATGTGCTGTATTTGAATTTTGTGAGAATATCAGATAACGCTTTTCTTTAGCAGGGCCTCAAGAGGAAAATGTCGAATGGCTGGCTGTCCATTCTTTTTTTTTTTTTT
>VWZZ01006360.1:732483-764437 GCA_013399095.1 Psophia crepitans | reverse complement strand
GCCCAAACCTGCCCCCAGCACTGGAGGTGAGGCCGCCCCAGCGCAGGGCAGAGTGGGACCATCCCGTCCCTGGCCCGGCTGGCCATGCCGGACTTGGTGCCCCCCAGGACACGGTTACCCTTCCTGGCAGCCTGGGCACACTGCTGGCTCGTGATCAAAGCACAGCTCACCATCCCCTGCACAGTCAAGTGAGTGTTGCCCATTAAACAGACTCCAGATAATTCTTGGATGAAATTACATTTTTAATAAAAATAAATTGGCTCTTCTCATATTAACATCTTGTTTTAGTAATTACTGTTCCACATCCTTACATTCTGGTTTTGAACTGCTTGAAAAGCAATTTGTTGCTTATAGATTTCTGATGAGGCAGATGGTTACATATGCTGATCACACCTACTGACACACAGACAAAATACCAAAGCATAAGGAATCCCATGTAGAGGTTCCAAATAGCACGAAAACTTTCAAACAAAAGTTCCAGCATTTCAGAGAAACAAAAAAACCCCTCCAGTCCACCCCCTCAAATCAACCAAAGCCAAACGTGACCTGCAGGCTTTCTCTCCTCCTTGCGTCCCCAACTACTGCCAGTTCCCTGGTGGCTGTTGGAGAAGGAGATGAGTCTTTACTGCAAGAAAAATGAAGTTAATATCGAACAATTGTCCCCTTTTTTCTTCTCTTTGAAAGGCTGTCAGATTTTTTTGAATGTACTAACTAGCAGATCTGTCTCCAGACTGTTTAATTACAGGTACTTGAAGCATTTTATTGGCATTGAGTAGGAATACTTATATAAAAATCTTAACACTTGGGTTCCAGTTTTGTATCTTGCAGCCTTGCTGTGAAGAAGAGCCAGCACACGACAGGGGTGGCCATCAAAGGAATAATATTAGAAACTTGAGCAGTTCCTGATGCATTGAGAGAAGCAAAGATAGGAGAAGGGGGTTCAGTTCTGTAGAAGGAGGTACGTTAGTGTGTAAGGACCCTGTGTTTTCATTGCAGATACAGTATGATCTGTGGAGTGCGGTAGCAGAACAGCTTCCAGAAAAGACAGGGTCCCTGAAGCCCCCAAAGCTTTGGCACTTCAGTGAAATGCAAAATGAAGCAATGCGAACAGACACCAAAACAAACGGCACCATAATTCTTGCAGCTCCTACATTGGCTGGTACTGCAATAGCAGTCCTCAGCTACAAATGAAAATGCTTTTTCCGTGTATGTGGAAGTTGATAAGATATAATTATCTATACGTAGTATGCAAATAGTAAATACTTTGACAGTAGTAGTTCCAGCTAAACTGGAAAAGGTCATGTTATTCTACTAAAAGGGCATTTCTGTGGGTCATTATAGTGCTGTAACAACAAGAATAAATATCTCTGCAGAGACGCCTGCAGTCACTCTGTGCAGGAAAGTGCTCAAAGTACCTTTTACACATCGGAACAAAGTGTTGGAAATCAAAGCAAACTTTTCCTTCGTATTTTGGTGCAGTCGCCTCCGTACACTTGCTGGTCACTGCCATTATAGCTGGAGAAAGTGCAAAACAATCTCTGTATGTTTTGCTTCCAGGCATTTCGGCTCGTCAGAGTCTGCAGAGTGCTTTTTGCTGTATTGAAGTATGTAGCGGGTTAGCACATGAAGACATGTGGATGCAAACCTGAGGTTGGATATAACTGGAAGCGACTTAAATGTCCTGCTTACGACCCTTTTTTTTCCCCACTCAGAGCAAAATGCAATTAGGAGCAGGGAAGGAGACATGAGTAGGGTGAACACTGGAGGTAACTTTGGCATCTGGCATATGTAAAATTAAATTATGAGCAGTGTCTTACAAACTGCCAGTAAGCAAGCCATGCTTCCTTTGATACGGAAAAAATAAGGGTATTAAAATCTGCCTGGGCAAGGGGAGAGTCCTGGCCCAGCTCACCTGGTGTGGCAGCTTTGGGAGTAAGATCCATTTGTTGACCATTTGGAAAGCTGTGGTCTGAGAATTGTGGTTTTACTTCTACCTTACAACTTGCCCTCCATATCGCAGGAGTGCTCTGAGGCAGCAGTTAGAGCAAACGAGGGGCACTGCGTGGTGAGGTTACCAGTTTTGGCAGGTTGAGTAGGAGACTTCTTCCACTGTGCCTTGCTCCAAAAGGCAAAGCTGAGATCACTTGTGCTACCCTTGCTCGCTCTCGGATCTTCTTCCCAAAGCAGACTTGATCCTGTGCTGTGCTTGACGAGCTCTCTTTCACATACTCCAGAATAAAACTGATTTTTACACCTCAGCTAGGGCTTGGTTTGTGTGTGTCCCTTTTTCTTCTGCCCCTGAGATGATAGCTGATGGTGGCTTCTTTTATTAGCTTTTTTTTTAACGAATGTAAAGTATCCAGGATTTGGATAGCCACGGAGCTACTGTCCAACTCATACCCAAATGCCACAAGAAAGCTTGTAAATCAAGGTCATTCTGTAAAAACAAAACCCAAGTGAAGTATTTTGGAACTACAGATATCTTGAGTGTGAAGAAAAGATGTGTAGTGGGGAGAGTGGAGAGAACTGGGGTTTTTTTGTTTTAGAGCTTTCGAAATTGAAAAGCTCCTCCTTGTTGTGGCCCAGTAGCATCCTAGAACCAATGCTAGAGGAAACGGGACAAAGCGAACCCAGCTGCAGAAAGTCTGTGTCAGAAAGGCAAAAAATAGAAAGTGCTTATAGTTATATTGGTTACAGCTAGCCTGTGCTCTGAGACTCTGTGAAGATACAACAAGTAGAATCACAGACTCTCTCAAGATGGAAGGGACCCCTAAGGACCATTGAGTCCACCTCCTGGCCCCACACAGGCCCAGCCCCATCACAGCAGATGGCTGAGAGCGTTGGCCAGACGCTGCTTGAACTCAGCCCAGCTCGGGGCGGTGACCACTGCCCTGGGGAGCCTGTGCCAGGGCCCCACCACCCTCCCGGGGAAGAACCTTCTCCTGATCCCCACCCTGACCCTCCCCTGGGGCAGCTCCAGGCCGTTCCCTGGAGTTCTGTCGCTGGGCCCCAGAGGGAGGAGGTCAGCGCCTGCCCCTTGGCTCCCCCTCGGGAGGAAGCTGGAGGCCCCCTGAGCTCTGCCCTCAGCCTCCTCTTCTCCAGGCTGAACCAGCCCAGGGCCTTCAGCCTCTCCTCACACGCCTGCCCCTCCAGACCCTTCCCCACCTTTGTTGCCCTGGGGATTGCAGTGCACAATAAATAGGTGAGTGTTCTTCTCCCAAGTGGTATTGCTTTCCTTGGATGTGCCAATTGTTTGTAGGACCACCACCGTGTACAGGAGCTGTCTTCTAGCCTTTCAGATGGGGTGCTGTAAAGGCGAGGCTGGAAACCTAAAAAGTAATTCTGGGTGACCCAGTGGCTTTAATTTACCCACAAGTATACGTAAAGTTAAGGTGTTTTCTGCCCGGAATAGCTGTGCTGTTTAGAGAGCCTCTGGGCAAAGCAGCTGCAGTCTTGTATCCCTGGCAGAAGTCACTCCTCAGGGAACCTGGGAGAGTCCTGCCCTGCAAAGGTGTAAATATATAAATTCAGTCTGACATCTTTAGTTTCAACAGGGAAAATAAAAAAAAAACAGCCAGTTTTCCCATGAACGACATGAGGGGAGGATTTGAGGAGCAGATTGAGACCTCAATTGGACGTCCTGAGCCTCCCTGCTCGTGGGGTGTGCGTTGCCAAGTCCTGGCTGCTGCCGCGGGAAGAGGAGGAGAGCGGCTCCAAGTAACTCGTTGGAAGCACGTTATCGAGCGTTGGGCTGTCTGACTCGAACATTGCAATTGCTACATGAAACAAAGCACCGATAAAAATAGTGTGTTTTCTTGCCATGCTTCATTTCCTTCTGGATAGTCTCAAAATGTCCCTGTTTGATTCTTTTCTTTGTACGACTTCAGTGAGTCATTGTGATCACAGTGCTCTGGCAGCGTTTTGAAAAGCTCTGAAATACAGAATATTTCCCTGAAATTGCCAAATGTTTTACATGGAAGCGGCTACATTTCAGGTAGTCTGGCCATGTTCTTCCTGTTTTTTTGAACTGTATATATATTTTTTCTTCCTTCCTGTAAGAGTTACTCATATTTTAAAGTAATTGCCCAATGCTTCATGGTTTTTGGAGAAGCAATGGTGTACAAACAGTCCCCTCCCCCTCCCCCCAAGTGTTCATTTTTAGATAATAAATGAATCATGGTCCTGCTACATACACAGACTATTTAAGATCCAGCATCCCTGTCCTCTTCCAATGTTTATCTAAGCATATGTTGGAAAAGAAATCAGTCACTCCGTGCCGGATACCAGGCATCCTGTACTAAGATATTTACTCAAATATGTAATTTGCAGGGGGTTGCCAGTAAGCCCTGGGACATTACCCCGAGCAGGCGTGTGAGACACGTCCAGGATGACCCCCCCACGTAAATGCTAAGCCATACGTATTTGGCAGAGCAAAGGGTCTTACCACCCCTGCTAGAACTCAATGGTGGAACCACTTTGCACGTGGAGACAGAGTGTGTGCTACAGAAAAGGGCTCTTGAGCTGTGTCTTCTGTCTGAATTTCTCCCTGAGCACTCACGTACTGTATGGGTTCCCTAAGCTGTGGTTTTGTCTATAGCCCTGCAGTGACACTGGATAGCCTTTGGTTTCACCACCAGGTTGTCCTCACCTCTAGCACTGCTGGCTGCTTTCCAAATGCAAGTCATGTCTGCTTGTAAGGGAGATCTTACATGCTACTTCTGCCTGGCCATTGTTTAAAAATACATTTGCCTTGGCCATGCGTTTTTGCTGTTGGAACATACAAAAAAATTCCCTTTTTTCAGTCAGACAAGGTGCCTGCTGGGAGGACGCTGGTGCAGCTCGTGCCTCCTGCATTTGGATTTGGTGATGACACCCTGTTTGAGTTTCTTGAGCCCTTGCAGAGCCTTCTATCTGTGACAGCTCTTCCATTACGTGTGAAGAGTTGTTTAAGTGGGCATCTGGGGTTGGACGCGTGCTGTTGACAAAGATAAATTGTTCAGACAGATGCTGCTGTCCAGACATACATCACACAGGTACACAGGCCATATGTTCCTTTGGCATTAGTGCTGACCTGTCTCAGTGCTTGAAAGATGTTTTCATACCTGATATTAGCCAGGGCAGCTAGAAAAGAGCAGGAGAAAATGTCCTGACCCTTGGTAGCACCATCCTCTCTGACTCAGTACAGTTACTAGCAGGATAAAAGCTGAGAGTGAATTTCTGGAGCGTTGTCTGGTTTACCCTTTTCGTTTTCGAGACACTTGTTATTTGGATTCATCTTCATAAAACTTTGGATATCTAGATTTTGATTGATAGATGGATAATTCATTGCATTGATCAGAACAGGGCAAGAAATGGTGGTGGCTAGACTTGAGAAGCAGGGCTCATGAGCAGAGAGCAGGTTTCCCTTTCGAAAACCTCTATTTGTTTGATTTTAAATTTTTAAACATCACTTTCTTGGGGATCGCAAGGCTTTTTCAGAGCTTTCAGGACCTGAGAACCGTGATATTAAGAGGCAGCGTGAGTGAGGGTAGCAGAGCAGCGTGGACCATGGCTGGCAGCGGGTCTCTCTCCGAAGGGACAGCATGATTCCCGGAGCTGCCTGGCATGACTTCAGTGGCTGGTTTGAGGAAGGGGAAGCAGCAGAACACCCCACATTCTTCGTGAAGGACGGGGGCACTGTCGCTACAGCCAGGGTTCAAAGGCAGCTCTCCTGAACAGATTGCCGTTCATGCCAAATTGTTTCTCGCATTTGTCTGTGTTATCAAACCCGTTGAGCTCATTTTGATTTGTGACCCGGACTCACAGCTTCCATCTCCAGAGGCAGGATGGTGGCGTGGGGAGCAGTAACAGCTTTTCCGTGGATTTTCTCAGTCACTGCTAATTTCTAGCGTCCCTCGGGTGAATCAGCCTCCTTCTCCTGCCTGATTCATTCAGTGCCATCGTGATATGTTTGACATCACCATCATTTCCACGTTTAGTGAGTTATATATTTTTTTAAATGCTTTGTGACACTTTTAAATGAAGCAGGTAGAGAAAGTAGATTTTGGAACACCAGAAACATCTGGCGCTTGCATGTTTTGTTTGGCAACTTTTGTGAAATTAATACAGTCCTAAAGCAGAGAAGAAAAATTACCCACTGAACTTGTGAGTTAATTAGCTCTAACTCTCAGGTGCTTAAAAACGAGGTTAGGGTGGTCATGTCGGTCTGGCTGCGGATGGTTTCTCACGCCTGGCGTGTTTCCAGGTCATGCTGCTGGAGCACAGTGCAGCAAGAACAGGAGCAGGCTTTTGAGGCTGCTTTCTTCCCACACCCAAGAGGCTTTTTTGGTCGCTAGCTGACCAGTTAATTGGCACAGCATAAACTTGGTTACACAGCGGTATGTGTAGCATTTGTTCTGCTTAGAAAAAGAAGGATCTGGAGTAAATTACAGTCGTAGCATTTGAAGAAAATTAGTAGGGAGAAAATTAGTTCAGGAGAAGCATCAAATACTGTTGTCTCCTTCTGTTCCCTGGCTAATCTGGCTCTTCCACAGCCGTAACAGAAATCTGAAGGTACTATATAACAATTACTGGTGTGGTAGAGAGTAAAGCTTTAAGGAAGAGAAATACAAAATTTATCTTTAATTTTGTATTTACATATTGTTTTGACTTCAGACTATGTAAGAGTAATCATTTTTTGACCTTATTTCTCATGTTCTGGTGAGTAGCTTAGGAAATGCAGCCTCCAGCATACTAAATGTCATCCTGTCTAAAATATTTAACACCACAACCTGCACTCAGAAAGCAACACCTTTTTAACATGAGCTGTTAAAGAAAGGTGAAGCTAGTGCTCGTGAATACTTGCCAAGCGTTTTTGCTTGCAATAACTAACAATAATAAATGTGGGAGCAGGTATGAGTTGGATGTGAGAGCAAGAGAATGAACACTTCTGCGTTTTGTTCCTGAAAACTTATTAAACTTGCTTTGTTTGCTGTTGACTTCATTGGATAAACATAGGGAAAAGAATTATTTCGTTACGGGTATGTTTTAAAAATCCAGAGGTGTTTTACAGGTCATTAACGCTGCACTGGCTCTGGCAGCTAAACCCCAAAGCAAGCTGGCTCAAGAAAACATGGATCTCTTCAAAGAGCAGTGGGAGAAGCAAGTCCGCGTGCTGACAGATGCTGTCGATGACATCACTTCCATCGATGACTTCCTGGCTGTATCAGGTAATCAGGGGTTGGATCTCAGAAATAATCGTTCTCTAACTGAGCTTATTCCTGGAAGCGGGTGGTTTCTACACGTGTTCTGGAGTCTTCTCGGGTTTTTGGAGGGGATGGTGTTGGTACGCTACACCTGGCAAGCGTCATCTTCTGCCGAGCGAGGTGTGAAAATAGAGCAGGAGATCTTGGCACGAGGAGAAGAGGTATTTTTATAGCCTGAAAAGAGTGATAGTTTAGTTCGGCAGGTACTGTAGCAACCTGTCAGCGTGCTTATGGCGTGTGCGTGCATAAATGTATATATTTACATGTCAGTAGACAGATCAGCTTAAACATAGTGAAAGACACTTTATGTCTCAAGATTTTGATTTGGTAGCTGAACTACTGATGAATTCCCATCTAGCTACTGTAGACAAACCTCACTGGTAACACTGAGGGAAATAGAATATGTTTATGTTCCAGTTACGAAGTAGAAAAAAGGTGATCCTTCAAGTCACCTTAGACTCCTCTTACGTAAACAAAAATGAACATCAGGCCATGGTCGTACAAGTTAATTAAAATAGAACTGTTCCTATCGCGAGCGTTCTGTCCGTGGTGCTAACTGTGGCAGCTTTAGTAAAGTTTTTGAAGCTTTTAAAAAAGATTATCATAGATTAATAATTCCATTTGGCAAAGTGCTTGCCAGGATAATCTGTTTTATCAGCATCATTGATAAAGACCCACTATTAGCTTCTGTGACCTAGAAATAAGGGAAAATTATTTCCATATCCTCTAGTTCTGCCCTAGTCAGAAGACATGGCGGTACAGCCACGCGTGTTGTGTCTGCAATGACATCAGCAAATTACCGCTACAAACCAAGGGTCTCATTTTCCTGGTGCAGACAGACTTGGGCACCTCAAGTGACCTAAAAACTCAGGTTGTAAAGAGAGATGTGACAGGAAGATGCGTGGAGTCAGAAGTACCAGGTGAACGTAGCTAGAAAATAGAGGTGAAGAATTAAGGTCCTGAATTAAAAATTTGAAAAAAGGAAAAGAGGGGGGAAAAAAAACCAAAACCAAGTAGTGTTTCTCCAGTGAGTCACCTGTATTGTCATACACGTTGTATTGTGGTTCCCTGGTTTCTGAATAAAAATTTTCTTTGCAATGAGTTGGCATAAACTTGCTAGGCAATTGAATGTCCCAGTGCTTTGTGTCTGCCTGCGTGCTCGTCGTTGCAGCGGTAGATGAAACTGCACAGCTGCGAGGAGCCTATTTCTGGGGAAATATATTTGGAGAGAATTGTGTGCTGAAGTTTGCGGCTCCACTTGGAGTTTGCCCACAAGTGTTCAAAACATTTTAAAGGGAAAGGGCTGTTAGTCTGTGAAACTGCAGCCGGCCTAAAGCCGCCTTGCTGTGTTCACTTCCAGGCGCGGCTCAGAATGGCTCGACTGGACCCGAGTGGTCTGCGTATTGTGTAGGTCATTCGAGGAGATGGGTGCCCTGCTTTTGAGGGGACGGGTTCCGGTGTTGGCCCACCGCTGAGGTGCTCTGAAGAGCGTCAAGGCCTTGGCAATCAGCAGGGAGCGCTGCTTTTCTGGGCGGTGGCAGGCTGACTCAGGAGAGGGATCCCTCCGAGCGTGTGCTTGCCACCCAAAATGATGCCATGGAAATGTTCTCATTTGAGACTACTTCAGGTGCTCCAGTGCATTCAGCAATTATCTGTATGCACTGCCTTATCAAAGAGATGTTAGAAAAATATTAAAGCAATAAATATTGTTTTAAATAGTATTTGTTTTAACTTTGATAAATGTTTCCCGTGTAAGTGCCACAACTCCAATTTGTCTCCTAAACATCTCTTTGGATAAAATCGTGATGGGTATGATTCATACCCGTTCCATTTGGGATTATTAGGATGTTTGTGTCAGTTTGTAGCAGCATTTGAAAGAGTTTTTGTGAGTCTATGTGTGTGTATATTTATCTAAAAAACAACCCTCATGTTCCTACAACGGATTGTGCTGTCCGTCATGAAGTATGTGCTCCGTTGTTCAGCTCCAGCCACAGAACTGTATCCGTTATACACAGGCAAAGGCTTGGTGCAAGATGCGTTGGGTTTAGGTCATAACAGAATGTTGTAGGCGGAGGATACTTAAATGCACAGAGCTGCAGATCAGCTCGTGGGTTCCAACACGTTCCGAAGGGCATAGCATGAGAAGGACCCTGTTGAGTTGTGGCAACGCTCTGGCAGTGGCTAATTGTGAGGGCGTAGGAGATGAACAGCAGAGAGTCCTGTAGCCTAAAGATCTTTCCTATACGCTCCCAGCCACGAGTGATTTGCAGCTCCGGGAGCTCTGGCATCAGAGGTGCTATCCACTGAACAGTCCTTGACAGATTTTTCTCATTTAAGCTTGTGTTGCTCTTTCGACCATTATAAACCGCTGGCATCTCCATCATCCTGTGCAAAATTCACAGCTTAACTGTGCTCTGTGTGAAGAACCTCCTCTTTTTTGCAGTGTTGCCCGTTTGCTTCATTTGATGCCCCTACTTGTAGTAGAAGACGGTGAAGAGGTTTTTTTTTCCTACTCGCTTTCTTCATGCTGTTTGTAAATGTGCAGAGTTCTGTCGTACGCTTAGTCAGTCATCTCTTTCTTGACTGCAGAGTCTTTGCCTGTTTCATTATTCCTGATTTCAAAGCTCTTCTGTACCTTCTGTAATTCTTATCCCTCTTGTCAGTGCCTTCCCTAAGCACTCTGGGTGTGTTTGTGTGCCCACTATCTCTGCTCTGTAAAGCGGTGCTGATAGCACCATGTAATTGTCAAGTTCAATGTTCTGAAATTACCTGGATCTCCTTTGAAACCCTCTAAAAAAAATCATTCCATTTGCTGCCTTCTGTTCCTCTGCCACTGACAGAGGTTTACGCAAGAGACTGCCCATCACAGCAGAGCTATTTTGTCTTGAGAGCCTCCAGATGGATATCGGCTGGGCCTGATGGTTGTCCTTCTTCATTACAAGATGAATACTGTGTTTAGAAGTGTGTGAACACTCTAATGTTTGTTCCGTAACCACGTCCACTGTCACTGCTGCTTGACCTGGTTCCTCCAGCATCCCTTGTTGAGAGAGGGTCCAGCATGGAAATTGCTCTAAGAATCCTAGAATCATTAAGGTTGGAAGAGACCTCAAGGATCATCTAGTCCAACCGTCCCCCTACCACCTATTACCCACTAAACCACGTCCCTAAGTACCACATCCAACCTTTCCTTAAACAGCCCCAGGGACGGTGACTCCCCCACCTCCCTGGGCAACCCGTTCCAATGCCCGACCACCCTTTACCAGAAGAAATTTCTCCTCATCTCCAACCTGAACCTCCCCGGCGCAACTTGCAGCCGTTCCCCCTTGTCCTGTCACTAGTTATCTGCGAGAAGAGGCCAACCCCCAGCTCGCCACAACTCCCTTTCAGGTAGTTGTAGAGGGCAATAAGGTCTGCCCTGAGCCTCCTCTTCTCCAGACTAAACAAGCCCAGTTCCTTCAGCCGCTCCTCATAAGACCTGTGCTCCAGCCCCTTCACCAGTTTCGTTGCCCTTCTCTGGACACGCTCCAGGGCTTCGATGTCTTTCATGTGGTGAGGGGCCCAAAACTGGACACAGCACTCGAGGTGCGGCCTCACCAGGGCTGAGTACAGGGGGACAATCACCTCCCTGCTCCTGCTGGCCACACTATTCCTGATACAGGCCAGGATGCTGTTGGCATCCTTCTGTAGGGCACACAGTGGAGAAGCAGAGTTACATCTATGTATCTGTGGCTTTATCTCCTGACCGTTGCACTTAGGTTTTGATCTCCTTTAGCCCCCAGACTCCCTTGCAGGCTTCTTGGGATGTTTGGAAAAGGATTTCTGAGTCCTTTTAATGAGGAGGTGGGTGGAGGTGGAAGGTGTTTGATGGGGGTGGATTGAGGATTGACAGTTGTGGGGGACTTTTAATTCTGTTAGCTTTTCAGTTTCTCATATTTCTTTGTTTGCTCTAAAAATCATTTTTTTATTGGAAAAATGTTGCCTTTCCTCTTACCTTCTTGGCAAAGCACACCATTTTTTCCCTGTAGGGAAGAGCACAAGATCCCTTTGCCGTTGCCCGAGTTGTAGTCTCTGTTATATTCTGTTGCCGTGTGATTATTCTCCAGCTCGGCAGCAGGAAGGCTGTTGGCTCTGATGCAGGACGGTGTCACCACGTCCCCGAAGGTACTGGAGGTGAACCCCTGCGTCAGCATTTTTCGGGCTCTGCCACTCTGGCCTCAGCAGATGGCATTTTGTGCCAGACACTCGTGGTCCTGTGCCTGTAGGACAGGTAGCAGTGTGTGTATATACAAGCACGCAGAACAGTGTCAAATCTGATCTGTGACGATCCAGCTGGAGGGTACAACCGCAGTGATGCACCTGACAGCCCCGTACTCCCCCGCGGCCCCTTGCAGACTGGCCTGTGAGGGATTATCTTCCCATAGAAGCATCTTTCTGGCAACTTCGCACCTGAAAAAGACATTAAATCATCAGCAGGCATTTAAATACTCATCCTCATTTTGTCCATGCCTTTATTAAAGTTCTTATAATCCAAGAAGCTTTTAAATTGTCTGTGGCTTAATTTATTCGTTAAGGAATTCAAGCAACAAACAGTCTGTGTTTTGGCCTGCCGCCGATGCTTTTTCTTTTTGCCATTGCAGCTTGCAGGGCTGTCTGTCTCTTGCTTTAAATACCGAATCTCTGTGCGCTCCTCGCTGCAGCTCTTGTACCTTGGCTGCCTGCTCACTGACTTGTCAAATCACTAATGAACCTGTACTTCTCTCTCTTAGGGCTGCATTCTGCCCTCAGCTGAACTTGTTCAGGCTGAGTTGCTTCAGAGGTATTTCACAAGCGTGTTGTTTTGTCCAGGTTGCTTACAGAAGTCTCGCAATATTGCACCTGGCTCTGTTAATTTTATGTAAATTAAGCGTAACACTTCCAGCAGCCATCCTTTCAGCCAGTTTATACAAATCCTCTATCAGTCAACTCTATGTGCTTCTCGGCTCTACAAACTCTTGCGAAATGGCTCTTTTACTACCTGCATAGGGAATAAAAGCCACTTCAGTGGCACGGATTGGCAGCGTAGCATGATTAAGTCAATGGTAAGTAACGCTGGAAACTATTTTAAGTGACAGCAGAAATGTTTCCGAGTTGGTTTCTTACCAAGCAGCCCAAATGCTGATGTTGGATGGCAGTGTCAAAGCACTGGGACTGATATATTAAACAGGTCTCTACCAGAGTCTGGCAGACCTTTTTGGGTGGGTTTCCCCAGTCCTCTTCAGGCATCTTCAGAGATCTTTCAGGGGTTTTTACCCATTTTGGGCTTCTTGGACTAGGTAAATGGCGGAAAATTTCTCTGTATAAAAAAGAAAATGTATATTCTAAATGTAAATTGCAAACAGAGGTCTTGGCTTTATTTTTTTGTTTTCTTAAGAGGCAATGAGCACTCTGTCGCTGGAACGCTTTCTGCATAAATCACCGCATATGTTATGTGTCTTAAATTTGAATGGAGGACTAACAGTTTAATGTTCTCTGGTGGTATGTGTGTGGTTGTAGGAAAACACTATGTAGGAAGCTAGAAGCGTGCCACAAGCGCCCCAGTCTATTAGAGCGTTGAGCGGATGAGGTGTGGCGCTGGGGAGGGTGCCTCATTGCCCCATGCATGTGGAACGATGGGGAGTGGCTTGCAAATATTTGGAGTAAGGACTTTGGCAGTCCAGGGGAGGAATACGGAAAGAAACACGTTAGGGGAGAATTCAGCTGAACTCGGCTTTTCTGTTGGTAAAATCGAGTACAAACGGGTGGCAAGAAGCGTGGATGCCAGCAGGTGAATGGACTGATGGGTTTTTTGACGCTTGGTTGGGAAGGTCAGCTGTTTGCTGGTCACAGCAAGCTTAAAAATTAATGCTTTACAGCGTCTCGGTGGAGGTTTTATAGACCGGGTCACAGACTGAGAAATTGCGGTGCTGATGACTGCAGCAGAAAAGAAGATATTACCATCTAAATCCTCCTTCTTTTACCACCAGAGAATCATATTTTAGAAGATGTAAACAAATGTGTCATTGCTCTCCAAGAAAAAGATGTCGATGGTTTAGACCGCACAGCTGGTGCAATTCGAGGACGTGCTGCTAGAGTCATTCACGTTGTCACTTCTGAAATGGATAACTACGAACCTGGAGTCTACACGGAGAAGGTGTTGGAAGCGACAAAGTTACTGTCCAACACAGGTAAGAGTCAGGTGCTCCCAAGATCCCTGAATTCATATTGCTGACGAGCGCACGGGCAGCCGCATACTAATGTACCTGTGAAATCTGTTGAAGACTCCGTTTCCATACTCTAATGAAAATTAGTGGGGGTTATTTGCAGAGCTCTTGCAAAATGAGAAATGTGATTTTGCTGTGTTGCCTGGCTTAACACTCAGCAGTGCGCAAGGTCTCCCTGACCGCGCTTGCTGTCGTGACTGAGCTGTGAAAAGCTAAAACGCTGGAGAATGAGTCCCAAGCAGTGAGTCAGGGCTTGAAAGTTGTGCTGATCATCTTGCAGTGTTGTACCAGGCTCTATTCAGGATCTGGAAAGAAGATTTCTGCCACCATGGCCCAGTAGAATAAATTTTGGGTAGCAGTTGAGGATAAATTTTGTAAAATATTTTTGCAAGTGTTAAAGAAACACCCTAAACAATAAATGAAGGTGTTTTCCTGTGAACTCGCTGGTAACATCCGTACAGGGTAAGGAACGACTCTGGTTTCTTCAGTGAGTGCTGTGCCAACTATTCGTTGTTGGTTTGACCTTGTAATTACAACGTTGATGAAGAATCAAGGGTGACACTGAAGAAACGAACAGACTGTAAATGGTTCTGTGATGTTCTTCCTGGGGTGCAGTGAGTCACTGAAGTATAGCACTGCAACCTGCCCTCTTCCAGTGCCGCCTTAAACTTCAGCTTTGTGGTGGTAATATCGGGGGCGTTCCCCCCCAAAATTATGCGAATCTATAGGGAATATTACCAAATGCTTAATATTTTATCCCATAATTTCTAACTGCTTTCCCAGGTGTTTTCTCCTTGCCTGCAAGAAGGGTGGGATAAACTTTTCACTCTCTGAGGGGAAAAAACCAAATAGCAGAAGAGTAAAGAGAAATTGAAGTGGACGTAAGACTCGAGCTCTGGTATTGCTGTCCTTCTGTAACAAATGTGTTGAATTTAAGCAGAGCCACTGCAGAGCTTCCAGCGATGGTTAACAACGAAGCACACGCACGTCTTTTATGGGCTCGTGTAGCAGAAAATGGCATTGGGGGGTACACTGACCGTTATTTTGGGTTCTTAATTCAGTTATGCCGCGGTTTACTGAGCAAGTAGAAGCTGCTGTGGAAGCCCTGAGTTCAGACCCTGCTCAGCCAATGGATGAAAACGAATTTATCGATGCCTCGCGGCTGGTGTATGACGGAATACGAGATATCAGGAAAGCCGTGCTGATGATTCGGGTGAGTGTAACTTGAACAGCTCTCTTTTTCCGCTCGCTTTCCCCCGTGAACTGACATGCATCACTTTCATTGAGAGCAGGCAGCGTAAGATTTTCAGTTAGCTTGTATTAACATTCTGACTCTTAAAAACTGCTAATCACTCTGTGGAGTACCTCAGAAGTACATTTTGATTCAAATTGATTAAACAGACGTGAGCATCAGTGATAGGCAGAGTTGTGATGCTAAATGCCCTTCACGCATCTTTTTGTACTATCACATTAATGCCTTGCTTGTTAATGTGCTAAAATCAGTGACCTTTGATTTAACAACAGCAAGTGGATTCTGAACTGCGGATGCTTTGAGAGCTTAGAAGTAAAACCTGATGGCTCTTTATTAAGTAAATTTTGAGAATTAATTCTAGTTAGTCAAAAACTGGTTTAGATGAGTTCAGTGTGCAGTTCCCAGAGCGTGTAATTCGTTAATTGGCTCACCTCGGTAAACAGGGACCAGTTCATAGAGGCTTCGTCTCTGCTGTGCTTGCGTGTTCGGGGCAGTGAGCGTGACTCGGAAGTCCCAATTCCTGGTAGGGCAGGCAGCAGCAGTGTGGAAGGAGGCGTGCAGGGAAGACACAGAGGGATTCTGCAGTTGATTGAAGGGTCGAAGAAAAGAAAGTTCTGGTTGAGGCTGACCCGTGGGCATGTTTCTTGAATCTTAGTGTGGTAAAAATGGGACACAGACCCAGCAAACACAAATGTAGCAGGGTTATTCCTTCTTTTCTTTTCTCGTTGCACCCCTCTGACTCAAATGTAAATGTCTTGCGGAGAAGCTGTCTTCATCTTTCAGGATGGTAACCATGGCAGATGCATTTTGGTGATAAGTAAATCAGGGACATACGGCCCCAGAATGTATGTGATTACAGTAACCGTTGCAATAGTATCTCCTGTGTTTGCTGCTTAAAGCAAAGAATCAGATGGAAAACCAGCAGAAAAGCTGACAAGCACATATGTGCCCTCCATACTTTTTTTTCAAACTTAAGCTTAGGATTTACAGCCAGCCAACGGTAGATGAAGATATCAGCGCTTTCCTGCTATGCAGGCAAGCTGATTTGATTCACCCCCTGCTAAAGTCCTTGTTATTCAGGACATGGAAGCATGACTGCCAATTCCACGTCGTCAGTAATTAGCCGAGTTGGCGATGCCAGGAATCCTGACGTTTCCCCTTGTGCCGCGTCTCTGATGTCAGGGTGCCACGGCTTTATTGCAGCTGCCAGTAGCTAACGGCACCTCGCTGGTGACACATCAGTGACCTATAAAAAATGAAAATCTTAGTATTTGTTGTCCAAAGGGCTGTAAGGTCTAGAATGCATTTAGGATAAGAGAGCCATCCAAGTGGAGATGCCAGGCCACCACTTCTCCGGGGCTTTGTCTTAAACTGGACCACAGCAGTAACCACACTCGCAGGGGGGTGCTGCTAAGCTTGGTGGGGGCAGACGCACTGGCAGCTTTGTCCAGCAGCACTTTTTCTTTACACGAACCAGCAGGAAAAGTCATTCATAGAATGACAGAATCTTTAAGGTTGGAAATGACCCCCAGGATCATTGAGTCCAACCACCAACCCCCCCCCATGGCTCCTGCCCCCTGTCCCGCAGCACCACGGCTACACGCTGTTTGAACCCTTCCAGGGACAGGGACTCCACCACTCACACACCTAATTTTTGTGTTTATGGAGTGTATTTTCACAACTAAAATCTTACTACCTCTGTAGGTTACTGAAGTAAAGCTGTTTCCTCCCTGATCCCTGGGCAATCTCTCATCACCCCCAGAGGAGTTTTTGCCCTTGCTGACAGGTTGCAAGGCAGAATTACTCTTCGTATACTCTGGGTTGTCTGGGTGTTAGGATAAGAAGGTGGCTTGAGAATCATAAACAGTTTCTAAACATGCAGCAGAACTGTTTTATTTTTATTTTTTTTAAAATATTGATACACTGAGCTACTTATTAGTATGTGTCCTTAGGCTGATTTTGGGGATATACTCTGTTCTTCAAGGCAAGGAGAGGAGATGGTGGCTGAAATACCCCAGGTCTTGATTGCCAGCATAGTCACCTTTGCTTTCTGGCAACTATTTTGCCTTAACTTTAACTGTGTCACAAGATGTCTGTATCGGAAAACTAGTTTGTAAAATACAAATCACAGGAAAGAAATCCGAAGAACAGGGAGTTTATTTGCATCTTATCTGTTAATCGCAATTTGTTGCATTTATCAGTGAAGTTCTTTGTTGATCCAGCTCTGCAAAATTGTCATGAAGTGCCACTCTAGGCAAAGATGTAGTATTTTGACAAACATGCTGTTTGAACTTGATAAGCTTTATAAAAAGTTTGCCAGCTATAGACTGGCAGTAGCAGAAATAAATTCTAGGCAAGCAGGAACTAGGTCAGATGTGTTTAGCCTACAGCATAAAAGCTGGCCCTTACTAGCTAAAAATTTTCAGCTTTTCCTGGGGGATAAGAATAAATTTCGATCCATTTTACCTCTTGTTAATTTAGTCGATGCTTTGATTCATAATTGTGCTAAAGACAACGTCTGTGGTTTTGAACGGGGCCTTAAAGCTGCCTGTGGTTTTAGCTTCAGAATCTCAAGCAAAGCTTTGACATTTATCCAAGTTGCAAAAATTCTGTTGGTTTCGCAAAAACTTTTTTTTTCTGTGTTTCAAATGCTGAGTGCATTAGTGTCCTGACAAATCTCAGCTGTTTAGTTACTGGTGTATAATTTGGGGGATCCCTACGGTGTTTAACACAAGCAGTCAAGCATATATAATCACACGTGTTCACAGGCTGAATACAGCCCCTGTGTTTACCTTTTTGTTGAAAACATCGAATAATTTTTACCTTCGCTTATTTCCGTTCTCTCTGCTTGAAAAACAATATTCTTGTTGATTTTTAGAGCTGTGAAAGCTGTCGTTTGACTCTGACTCAATTACTCTTTCCTCAGACTCCTGAAGAGTTGGATGATTCTGACTTTGAGACCGAGGATTTTGATGTCCGAAGCAGAACAAGCATTCAGACCGAAGATGATCAGCTCATTGCTGGACAAAGCGCGAGGGTAAGGAAGAAGTCTGAGCGTTGTAAAACTGTGACCTGCCTTCAACAAACAGTTCAACTTGCTTTGAAAATCTGGGTTAAATTTTTTGGGGGTGATGGTAAAATAAAATGTTGAATCAGCAAACGGGCATCCTTTTACCAGCTTCCTTCTGAAGAAGAGATTACGTGAAATGCAGCATGTGTTGGTCTGATGGGCGTCAGAAACACCTGTGGTTTATTTTGGATGTTCTGAAAGATCAAAATCCTTTTAATACCCATGAACTGCTTTATACTTTGACATTGCAGATGTTGTAGGCACGGCCGTTTGATTCGGTGAGCTCCAGTAGGGAGATGGGGGGCAAATCATTCCATTGTACTAATGTTATTTTCAACAGGCAATTACTAAGTTTGCGGCCAAGAAACAGGTAACTCAGCAGGTCGGGCGTTTTTTACAAATTGCCTTTTCCAGCATGTGTTGGTGTGTTTGGCCACTGAGCATTTAATCAAGGCAATGTTGAGAGGAGCCCAAAAGTGAAATCATTTAAACTCACTGCATTTCCGATGACTGTTAAAAATGAAAGCATTGATAGGCAATATATAATCATTAATAGGTGAAAACTTAAAATCAGTACATTAAAGGAAAACCAGGCCTTACCTCTTGTTTTTGTTTGACATGTCCCCTTCTGGATCGATAACAATTTACACTCTTGGGAACGTGCCACGAAAGATTTTTTTGTGAAAGCTCATCTAGTCTGCAACCAGGCAAGAAGTAGCTAGGCCTTATTTATCAAACTTCTGCCACGTTGGCTTTGGAATTATACTAACTGAGTGTAGGTTTTATGCTCTCCTTCCTTGCACAGGCACTCTCTATTCCGGTATCCCTCTCTCCCCTTTTATTTAAATGCAGATATTTCTCATTTACCTTTTAGCACAGCTGCTGCCAGAGGCTTTTTTTGTACTGAAGACTCCTTTTCACCTGCTCCTGGGGGCAGGAATGCTCCTAGTATTTATGAAGGCAAGGGTGCTGACTCTCAGACAGGCTGTAAACCTAGTCTAAAGGCTTTTATTCAGGAGTAGGCACACACTCTTTATTTTTGCTTGCTCTTTCCTCAGCATGCATGTTTCAAAACAGTCCGTCTAGCTTTTTGCAGGGAAGAGACTCATAGTATTTCTTCTGTGGATTGCAACGCTGAAAGACACCCAAGTGGAACATCCTTTTAAAACTCCTAAAATTTGTAGAAGAGACGAGTCCCCCCTCTTCATGCAGTTTTTCTCTGGTGGGTGGTAATATCTGCCAAACGTGTTTGGTGTCTAACAAGTTCATCATGCAAATGCCTGTGTTTCAGGTGTCAATGTGTCTTTCTGGGCCCTCTTTCTTAAGGCAGAGCATAAACTTTGATTCAGAATGGAAGGGAATGGTTCTGTAGAGACTCTAGGTAGAGGATTGCTATTAAAGTTTTATCCCCCATCTACATGACTTAAATTGGTTATTAGCGAAGTGTGTGAAAAGCCTTCTACAAGTGCTGGCGTAAGGCGATGTAAGAAAACTCTCTCTTTCAGGCAATCATGGCTCAGCTCCCTCAAGAGCAAAAAGCTAAGATTGCTGAGCAAGTCGCAAGCTTCCAGGAAGAAAAGAGTAAATTGGATGCTGAAGTATCAAAATGGGATGACAGCGGTAATGATATAATTGTTCTGGCAAAACAAATGTGTTTGATTATGATGGAAATGACAGACTTCACCAGGTGAGTCTTTTTAATTTGTGCTCACAACACCTTCTCTCAGAACTGGCTGGGATGCTGATCTTTCAGTGAACTGTTTTGCAAGTGCTCTTAGGAGGAGTCTTACTTCTTATAATTTCCTTCAAATGTTACCCTATTAAAGCCTGCGTATTAGCTCGGGAGATGCATTACGACTCAGTGACTGGCTGGTAATAACTGTTTAAATTATCTACAGATACACAGCAGTTATTGCCTGTCTTTTTTTCCTTCGTTCTTAAGGGTGATTTTTGTCCCAAAGAATATATAGATATATTTGCTCAGTTCCTTACAACATTAAATTCTATGGGCTTCTTGATATTGCTATACTGCAGAAATAGTTCCTAGTACAGTTATTTGCAAAAGAAAGAGGGGGGTTTTGATGCCTTTTGAAATTCATTTACCAGGTTTTATACAACACTATTTTTTTAAACTCGATGTTGCATTCCATGAAAATTGCAAATCCGTCTTCTAAAATGTTCTCTCTGATCATCATTAGGTTGCTTAAAACAGTAAAATCTAAGATGTTTTTGTTCCTAGATATAATCTAAATGTGGGGAGGGGGTGGAAGGGGAAAACTGTCGTGAAAATGAAGGTGCTGTAACACCTGCCTGTGTCTGTGCAAGCTTATTCACGCAGCTTGGGTGAGGAATCACTTCCAGTGCGACATGGAACAGGATGAGTAAAGCAGTATGTAGTTCACTCTTCTGGTTTCCTGGTGCTAAAAGGTAGACTCTGTTCTGTTCTGCAGAGGTAAAGGTCCGCTGAAAAATACGTCGGATGTGATTAGTGCAGCCAAGAAGATTGCAGAGGCTGGGTCAAGGATGGACAAGCTGGGACGGACTATTGCTGACCACGTAAGTCACAATTCATTTTCATAAGCCTCCAGCACAAGTGAGCAATAGGAGATCTTTTAGTAGTGCAGACAGGATCAACAGAAGAAAATGTGTTTAGTTTTGAGGTTTTTGGGCAGGCTTAAACTGATTTCCCAGATTTGCTGCTGGAAAATTCTAGCCTTTTCTTTCCAGCTGCTCTCCTGCCACCCTAAGCAGTGTGAGCAGTTAACATGTCCAGCAGTGACACCAGCAGCTCCATGGCTTAAATCAAGCACCTACCTTTCCAAGGTAGCGATATGCCAACACCGCTTCCTGTCACACAGTATCTAGGCCAGTTTCTCTAACTGGACAGGACTGAAGCCGAATTTGTGTCGCTTCTGTCATGCTCAGAAGGTGCCCAATACTTGCCAAAGCAATGATGAGATGGCACAGGCAACACCATAATTATTGCACGTGGCCTGTTGCACAACCTTTAATGTTATTTTTGAGGCAGCTCTTTAATATTAACAATATTCAAATGCCCCATAGACCAAGTGGTGAGATGGTCCAGACTCTCTAGCATTGTTTTCGTTGTCTGGTCAGAACTGAGGAAGACTTGGTGTGAGGCACGTAGCAGCCCGAACATTTTCTACGCTGTGCCAGGCTGTTGTGCATGGTGTTGTGCTCTACGTACAAAGATGTTTGAAAGGAATTCTATAGGATTGAACGAGCATGGGCCAGCTCGGGGGTTTGTGCAAAGCATCTGCCTGTCCTGAGCCGCTTCAGAAACTGGGTCAGGCCAAACAAAAGCACCTTTGGTCTCTGTCCACACCCAAATTGCAGAGAAACAGCAGCATTAGTAATAATGTTCTGCCTTCAAGAGACCCTGAAATGCAGGTAGGTTAAGTCTGAGATCATGGACTAAACTTTATTTTGTACAGCTGTCGCTTGCTTTTCAGTCCCTCTTTGAATTTAAATTCATAATGCAAGGTTTTAAATAAAACCGTGTCACTTTGGAAGTAAGTCTTTATAATGCAGATCTCTCTTGAAATGTTGCATCCAGAGGATGTTGTCTTCACCCTAATTTATTAATGATGCAGTGGGAAATGTTCAGTGGGGAGATAAAGTTGAAAAGTGCTTTTTAAAATGGGTCTCCTTGCTATAGCATTTTGACAGCCGTATTTCTGGCAGAAGCAGGGGCACGGCTGCTGCTGCAGGTAAATGAAGCAAGGAGCCGTTTGTGTTATAGATCTCGGGGGATCTTGGGCTGAAGGTTTACAATGCTTTTTTTTTTTCCCTTTAATTCACATGTTTTATGCAAACTTGGGATACCATTTTCTGCACTGAGTCATTTCAAAATATAGAAGAAAACTAAATGGCTCCTTTTAGTCCAAGTAAGGTCCTTAAAAATGTAAAAGATCAAGCACATGTTTGAAGATAAATACGGGCAGGGCTGTACAGTTAGTCATTTTGACAGGAATATAGCTTTTTTTTTCCGACTCTGTACTCTACTAATACTTTCAGCTTGCATATTTCATTAGATATGCTTACATACTCTTTAGAAACTTGTAGTGATCTGTTAGTGTAGAACTATCTGACAGGTACAGAGGACGTACAATGCAGCCGTTTCAGTGGAGCACTAATGCCTTCCCATGCCTAATACGGGCTTTTAACGAATGGATGGGGTTTTATGTCCTGTTCACCATGTGACACCGGGTGAATCATGACCCCTCGTGCTCGTGTGTCAGGAACTCCTAACTCCTGCCGTCAGGCAGTTTTACAGCACATTTCCTCTGAAACCATAAAAGCTATTATCCAAGGTATTTCACGTCTGTTGAAAAGTGTCTAGCCATCAGCCGGCAGATTTTCCCAAAGGTGTTCCATCTTTCACTCAAAGCAGCAGCCTGCTTGTTTTGAATGGGGGAATATGAAGAAGTTATGAGTACTACACAAATGAAAATGATTTGCAGCAAGACAATGATTCTCCGGGTTATTTTTATTCAGTGCTGAATTACTTACAAAGCAACAGAAATAGTCTGTTGCTTTTTCTCACGGAGAGTGGTGGGAGGTTGTATCCGTATCCGATCGTTACGTCGAAAGGAGCTGGGGGAAGTGCAGGGATTGTCCCGCTTCCCAGAAAAATGCTCCAGCAGGGTTCTGCTGTGGGGACTGGTCCGTGCCTGCAGACACTGGTTCAGAGATGTGCTCCGGGCACGGGCTGCTGGCTGTCGTGGGGGGCAGCTGCTGGCACGCACTGCCACGTGCCTCCCCTAAATGCCTGCTCCAGCTTCTCTAACCGGCAGCGCCAAGCCCGGCTGTTCCGTAGGGCTGGCGGGGGCACTTCATTGTGAATTGTTGCTACCCTAAACTGGAGATACAGTGGGAGGAAGAAAAGTCTCTGCGGTTGCTGGCTTACACCTACCAGACACGTGGGGATGGGGGTTGTGTGCTTGTCTTAATCAGCACACACTGTGGGAGAGCTTTTCTGTCTTCCCTTCCCCCTTTCTTTCCAAAAAGGGAGGAAAAAAAGTGATTCTGCCTCTCCGCAGGCTCAGCTGGGGTGGTAGGAAGCGAATGTGCGTGCGTGTTTGCTCTGTCCGGCGTGGATCCTGGGTTTGACCTGGAGCAGCCGGCTTAGCTTTTGCCTACAGCCACCACTGAGTCTGTGGCAGCGTCTCGTTTTCGGGGGTTTGGGGATGTGGGGGGTCCCCCAACACACGATTGTTTCTGCCTGCGATGCAGCTATCTGCTGTGACCGTGCTGCGGGCACCCTCCCAAGCCAGCTCTGCAGACAGGTTTCGCTGTGGCTGTGGCTGTTGTAGGTTAGTACAATAATGCAATCTTTCACAATCAGTGTTGAAATTGTTGCCTTTTGGGTTTTTTGGGGTTTTATCTGAACGTTCCTGCGTAGGAAAGGACAGGGGTCGTACAGGCAGCCGCAGTGCCTTTTGTTGATGATGTTCTTTATCTTGTGTTACATCTCTATTCAAACATCATCTGCCTTTGAACTGAATTCGCTATTCTGCTCGGAGAAGTAGCACACACAGTATAGGATGCGGTTTTCCAACTCACGTCGTGTTGATATATACAACCAAATAATATTTCCTATTCCACGGCTTCCCCAGTAATGTTTTGCTGCCTCCTTCAGCCATCGGTAAACATGCGGCAGCCTCTTTCCTTGAGAGTGTCTTTCCTTAAACGATTTCCATAAACTCACAACCCATAAAGTACCTCGAATTGTTTAGCAGCCCTTCTGACGTGCCGGATTGTGCATTTGTCAACATTCAATTCAATCTGCCGCCGTGCCGCTCGTTCACTTTGTTCCATGAGCTGTTTGCGAGATGGAGAGCGTTTTCCAAAACGGTAATTTCAGCTTTTCATTAGCTCTTTGGCCGACGCTGTTCGTGGACTTTCTCAAAAACATCTTGTACTGCTGACTAATATTGATTAGCTTAAAAAATTAACCTGCAAGCTTTGCTGCTTGGTTATTGACGGTTTTCACTTCGCTGGTGGAAGCAACGTGCCTACGTAAGAGTTGCAGGGTACCTCGGGTGTTTTCCTGAGCTTTCCTTGGGAATAAAGAGGGGATTTCTGTCAGTTTATGGCCACACAGGGTCAGACGCCGGTCGTGCCATGCAGATCTCCGTAGCCTGTGTTAAACAGCCTGATCTGCTTGTCCCGGCTTGCCAAAAATCCTGGTGTAGCGCGCTGTGCGTACGTGTGCGTGCTGCCGCGGCTCGCAGCTCGGCAGCCTGCCCTGCAGAGGCACCTCTGTGCGCAGCATGTGGCACAGCCGTTTGCCTCTGCTGCGCTGGAATCCCACATCGGCTTAAAACCCCGCTTCTTCCGGGCCTGGAGAAAACCAGGGGCTCTGTCGGCCGCACTCACGGGCCTTTCAGAGCTAAACGGCTGTTGTGGCAGATCAGGAACTGCCGTGGGAAGCAAATGCTCCGTGTGCGTGTTGCTTGTGCAACACGACGGTCTGTTCTGGCGCAGGCTCCTCCTGTGCCTGTGGTACTCAGGAACCTTTGGTTCCTGCTGCCATCTTGCACAGCTCGAGCTGCAGCGCAGGAGAGACGGGCTGCAGTGGGAATTGGGGCGCAGGCCCGGGTGCTGACACCCAGCAGGGGATTTTTGCCTTGCTCTGGGAGGAGAGGAGAGGCTCTGGGGCCGTAAGCCGTAAACCTGAGCTTGAGCGAAGCGTTAAGTAATAGATTGATGCCACGTTTAAGGTTACGTTTCCAAGTGTACCGTGTCCATGAGGGATCTTCATCTGACGGTCCGTTGTCAGGGTCAGGGCAGTAGATGACATGGGGTTTTGCCGTGAGCCGGGGCGAGTGGAGAAGAGCTCTGGCAGGCTCTGCAGGTCTGTGCATCTCAGCAGGGTCTGGGCGGTGCGAAGGGCGGGCGGGTGCTGAGTGAAGAGAAGTGAATGCTGCTCAAGGCAACGCTCTTCTCTCCTTGTCACGTTCACCAATCGCTGCAGCTGCTCATGGTTTCTTTGGGGATTTTGGTGCTTGTCTGGAGGCAGCCGGTGCTTCTCCGGGACGAGCAGCTGGCCAGGGAACGCACTGCCTGGAGGGGAGAGGTGGAGGGCGGTGTGCCCTGCTTGCCCCCAAGCTGAGCTGTGGGGCCTGGGAAAAGCGTATGGATTTTGTCTGTGAGTGCATGTGTGCAGGGGGTGCCACGACCCTGGACGCTGGAGATTTATGAGTTTCTGGATGGGGTGCATTTGTCCAGGAAGGATGGAGATGAGATCGCTGCCGGCTCTGCTTTTAGTCCAGTCTCTGATCTGTTGGTACGGTGCTCGAGGTGAAACAGTGCGGGGAGGACGTTGCCTGCCTTAGAGCAGAAAGCTGAAGAACCATTGTGAGTCTGATCCTGGGTTTGTCCAGGAGACCTGTGAGCGCTCAGTGGGAAGCTGAGGAGAGGGTGCACAAAGTGGCCATTTCAGAGGAGGAAACAGCACGGAGCTCGCGGCGCAGTGCAGCTGCCCATGCTTGCTCTGGGGGTTAAGCAACGGTGGTTTTGACGCCGTGCGATGTACAGCATGCGGACGTTGAAGCTGTAGGTGTTCTGTGTGTGCACGTAACACCCAGCCCTTGCGGTGCAGCCAGCGATGTCTGGAGGCCGGAGCTGGCCAACGGCCCAAGGATTCACCCAGTCCTGAGAATTTTATGCCCCACGCCAGGGTGCAGGCGGCTGTGGGTGCCCCGCTAGTGCTGCACGCACGGGGTTTGTTCAGCAGCAGCACTGGAGTCTGGTGGGCAAAGGCTTTGTGGAGCTCAGTGCGTGCCAGCTGCTTTATTCACTGCTCCTCGTACAGCCAGAGCGTGCCGGTAGCTCTGAGGTGGCCCGTTACTCTCGGCCACCGTGCTCGCTGCCGCAGGACTGGCACGGGTAGTGAAAGGCTTCCCGTAGCCTTTTTGTCTTACGCTTGCAGATCCCGTTTTGGACCGTGGCTGCCCCTCAGCAGGGCTCCTCTTGTTCTGAAATCCAGCATGAGCCTGGCTCATTAATCATCTCGCCGCTCGGCTCTGCAAACCAAGGGATGGCTCTTCCTTTCTCCCCGAGAAAACAGCTTTCCGAACTGCGCTGCAGTCTCCGGTAAAGCTGAAAAAGTTACTTCTATCTTACAGATGAGTGCTTCAGCAAGCACTTGAAAAATTTTATTTCATGCCTGGTGAGGAATCTAGTTTCCACGCTGCTAAGAAATGGGAGCAGAAGTCAGGAAAATACCTGCTTTGCTGGATGTAATTGAGTAACTGTCGGGTTTATCATTTCCCAGCTTAAAATACTTAAGATAGGAAATTGAGGCTGGGTTTGATAACATCTGCGAGTTGCGACGTGAGATCTTGTATGTCAAATCATCGCTGCTGTGTCCGGTGTACAGGAAACACCTTTTGTGGTTAACAAACCTGCTCTGGACAGATAGGTAGCCCTCCTCTTCCTCCTCCGCCTCCTCCTCGCAGGGAGCTGGAGGGCAGCCGTGCAGCTGTGGGGAGCCCTGGCAGTTTTGCCCCTGTGTTCTGGCCGCCCGTGCTTATTGCGTCCGGTTCTTTAGCGATGCCCACGTGTTCGCAGTTGTGTTTTGCAAACCAAAGCTCAACAGAAAGAGGAATGATCTCGGGAGCACGTTCGCTGTTACAGAACGGAGTTGTGTGTTTTCTCCCTAAACTTCTGTTCCGGTTTTCGTGATTGCAAACTACACCTTTGTTTTTCCAGTGTCCCGATTCCGCGTGCAAGCAGGACCTCCTGGCCTACCTGCAGCGCATCGCGCTCTATTGCCATCAGCTGAATATCTGCAGCAAGGTGAAGGCTGAAGTGCAGAACCTCGGAGGGGAGCTGGTTGTGTCTGGGGTATGTATGAACTATGACGTGTCCGGTTCGTGCGGTTTTTCTCCCAAGGGTGACAGTTATTCTGAGCTAAGCTTTTGTGCTGAACGTTACAGAATACAGACAGCAGATTTTGGAGCATTCGCTCAAAGTTTTAATGCACGTGAAGTTGGTAAGACTGCCCGCGCTGCCTCGTTCTTGGAGGAGACGCTTACTGTTTGAATGGGGGCAACATGCAGACCTCACTTTTCCTTCCTCAGCCGTGTTTATAGACAGATCCACTTCACCTTTGTGTGATCTCTGCATTTTTCCAGGCTGTTTTTCGCTCTTAGTGAGGTTAAATCACTTCAGTCAGCATAACTAAACCTGCCTTGTGTCTCTGCACAGCCTTGGAACATGCTGGGGTCCCACCATGCTCTGGAGACGTTAATACTTCAAAATGCTGTGCCCGGAAGAGCGCAGGGATTTTTAGGGGTTGCTCTGTTTTACGAGGGCTGAGCGCTGCCGTGGGCCAGCCTGCTTCCTCGTTCCAGCCACGGGCCAGACATTTCTCCACTCTAGTTCATGAAACGCTTCCTCCTAGGAGGAATCTGTGGGACAGGTATTTGGGGCAGGGACGTGGAGCTGAATTCCTCATTTCTCCTGGCGTATTCTTCCTTGCCCTAGGCAGGTACGCTTCCTCACCGGCGGTTTTCCCCGCCCATGCCGTGAGGGAGGTGGGAGGTTTGAAGGAGGGACAGAAATGGCTGACAGTCCAGCACTGCTGTCCGAACCCTTAAAAACAAACGGAAAAAAAACTTCCCACCTTCTGCCATTTAGATATTTCAAACGCTTAAACTTATTAACAGATCCTTCTTTCCTCGCCAACGAGCTGGAGTTGTAGAACGAGTGCGTCGGGCCGGCAGCAGCCGAGGGAGCTCTCAGCCGGTGGCAACGGCCCGCGCTCGCGGAAGTTTAACACCTTCGCAGGGCAGACGGCTTCTGTGCTGCACCGCCCGCTGCTGCCAGTCCGGCACGCTCGGCTTTCCAGCGCAGCGGAGCCGAGTGACGAGATGCAATGAAACGTGTTGCTGCGTGTCTCTGTTGCATGCCTGGTGTCCCGTTAGCTGGAAGGCTGGAGGCAGCGCGCTGTCAGAGAAGTAGATGTGTCATGATGCAATAATCACGTACTCTGGGGTTTGACTGCAGTTACTCAGTGTCTTCAGAGTGTGCAGACCCTTCTGCCGTACATGAGTTGGGCGAACAGGCTGGCATCTGCAGTCTAATCCCTGGTTTTACCTCTTCTCCACGAGTCTCTCCACTGGGGCTGAATATTGCCAGCAGTAGTGTTCAGCTTCTACCAGATTATCAGGGGAAGACCTCTGCCAGTCCGGGGACTTCACCTGTCTGGAAGTAAAATTCTCTTCAACATTAACATCCTCCCCTATCCATCCACCACAGAAACGTTGCGAAAGCAGAGCTGTACCCACAGCAGTGAGAGCCTGCACCCTGAGCAGTCTGGAAATTCATTTAGAGAAGTACCTCCTTGCTTTCATGGCATTTAATGTGATTCTTCCTGCTGTGAAGATTCATGGAAATTAGTCAAATGTGGTTTCCAGCACGATGGCTGGGGCGAGGAACGCAGCCACCACTGGTTTGCCGGAGGGCGCAGAGCAGCCCTGGCACTGCGGTGCTCAGAACGCGGCGTGCGTGGTGGAGAGGAAGGTACCAACCTCCCGCTCAATTTATTTGCTGCCAGTCGAGCGATGGCTTCGAGGTCTTTCCCCAGACCTTCCGGAGATGTCTGCAGTGCTGGAATTTAAGCGTGTAGAGGCAGCTGAGCTCTAGCGTAAGCTGAGCAGAGGAGCAGAGATCCTGCTCAGGACCAAATCCCTGCCCGGACAGTCGGGCGTTCAGCAGCCGGAGGTCCCACCCTCAGCAGGGCACTGGCCCCTGGGCAGCGGGATCCCCGCTGAGGTCACCCCGCTGGGCCCCCCCCTCATTCACCCTGCCCCATTTCTGGCTCTTCATCTCTGCCACACACTAAACCTTTGGCAAATGGGTTTTTTTCCCTTATTTTAATGCTCTTGTAACTCAGGAGGCGCCTGGGAAAGGGCTGCAGGCCTGCCTGAAGATGCCGTTGTGTTCCTGCCTTTCCAATACAACTTTGTATTCTGGGGTGATGTAAATATTTATTGCCAGTGATTAAGATATTACTCCAGCTTGATTAATTTCATTAGAGAATAAGCTACTGTTAAAGCTTAGTCACAAAAGCAAACAGCAGCATACAAATCCCTGTGATTGCCATGAACAGGGAAAAGGCAGATATCGTGGGCAAACCTTGCGCGCTCTCTAACCGCTTAGTGGCCAAAGGAAAATACCGCCTTGGATTTGGGACCTCCAGTTTCCAAAGAAACCCCGGGAAGATCAGTTTCCGAGTGCTTTTACACCCCAGGACCCTCTGTTTTGTGGAATACTGTATCCGGGTGGGTTTTACGGCGCGTAACGCTCGTGTATTACTGTTCGGCAGGTGGACAGTGCCATGTCTCTCATCCAAGCAGCCAAGAACCTGATGAACGCGGTGGTGCAAACCGTGAAGGCTTCCTACGTGGCGTCCACCAAGTACCAGAAGTCCCAGGGCATGGCTTCGCTCAACCTTCCCGCCGTCTCTTGGAAGATGAAGGCTCCGGAGAAGAAACCCCTGGTCAAGAGGGAGAAACAAGACGAAACCCAAACTAAAATCAAGAGAGCGTCCCAGAAGAAGCACGTGAACCCGGTGCAGGCCCTCAGCGAGTTCAAGGCGATGGAGAGTATTTAAAGAGAGGCGTCTGTTGATTAATTCTTTTTTTTCTCTAGGCCACTACTGCTACTTCCAGAACTCTACTTTTAATATCCTACGGATTTTTTCGAAAGTTTACCATTCCTCAAAATGTATTTACTTAATATAATTTTGATAACTTTGTTTAGATTACGTGGGGAAATACTCAAATTTCTCAGTCCTACCAGTACAGCTTCAGCCTGCGCAGTGTGTGCGTTTAGATTGCTTTTAGATGTCGGGGGTGCATTTCTAGCGGAAAATCATTTTGTATAATCTTGCTTTAAATAAAATATTCTATAACCAAAGAGGATTTTACAGCAACACTAACGGTTAACACTAATAGCTGAATCGTGCTACTCTGAGACTGCGGTTTTTCATTGTGATCAGGAGAGGAAAATTAGATCTTTTCACGCTATAAAAAATTAATTAAAGTATTGTATGTATTAGTGTATTCCTGCTGTTGGGGTGGAGAGGGAACAAGCTTTGTACGCTCCAAGGGGTGTGAAAAACGCGGCAGGCGCTAGCTGCGCTGCTGCACGAGTGGGACCACGACTGGAAAACATCTGGATAACCTACAGCCCCCCGGGCTGGGTTTTGCTGGGGGTGGTGGCGGTGCCCGGTTTCGTGACGCTGCTTTCCCAGGGCTGCGGAGGAGCCGGTCACCCCACAGGCCGTTTCCAGGGGGTCCGGGCGAACGGGGCACCCCCGGGTTCCGCTGCGACGGCGTTTCGGAGGGGTTCTCAGTTGGGGGAGCACCCCGAGCAAACCCCGCCAAACATACAATCGCGGAGGCGGCTGATTACTCCTGTATGACACCGGCCGGGAATTTCAGTGCCTGGTTACAAATCACTGGTGTATTTTGCTGCGGGACACTAATAAAGTTGCTTTTACCAGCCGGTGTATTGTGGTGCTGTGAATGGAGCGGGCGCCCAGCCCGCCCCTGCTCCCCCTCCCCGGCTTTCAGATGCAAATCGGCTTTGTACTCATTTCTCATAATTGCTCTGCATCCCGCCTTGGGCTTCCAAAGGCGCCCGGCAAATAATGTTTGCTCAGGCTGCAATTTAGCCTATACATTATTTGTGATAACTATAGCTACAAGGTATAATTTCGCTGTCTTATTTAAATTTTATGAATTTCAGCGTGTTTTACCCGCACCAATACAGCCCAGCGCGCGGGGAAGAAGCGCCCGTGTGGGTCAGAGTCGCGTGTGCTGTTTCTGTAAAGCGGCCATGAAGAGGGAAAGCAGCCTGCTCTGTAGTTCGTGTGTGAAACCGCGTCTAAATGTCAGAGCCGGTCCTTGGCAGCGTTACGTTGTGATTTTATTTATCTTGATCAGCTCATAATTTACTATATCAAGGTTATTGCTGTCCTGTTACCAAAACACTGATCAGAATTAAGCTAAACAGTTCTTGGGATATTTTTGCCAAATTTATGATGTTTTCAAGCATTTGAGCCTCCCAAGTACAGATAATAAACAGCTGATTTATGGACTAGTTTTCATACGCCTTCAGCATGTCCCCAGGCACCTGCTGGGAGGGTGAGCTCGTCCCCGGCACCCGGGAGTTAGAGACACATCGGCTGTGGGTCCTGGTGGCGTTGCGGGTAATTGTTAACGGCTTTTGTACACGTGGATGTTTTTCTCTCCTGCTATCAATGTAATTGCCTTAAAGGCTACATCCAGCGCTTCCCTTCGAAACGCATGGATTAGTCGCCCCAAAATGCAGTTTACTAAGGAGCTTTAAAACCCAGTTATTAAGATGTACAGACAAATTTGTGTGTATTTCGCTTTCAAAAACATGTTTATTTTACAAACCTGAAGCAGCGAGTCGGGAACGAATTGAAACCCGGGCGGCGATGGGGGACGGGCGGCCAGGAGCCCCGACTCACCCATCTATTTTTATCCGGGAATTGCTGCTCCTCTGGGAATTGCGTGGGGAGGGTTTAGTGCCACCGAACCCGCTTTGCGATGCCTGTCCTGCGCTGTAACCAGCACGAGGTCATCGGTGCCTGGCCCCCGTGCTGCTCACGTGGACGAGCCTTGGCTGATGCGATGTGTCCCCCGCCGCCAGGCCGACTCGAAGCCCCCCGTGTGAGAGCGGCCGCGGTGCTGCGCTGCGCAGCGAGGGGGGTCCCGGCACGAGCGAGGCTGTGACTTTATTGGAGAGCCAATTGAAAAAGAATTACAGTAATTGCTGCTTGATGTAATTAAGCGCTGGGGAAGGGCTTGTGCAGTCGGTCTCTGCTGCGGCTGCTGGGGGGGAACCTTCTCTACCAGGAGGGAGCGAGTGCAGCCGTGTCGGGTTGTGGGAGCTGCGCGGGTACAAGGTGGGGGAGCTGCTCCGCCACGTTCCCCGGTGGTGTGCAGCGAGCGGAGCCCCGTCAGTCCTTCCCCTCCTGCTCGGCATCGCTCCCCTTCCGCAGGGGAAGAAGTCGGGGCTCCAGGGGCTGGGGGCGAAGGGGACCCATCGTGGCGGCTCTGGGCAGGGAAGGGCTGTGGGAGCC
>VWZZ01006360.1:695552-722914 GCA_013399095.1 Psophia crepitans | reverse complement strand
CGGCTGCCTGCGCGGGGGCACCTCGGCCGCACAGGCGCTTTGCAAACCCGCTTCTAGCACAGCCTTGAAGGTGGCGGAGAGGTGGGATGCTCCAGGCTCCCCCTTTGGCAGGGCTTTCACAGCAGGAGCACAACGTCCTGGCTCCCCACGTCCCTGATCCCGGGACCCCGGCGCTCTGAGGAAGACCTCCAGCACTTCAGCCTTCGCTCGACTTCGAAGCAGTAACTGCACTGCGGCCACACAACGGCGGCGTGTCCCCGCTACAGCGAACACCCGCAGCTCTTACCGCCGCCAGGAAGCTGACCGAGCAGCCAGCGCCAAGCGTCACCCAAGAAATGAGAGGGACAGAGGCAGGCAGGGTCAGGGAAAAAAGGACCCAACCAGAAGACAACTGGACTTGGGCAGGGAGCGGCTCTGAATGAAACCCCTGGCTCCCAGAAACACAGCAGGACACTGAGCTCACCGGCGCCATCCACGGGGCCGGGCAGTCCCCCGCCCCTCCCTGCCCCAGCCAGGCTCTGCTTCCCCACCAGGCGTCCCCCCCGGCTCCCAGGCGGCAGGGCTGGTGTGAGGGCTCCAGGCCGCAGGGACCAGGCTGACCTCAGGGCAGCAAAACGCAGGGTCTTTGAAAGGCACCTTTCATTTCTCCTTCCTCACCCGCTTGCTGCGGCAGGCACCCAGGCAGAGCCCCGGCACGGGCACCCTGCCGAGGAGGGGGACATCGTGACCTGCCCAGGTCTCCTCCAGGAAGGAGAAAGAACAAACCCAGGAGCTTCAGGATCCTCCTGCAGAAGAGATTTTCGCAGTGTGGTCCACAGGGGCACCTGCACTGAAGTGCCCTATAAATGCTATTTTGGTTGGTTTACCTTACAAAAATGATTTAAATAAGATTTTTTTGGTGTTCCACACTTGACAACGGATTTTTTAATTGGCAGTTGTTTTCTGTATTGTTTAAAACATCAAAAATCTAGGTCTAAAGGTAGAGATTTTAAATATTTATTGCTACACCTGAGTGACAAACGGATGTTACCGCGCTGTGCTGGCACTGCTGCAGCCCAGCGTCCCTGGGAGCAAAGCACCTTCTGGAAGTGCCCAGGTCCAGGTGGGACCTCAGGCAAGTACCAAGATGGGCTTACGCTCACCTCACCACGTCAAGAGGTGCGGCAGCGTCTCCTGCACCGACAGGGTGTTATTTTCCACCTCGACATGGTGGAAAGCGACCCATGTGGCTGACCCCCTCTTCCTGCAGAGCGGTGATGGCATCTCTGATGGCCTGGGCTCTGATTTTGGAGACTCAGGAGCCAATGCAGCAAACAGCACCAGGCCCAAAACCTTCAGCTGCCTCCAGGTAACTGCTGGGCATCAGGCAATCTCCCCCCAGATCATAGAATCAGAGAACAGGTTGGGCTGAGTGGGACCTCCCAGCCCACCTAGTGCCACCCCCTGCCATGGGCAGGGACACCCCCCACCAGCCCAGGCTGCCCAAAGCCCCATCCAACCTGGCCTTGGGCACTGCCAGGGAGCCAGGGGCAGCCACAGCTTCTCGGGGCACCCTGTGCCAGGGCCTCAGCACCCTCCCAGGGCTGCCAGAGCACCCAGGGTCTGGCTGAAGACCCCTCTAAGATACCCCAGCAGGCGGGAAGGTGCTGAGTGTGACCCTCAGCTCAGAAAAGCCGGAGATAACTAATATCTATCCCACAGAGTCTCCTTTCAGATGGAGGGTCGGCTCTGCCTGGCACATCAGCAGCCACTTTTTCAATGCTGGGGCTGGTACGAACGAGAGGCAAAGAAGCCACAGCTGCGTTTCCAGACCCCACGGAAGAGCTGGCCACTCCAACACTCAGAAAATACAACTTCTGATCCGAAAACTCGGCCAAATTTCACATGCAAGTCACTCTGGGCAAGGGAGACCAGAGTAAGCGCAGCAGCAGCTTACAGACGTGCGCTTTTCTGAGTATAACTGCGCCGGGAGGAGACTCTCCTACACCAGAGACCTCTTAGTGCCACTCCAGGAAAACATTAAGTTCGGGATATCCAAGTCCTTTTGTCACATCTATCTAAAATAAATAAGAAAAACTCAACAGCAAGGGACACAACTGAAAAGCTGGTATGCCTTTTAGTGCTTGGTTAGTCACCTGGAGGATTAGATCTAATTAAAATCTTTGAACCATGGAGGTTTTGCCAAGGAGCACCTCCAGAGGTTAGGAAGCCTTCCTGGATGGTGGGCGTGCTGCTCCCTTCTCCATGCTCCTGCTGTTTAATGCCTCCACTGTCAGCAGTCTGGGCTTCATGCTAACAAAAAAAAAAGCTCGTTTGAGGGTTTGGCAAACTCAGCACGGATCTGTACAAATTACACTGTCAAGCCCAGGGAAAAGCAGCCTGGACAAAATAAATACAATGAGACAGACTGCGGAGTGCTCGCACGGGAAATCCAACCCGTGCTAATCTGCTGTCGGGTAAGGGGACGGCGGCACCAGCAAGGAAATTCACTGGGATGGAACTCTGAGGCTGGGACAGAGAGAATACAGCCTGTGACAACATCCCCGATGCTCCGGTGACGGCACAGACTGGGGAGTGCTCGACAGATGAGATTAACCAGCCTCAAACCTGGGTGAGGAACGGGCACAAGGCTACGGGGACTGGACACAAGACTTGGGTTCAAGCAGCGTCCCAAGAGAGACCCCGTGTGTCCAACAGCCCCAGTTTGCCCTGGGAGGACCCACCCTGACTGTGGGGTCACACCACATCCCCTCCAGATATGGCCCTCACCGCACGTCTGAGGTCTTTGTGCCTCCCAGCCACGTCACAGAATCCCAGAATCCCAGACTGGTTTGGGTGGGAAGGGAGCTCCCAGCCCACCCACTGCTACCCCCTGCCATGGGCAGGGACACCCCCCACCAGCCCAGGCTGCCCAAAGCCCCATCCAACCTGGCCTTGGGCACTGCCAGGGAGCCAGGGGCAGCCACAGCTTCTCGGGGCACCCTGGGCCAGGGCCTCAGCACCCTCCCAGGGAAGGATTGCTGCCTCCCAGCTCAGCTCCAGCTCCCCTCCTGCAGCTTCAGGCCCTTCCCCTTGGCCTGGCCCCCCCTGCCCTGCAACCAGCCCCTCTCCAGCTTTCCTGCAGCCCCTGCAGGCCCTGGGAGGGGCTCCAAGGGCTCCCTGCAGCCTTCTCTGCTCCAGGCTGGACAAGCCCAACTCCATCAGCCTGTCCTCACAGCAGAGGGGCTCCAGCCCTCACATCATCTCCAGGGCCTCCTCTGACCTCGCTCCAGCAGCTCCATGTCCTTCCTGCCCTGGGGCCCCCTGAGCTGGAGGCAGCACTGCTGGCAGAATCCCCTCCCTGGCCCTGCTGCCCACACTGGGTTTGGTGCAGCCCAGGACACGGGTGGCTTTCTAGGCTGCCAGCGCACGTTGCCGGCTCATGCTGTGCTTCTCATCAACATGTCCATCAGATCCATCTCTCTAATCTGTTCCTGAAGAGTTGAAAACAAGCCTGGGGAAAATGGTCTCACTGAGACTGTACCATGCAAGAAACCACCTGGGCACTGGGACAGGCTGCAGTTAATGGGCACGCTGCTGGTGTTCATGCTGGCCAAGATGCACTGAGCAGGGGTGAGGAGCTTGGGGAGACCGGCAGGAATCTCTACTGCCCGCAGGTGCCCACACCATTGTCTCTGAGCAGCTCCTGAGAAAGCTCTGTCCCTCACCAGGTGGGCTCTGTCCTTGGGCAGAAGATTCTGAACTTCTTGAGATGGTTGTCCATCCCAGATTGTGCCTCTGGACGTGGGCCACCAGACCCTCTTGACACGGATACTGGAGGCAATACCCTCTTCCCATGGTGTAGACTATGGCCTACTCTCTGCTTTCAAATCCCAACCCAGGCTGATCCTCCACCCAACTTGGGATGTCCCTGCTCTCTGCAGACCTCCCTGCTCCTCCCCACCTCCTCCAGGGACCATCCCAACACCTAAGACACATCGTTTTGACCCCAAGACAAACAACATTTCTGTTTCCCACCGCTGCCTCCTTCCAAAGCTCCTGGAGGTGTGACTTTGCCCAGCACAAACGTTAATGTGCCATTTCATCAGCCCAGCACACTTCCCTCTCGGTGACCGGAGGAGAGTGACCATGCCCTTCGGTGGAGAGGGGGAGAGCAAAAGCAGGGGAGGGGAAGCCAACAGCAAAACCTCCATCTGAGCCTGCCCGCTGCAGCTCGCAACGGCAGAAGGAAACACTCCATTTTCTGCCAGTTTATATTTCACTGTGTTGGAGGCAGGACTTCCCACGAGGGGCCAGAAATTATTACAGTCAAGGCTTGGTTGCCAGAACACCGCAAGCCTCAACAGCGCACGGAGAGGGGAGCAAAAGCAATAAAAACAAGTGCTGACACGCTGCGATCAGCGCTATCGGAGTAAAACCGAAACGGAGCTGCCGCAGCGCCTGCGACTGGTGGCAATTCCTGCCTTGGGCGGGTGGTGAAGGCAGAGATGGGACCCAGCATCTCCCACCAGCTGCCGGGTCCAGATGTGTGCTCCCTTCTGCCTTTTTTCTTCCACTAAAGCTCTTCGTGGAGGCAGTGAGACCTTTAGGATGGGGGTGACTGGCCAGAGAAGCCACCAGCATGATGGAGGCTCCCCAGCGGTCTCACAAGCTGGGATCAGAGCCCTCCACACAGCCCCTCCACATGGGGCTCGTAACCCCCACACGCCGTGGGTCCTCCGCACCTTCCGTTGGGCTGTTCGGGTCCTGCTCGTGGGACGGCTGCCGATTCTCCCCGGACACGTTTCAGGAGGAGCAGCATCGGCTGGGGCGCTGGGGCTGTTGCTCCTGCAAATCTGGCTTCTCCTTTGCCACTTTCACTGGCAAACTCACTGCATGGAAGCGGCTCCCTTTGCTGAAGAAGGGATTTTTTTAAGAGTACCACCCATTAAGAGCTGTCCTAGGAGGAGCGGGGTAAGGGTGACCCCAAGAACGCGGACGCAAATTTAGGTGAGACTAATTTTTAAAGTTTTTTTTCCAGACCACACAAGCGAGGGGCGTGGGAAGACTGAGAAGCAGCAACACAGCCCTCAGGCAACAGCGGCTCTCGAGTTAAGGGGGAGCTTGCAATACGGCAGCAAAATTAGAATTAAATTAAAAAAAAAAAAAAGGAAAGCCAAGCAGTGCAGAGGGACCTGGGGACTCGGAAGCACAGAGCAGGGCAGGCAGGTAAATGCCTTCATCACTACTGCTCCGGCAAGGAAACACACAGAATACTTATTTCTCAGCCTGCTTGTTGTCCAAGGGAAAAAAAAAGGGCAACCTCCTTACTCTGAGCATCCTGCTGAAGCCAGGCGGAGATGGACCAAAAAGAAGTGCCCGTGGGGGCGTGCAATGGGCACGGCACTTCTCCTGCCCTGGCTGGCGCGCGTCCCGCGGCGGCAGTGGCTGCACGCCCGCTCTCGTGGCCACCGGCTGCCGAGTTACACCCCCACCCTCCCCAGGGCGCAGGGTGGTGAGCCTGGAGCTCGGGCTTTGATGAAAGCCCAGCGTGATGGTGAAAAGGCATGATAATCACCGGGCTAGACAGGACTTAATGGGTCTCTTCTCTCGTCAGAACCAGCGGTCTGCGATGCCGCCTGGGAAATCAAAGCCAGGGATCAAAGTCTGTAAGTCTGTGAAACAGCTTAAAAAATTTAGTACCGTCTATTTAGCTTGTGCTGTAACCTGAGGATCAGAAAGAGGCAGCAAGGCAGCACGGCTCACCTTCCCTCCCCCTCCCTTCGGCACCCCCCCTCAGCCTTCGCTCCAAAAAGCTGTTAACGAAGAAAATGAGAGTGCACCGAGGCTTTGCTCCAGGAGAGCGAACCGGCTGAAGCCCGAAACGTGCCTGCGATGGCGTTACCCTGACACACGGCGCCAAGCCTTGCCCGGCTTCTTGTGCCTCTCCCACCGGGGTAAGAACGGGAAAGGCAGCGGAAAAGGTCGTTTCTGGGAGTCTTGGACACAGAAAGCAATGCGAGCAGGGTCACCCATGGAAAGGCCAACAACTTTTTAGAGGCCTCTGTACTTGGAGGATTTCTGACAGCTCTTGTGAGTATATTCACGTTACAATTATCTGACAAATCACAGACAGAAAGAGGAAACTGATCATTATGGTGTCGACGCTTAAAGGTTTGCTGGAATTCAGTAATTCCAGCCGAGCCACAGCTGTAAATCTGAGACTCTCAATAAGAAAAAAAAGAGGCAGGATGATGAGCAGGCCAGTGATAGCTGCACAACTCAATTTTACATTGCAGGCTTTAGGAAAAAAAAACAAAAAAAACCCCAACCAACACTAAAATAGTCCAAGCGAGAAGTGACACGTGACGGCACGAACTGTCCCCATCGGCGATGCCCGCGGAGCAGCGGAGCCCAGCCGGCTCCGAGCCCAAATTTTGGTCTCCAGTAGACTGGGACAAGTCACTGCAGACAATTCACAGCCCCCTCGCCCCGACCCCGTCCTCTGAAACAACCGCCCTGGCTCTGACGCAGGATGCCACCAAACGGCGCTTACGTGCAGGGCTGGCGACTCTCTTACAAAACCAGATGTTGAACACAGAGGTTCTTCCATCCTTGCAGGTTTCACACTATTGGAAAGGAGATGAGACATTTGCATCTGCAATATGAGATGTACAGGGCAATAATAAAATAACCCCAACCCAAAGAAGCTGCCTGTGATTATGTGGAGTGGGGAGGAGGAGGAGGGATGAAGCACGGAGAAGCCCAAAGCCCCCGCCGAGGTCCGCACGCAGCAGAACTGGCCTGGAAAGCCTCTTCTCCGAGCGTCAGCTCAAACCGGAGTTTATCACCGACAAAGGCCTTCAGAGCTACGACTTAAGGATATTAAAAACCACCCAGAAAAATGGAGCCCTAAGTAGTTATGCCGATCAAAATACAACGAAGAAGAAAGTGGGGCTGAGAGGGGAAAACCTGACAAAAGGAAAATCAGGTTTCAATAGGCAACACAATACAACAATTTTGTATGAAAGATGTGAAGCATAAAAGAGGTGTTAGATGTTCAAAAGCACAGAACGTAGGAGAGAGACACACACACACACAAAAAAAACCCCGAGAAGATGAAAATCTCCACTTCAATGCCATGCTGCCCTCTCACTTTCCACCAAGCCAGGCGCTCCTCGCAGTAGCGGGGGAGCAGCAGCATCCCTGCGAGAGCAACACAGCTCAGTGCCACACAGTGGGGCACACAGACGCAAGCACGGTTTTTAATGAGCAATTAGGTTATTGAGTATTTGTGGCTGAGGAGAGAATAGCGCTGCGGAGAACAAGCTGGAGCTGATATGTGATTCGGTGATTCTGATGGGCTAATGGGATACTTGAACCGAGGAGCGTGAGTCACCCCTGAGAGGCAGAAACAGCATGGAGGACAGCCTGGCCAAGCTGGGGGAACTTGGCTTGCTCTCGATCTGCGTCCCAGGCACCAGCAAGAGACAGCTGAGCTCCTTACGAGCCCTGCAACGCCCCTGCTGAAAGGAGGACGGCTGTATCATCCCGTTACAGATGAGCCCTGCGGACGCAGTGACGTGGGGTTTCACCAGGGCAAACTCAGCTCTCGGATAGGCGACGCAGCGGAATTACCTAACCGGAGCTTTCTGGCCCTTTGCAGTCCCAGCGCTGTCGAGCTGGAAGCGCAGAGCAGAGCTACTTCTCACGGTGCGGCCAGGCCCACGGGCCACGGAGAGCCCCGCGGGGAGGGGACCCAGGGAGGTCAAGGCTCAAGCGGCTAATATTTGGGAACAGGAAAAGAAAAAAACCAGACGAGCCGCAGTGCTGTAATGTAGCGTAACAGATGGATAATTAGATTTGTGTGAAGAGCTGTAAAAGTAAGTAATTAAATAAAAATATAGCACAGCAAATCTGCCGCAGCGAGACACCTCGCAGGGGCACAGGAACCCCCACGGCCGTGACCCGGCATCCCAGCCACAGGGGAGCGGGGCAGGTCAACCAAAACGAGTCGTCACCCAAAGCGCGACTGCTGCGGAGAGGAGCGCGGGGAACAGAGGGACCGAGTCGAGTTGCAGCGAAGCCCCCCTCCTCCTCACCTCTCCGCGGACCGCGTGGCAGAGCGAATACCGGCTCCGGACAATAAAACCTTAGGTGCTGCAACAAAATCAACCACGCCAGATTGTTCTGCCGAACGCAGGCAAACAACAAAGCCACAGGCTGAATTTGTAGCATAGGAAAAAAGGTACCATGAAAAGGGGCTGGAGATCACACACGGTAACAAAGCGAGCCCAGGCAGGAAGTCCTGGTACACGTGAGGCTCCTGAGGACACCCCAGAGCCCCTCTCTTCTCCTGACCCTCGGCGTTGCCAGGTCTGAGCTTTATTTTGGTGCCAGCACATACCCCCCGGGTACATGAACGTCACTGCTGATGGCCAGGTGACTCGCTGGTCTGCTCTGGAGGGTGGTGGTGTGCACCCGCAGCTCCCACCGACACCAGGGCAAGCAGAGGGCTGCAGTTCTCAAGGGCCTCAGATACCAGCTCAGCTTCCATGGGTTTAATCAAACCATTTTATGATTAAAAAGCAATGGTTTTGGATTCTTGGGGCTACCACAGTCACCCTGCCAGCATGGAACTGGAGGAGCCTGTGAAGGAGAGGGAATGAAACAGCCCTGCCAAGGCTAGCCCATCTTCTCCGGTCTCCTGACGGCGAAGGCTGGGCCCGTGCGGCCCATGCTGGAGGGTTTGTCAACCCGCCGTGATTTAAGGGCCGGACCGGGTGACCCATGCTCCATCCGCGATGATCGAGGGCACTGCGTGAGCTCTCTTCCAGCACAGCGTGTTGAATGACTGATCCTCCCAGGTAGGTATGAGCAAGTGCTCCACGGTGCACGGAGAAGGACATCACAGGAACTCCCCCCAGTGCTCAATCACCCAAACCAACGCTTTATCTTGCGGCATAAATCCACCTTACGGCGCTGTGTGCCGCCCTTACGAAACACTCCCTGTGCATTTCTGAAAGCCTGTTATTTTACCGTAGCTCAAACACGTAGCGGTGCTTGAGGATGGGGTCTGTTTCATCAGAGGCTGCGTTAATAAAAAGCGAGCGATTCTCTATGAGTCCAGGCAGAACTCAGTTATTTCCATGCCATTTTAGCCATAGCCCACAAAAACTGCGCTGATTTCCTTCCAAAATCACAACACAGCAAGGAAGAACAATATCGCAGGATTAATACCACGTCCTTGAGCTCACCCAGCGTTTTTCATCGCAGACACTTCAAAGCAGCCCCTGATTTATAGACGGGGAAACCGCAGAGCTCCCAGGAGCATCGGCAGCCGCGCCAAGGCGCGAGGAGAGTTGGGCTCCTGCCTCCCCGCTCCTCCCCTTCTTCACACTCCTCAGCGCGCCTCCAGCCTCCTGGCTCCAAAACTCAACTGGCCGAGGATGGTGGCAAACACAGGAACACCCAGGGTCCTGCCTAACGCTGCTGCTGCTGCTGCAGGACCCCTGAACAAGACCCTTCTGCAACAGCACCTGGCAGCGGGGCAGCCGCGCAGGGAAGCATCCCCGCGGGGTCTGCCGCGTCGCGCTGGGCGCAAATTCAGGGCGTGCAAAGTTAATCAAACGATCAAAAAGCACCCCTATTCACACGCCTTAGGTCACAGGAAAACACTGCAAAAAGCTGTCTGAAAGCACGGCAAGAGGAAAGCCTTCGTGCGAACCGCCGGCTCCCACCGCTTCGGCTGAGGCACCCGCTGCCACCGGAGAACATATCTAACGCATCCCACTAACAGTCTTGGGAGACGCTGAAAGGTGGCCTCAGGCCAAGACCTTTGATTGTTACTCACTTTATCTGTTTCCTTGCTCATTTGAGCTGATTTTTCTTTAAGACAAGTGCTAATAATATATTAAAAAAAAAAGAAAAAAAAAAAAAGCAAGCCTTTGCCTGGCGCGTCCCTGTTGGGAACGCCAGCGGAGCGCAGGCACTCTCCAGCTCTTCCACGAGACACAGAGCGAAGTGTGAGAACAGGCACTTCACTTCTCTCCCTTCCAGCAGCAGCTCCGCGATGCTCTGTCCTATTTTAACCCTGCCATCTGTTTCGCAAGTCTCTGCGCTCCTCCCGTAACCGGGGAAGGCAGTGCGTTCCATCGAGCCAATCTTTCTGTCATCTCCCACCCGTTTTGCTTACGGACGGGCCCCGGAGCACCCCCGGGGTTGCTCCTAACCAACCGATCCGCTCATCGCTTACGAGCCTCATCTCAGCCCACCCCACTCCTCTACAGGGAAGGGAAGATGCCGGATCCCAGGGAGAATCACACCCACCGCGATGGCATCTTTTAAACCCTGGCTGTTCCTAGTCCCACCGGGTTTAACAGCGCTATTAGAATCATTTAGACTAGAGAAGTAGATTTGTTTCACTGAGTCATGATTCAAAAATGAGATTTTGCTCCATTTACAAAAGCAAATCACCATCTCGCAAATGCCAAGCACAGATTGCGGCTCCGAAAGCGAAGCCTGGGGAACGCTTCCAGCCGGAGAGAGAATGGAAAAGCTGCATCTGCAAAAGCTGGGAAACCTTTCTTTATTTATCCGGTTTTCATCAACAGAAAGCATGACCTGCGGAACGCCAGCTCCTGGAGAAACCTAATGAACTCGTTCTGCATCCAGTGACTTATCATGCATTAACAGAGGGGAAAGCGACAGCGGGAGTGCCGCCACAGCACCAGGGGCTGCGACGCCGCCACGCAGCCCACGGACGATCCAAGCCAGTTCCTGGGTGGGAGGCCCTCGAGGAAAACTTGGGGAGTCACAGAAAGCACCAACAATTCTTTCTGCTTTCTGATTCATCCCTACTCAAACACCCACGTGCCACAGCAGAGGAGGAGGCTGGAACTGCTACATTTAGGATGACATTTAAAAAATCAAGGTTGTGCTGTTGATGGTCATTAAAAATCCAACAGCATTTTTCAGAAACGAGTGGGTACTCGCAGCGGTGTCCCTGCCAAGGATTGGCACAGCAGTAATTTTTCTGGTGGCTTCAGTCAAAAGACAAAGGCGAAATGCACTCACCTGTAATTACTGTTATTACTGTTGCTTTGTAAACATTCGCTATATACCTTTATATTTGCTAAATACAAAATAAGATGGGAACATTTCCCCAAACCTTTTTAAGTGTCAGATTCATCTCACTTAACACTAGACACCTAAAATTAAGACATCTAGCTCAGACGAGCTGCCTGGACTCCCTCGGTGACGTGTTCCAACTCGTGGTCTGCACGACCCTGGAGACCCAACCGCTGCTGCTGTACTTCCACGGGACTTGCCCGGGCTAACCCAGACAGCCAAGTCGATGGCTCAGGGCTTCAGATTCACTCTACAGGGGGCTGCATCTGTTCGGAAAAGCGCCTGAGGAGTTCACGGTCACCAGTAGCAAGCAGAAATGATGATTTGCCTGAATCAAGCTGTCAAGGAGTTAAAATGACCGTTAAAATATGGTCACAATGCAAGGAATTCGTGTGCATACATAAGAAGCAAAGCCACGGCAGGTACCACAGCTAAAGTGGGTGCTCGGAAAGGGCAGGAGCAAGGAGAGGAAGCACATTCAGAAGGGAACATTAGGCACAGAAGATGCAGTGGAATAAGATAATTATGCAAGAAGAAGGGAATTTCAGCAGTGTCCCCTACATCACTGATGGATGGAGAGAGCGGATACCTCGACAAAGAAAGCCAACGTGCCAATTAAGTTTTAATGACCCTGAAGGCAAAGAGAAAAAGCTCTCGTCTGCAGTGGTGCAGGGGGAGCCAACAGACGGACGTAGCCTGGCAATGAAACGGTTAGGAGAAGCCAGAAAGACCTTGAGATGAACACCGTCTGTAACGGAGAGCAGTGGTACGGCATCAGAGGCAGGTTCTGTGAGGCAGGAGGTAAAAGCTTCATCACCAGGGCAGAAAAAAGCTCCGAGAGCTGAGTGGTTGTGGAAGATGAGACGCCTGGATTTGGAAACAGCTTGAATGTGAAGGGTGAAGGAGGAAGCGGGGTTCATTTATTCAACGCTCTGGAACTGTGGAAAGACATACGCTACGCAAGTGTTAGTTGTGATGATCACTTCCCACTGCTAGACTTCGTTCAGAGAGGACGGGAAGGTGACACAACCAGAAGTTCACACATGTGCTGCGAAGGCGCAGGAGAGGAGGCTTGCCAGTAACTGCTGGTACGTAAAACCCCAGTCGATCGCAGCCTAGTAAACAAATCTGGGTCCGCGTTCCCCTCTGCCTTGTACTGAGGAGGGAGGGAAGCCACCGCGCCGTGGGTCCACTGAGGACACGGTGCGTGCTGCCGGGTGGTCTGCCTGCCCCAGGGGTGTCGGGGTGCTGCGTCTGCCTTCGGAAGCTGTAGGTGTTTAAGGACATCACTTCAGAAGCTGACAGTCCTCAACTGAGCTGGTGGAAAGCGTCTCCTTGCCACCATCCATCAGCTCAGCGCAGTCAGACCGATTCCGGGCCATTTACACAAAGGAGGTTACCACGAACCCCAGCTGAGTACACAAACCCTACAGAGAAGAGAAACCTCGCGCTCTGCACTAATGACTAACGACAGGAGTGCATCATCCTCCCTTGGCCATCCCCTGGTGTGTGAAACACCAGCCTCCTTCCCAAGCAGAGCTGCTATTACCTCCCGCAGACAAAATCCACAACCGATTTGTGATGATGAGATCAGCATCTACAAACATCCTGCCTTCTGGAGCACCTCTGCTCCGAGGACAGGCTGAGGGAGTTGGGCTTGTTCAGCCTGGAGAAGAAAAGGCTGCGGGGAGACCTTGGAGCCCCTCCCAGTGCCTGCAGGGGCTGCAGGAAAGCTGGAGAGGGGCTGGTTGCAGGGCAGGGGGGGCCAGGCCAAGGGGAAGGGCCTGAAGCTGCAGGAGGGGAGCTGGAGCTGAGCTGGGAGGCAGCAATCCTTCCCTGGGAGGGTGCTGAGGCCCTGGCCCAGGGTGCCCCGAGAAGCTGTGGCTGCCCCTGGCTCCCTGGCAGTGCCCAAGGCCAGGTTGGATGGGGCTTTGGGCAGCCTGGGCTGGTGGGGGGTGTCCCTGCCCATGGCAGGGGGTTGGAACTAGATGGGCTTTCAGGTTCCTTCCAACCCAAACCAGTCTGTGATTTCTATGATTTCTTCTGTCCTTACTCACATCCTCCCCACAGCAGCAAGGACACCATCTTCCCACCAGTCCGAGGAGGATCAGTACAGCTCTTCATCCTCCCCCACCGTATGGGCTCTTCACCTGGCCCCAGAGCTGATGGTACCAGCACAGCAAGGTGAGACATTTCCCCAGGCTGGGCGATACAGAGTTCAGGTCAACAGGTACTGAAGCTGAGGTGACCTGTCTGGAAACCATCACCCCATGAAGAATGACCCAACACATTGACCTACCTCCTTCCACTCCTCTTCTGCCTATTGTGCAAAAGTAAGGAAAATCTCAGTTTGATCTGAACTGATCAATTTGCAATTCAGCAATAGATGTCATCTACTCCTCTTCCCCAGGAGGGCTCACCGGCCAGTGAGCTGGAGACACATCGGTTATCATGTTGGGAAATACGTCTTGGACAGGTTTTGTTTGGAACCATGAAGTTTAGTTCAAGTCCTCTCTTTAGCGCGCGTTCCCCGTGAACTCCCCAAAGGCAGCACGAACCTTCTAGCGTGCTTGCCAGGGGGTGAATCTGGGCAAGATCCGGCCCCCAAATGCTCATCCACGTTTAGGTCCCTCACGCTGTGCCACGACAGCACGTGGCACATAACTGCCTGGGACGATCTGGGTCCACGTATTTATGGCAACGGACCTCGGTGTTTCACGGCACAAATCTGGGGACCTACAGCTGGCTGCGGACAAGGACACGTTACTCCTTCTTGAATTGTAGGCCACAGAGCTACTTTAGCTCTGCTTTCACTTGTAAATCAGGGGCTTACACATGTAATTGGCCTAACGGTAAGAGCAAACAACAGTGGTAGCACGGTGCCAGCAATTAGTCATGCCTATAATAAACGCCTGTAAAACTGAAAGCCAGACTTTGGAAACCTGGCTCCTCACTGCACACATGAAAAAAACCAGGAACTCATTTGCAGGGCTTGGCCAGTGAGGTTTTACGTTTTGGGGGAGGAGGTTGAGAGGGGCAAGGATTTTTTTTTTCTTTCTTCCGTTCTATAAAAACACCCCTCATGCCTACATCTAGGTCACGGACTGTTTTGGCTACATTTCAGTTTTGGAATAAAGCCAGTGACGGGCAGGGAGGACAGTATTCAGAGAGTAGGTCACTGGGAACAAGCAGAGCTCCCGTCCCTCGGCACGTGGGAAGCGGTGAGATGTTCACAGATGGCCCTTCCTCCCTGCCTCTGAGCTGAGCCAGCAGCAGGCCTGCAGATGAGCCGTCATCCCTGGAGATGACATGCAACCACTGGCCCTACCACTTCTGGGCAAACGACCACAAGGCGCTGTTCTGCACGAGAGCAGAGACGCTGACCCGGTGTCTGGGTCAGGTCCTACCAGTTAACGATGGCGTCCTCGCTGACAAATCACTCCGTCGGGTCGAGCCGCAAACAGCACGCTGTCTCTCCTTGGCCTCTTCAACCAACCGTGGCTACGTCTCACTGCAGCATGGCGATGCAGCCGCTCTAGGACTTCCAGGATGAAAGGTGCAATGAGATCATTCTTTCTGCTATGCATGTTCTTCCTCTACAACACCAGAGCAACTCCTACAAAACTCTTCCAGCACATTGCTCAAGATCAACATGGTCTTCCTTGATGGCAAAGACCCCGCTGGCAACAGAAGACCACCCACTGGGTGGTCCTCACAAGCCCAGTAGACAACACCCTGCTGAGATACTATCAATTTTAGTCCTTGAATTGCTTTAACAGTGAGCAAGGTTGAAAGGTGTTAACACCGTGAGCACACGGCGTGAGGACAGAGTGAGTGTCGGGCAGCAGACCCGCAGCCTGATGTGCTGGAAGGCACCATGGAGGTGTGGGTGACTACCAGCACCCCTTCACACAGCATCCGGGCACAGCACTCATCCCAGGGCCCTAAAAAGCAACACAACAAGTCTTCTCCTTGGTCCCTGCTGTGTGAAACACATGGTCACCTATCACAAGGTCCTACAGATGCCCTTCCATGCACACCTCCTCATACACCTGTTGCCCGAGGGCTTCAGGGTCTGTGGTCCAGCAGTTTTGCTGGCCTCACATTCCTCCAGCATCATGTCAGCCCTTTGCTTCCTCAACGCTCACCAGGTAGCAGCTGGTTTTTCCCATTTCAGCAGCAACTTGGAGCATGACAGTAGCAGGCACCCTCGACATGCTTCGGACCTCCAAGGTTAGAAGGTCTGAGGTACTGACAGACTTCCTTAACCACAAATCAACTGTTCTGTATTCTCCTTTGGTGTTTCTGGTTGTTTTTCTCCTGCTTTAAGGGGTGGCTGAGCATGAATGGGAAGAGCTCCATAAGGACTGCTGTCCCTCTCTTCGCTATGTAAAGCTTCCCTCTTCTGAAATTTGCTGTAACCACCAAGTTTTAGTATCTTCTGAAGGAAACCTCATTCATCACAGTTCAGAAGGGACCTTTTGGCCTAATCCCCACTAGAAAAACTGCCAAGCCAATCCTCCCAACTCACAATTAACGGTGACAGAGCCTTCGCCATACTGGGCAATGTGGTGCTGCTATGACAACAGGAACGGGAGACTCGTTAAGGGTCTCATCGAGAGGGATAACGAGCAATCACAGCTCACAGAGAAGGCAGAAATCAATGAGAGCTGTTGGTATCGCAACATTCTGTCGGATCGGGCCAGGTATTTGCTGAGCTTGGAGAGGTTGACTCGCATTGTTACCGCACGGTCGCCGTGAGTACAACTTCTGAGGACGGGCAGATTCCTGGGGAGTGGAGATGAATATTCATGAAGGAACTCAGTTTGGGAGAGGAAATGAATCAAGTGTGACAAATGCTGCCTATTAGGAAAAGAGGGTGGCGTCTATTTTTAGTGGAGTTAAGCAAACATTAAAGCTCACTCTCTAAGAACTCCAACTAATACCACTCACTGGCTCTGCCTCCCCATCACCAGATAAGAATTTAGCAGCACGCTGCCACCAGCCAAAACCCGCTCGCCTGAACAGAAGTTTTCCGATTTAGCCCCCGTATGTGTTTTATAAAAATAAAAGTTTTAATCTCTAATCTGCATAGGAAGATGTGACGGTTTCCACCAGGATTCATTCCCTGCCCCACCCCCAGAATCATAAGGCTTGAAGGAACCTTTTTAAGACGGAAGAAAACGCTGCATTCAAATCTCCTAAAAGAGCACTCACGCGGAGCTGTAATCACTTCAGATGCACAGAATTATCAGGAGGAGAAAATTCATCTCACTTAGAATCAAGACCCAATTTGAAGCAGAAAGGAAGAGGCTTGGTTTGCTGCCGTGCCAAGCACTCAGACTTTTCACTGAAGTCAAAGAAGCTACAGCTGCTCCGAGCCATTGAAAATCATGCCCAGAATCTCCAGCGAAACTTGTTTGCAGAGATGGCAGCAGGCTGATAAGGATGTTGACTCTTCCAAATAGGCCCACATTATTTTATATTTTTAGAGACACTTAGACTGCCTATTATTATTATTAAGCAGAGGTGGAGTATTTACTGCCTCCTTCTCGGAAATCTGTAAAAATGCTGCCTTTCAGCAGGCTCCTCTCTTATTCTGGTGAACACTACAGAGTTTCCTTCTCTTACTTTTCAGGCTTATAAAATCTCCAATTAAATACGACAACAGAGAGAGAACATTGCCTGATAATAAAAATACGATCCCTACAAAGCTGTTTGAGAGGCCTTGATCTCACAACCTAAGTTGCTCCCAACCTGAGATTTAGACCAGAGTGTTTGGAGTGGTCTTTCAAGGGTTGTCCTAACAGCGAGCCCTCAGAAGACCCCCCGGGCAAGGGGAGAGCACGAGCCAGGGATGAAGGACCCTCGCAGCAAACTCTCTCCAGGCTCAGTCCAGGCACCGCTGGCTCAGCTGGTTCCTGCGCTCTCCCCTGCCATGCAACAAGGGCCAAGTCTTCACGTTAAAATGACCCATTTCTTACTAACTCCTCCACCTGCAACACCACGAGGCTTCTGTCACCTCTCCTGTAGAGCTCCACACATGGCCTTACAGATGGCGTACAAAGAAGCAGCTCTGAAATTAGACATGTCAAGTATTTATTACCGATACACGTCTGTGACACCAATCAGGCTGGGTGAAGATCAACAGCAGAAAGACGCGGTCTTTCCCAGAGCAGCCAAACCCTGGGAAATCACCTGTGACTCTGGGATCAGAGGTGGTGTCTCCTGAGGTTCCCTCCCTGGCCTTTCCTCCTGATTGACTCTACCCATGATTCCCCCTCAGCTTTCAGGTTACGAGCTCCCTGACATCTAGAGGGAAGACGGCCACCATGAACGAAGCGTGACTCATGACGGGGCGCACTGGGGCAACCAGCATCCCCAGCACAGCACGTGGCTGGGTCCCCTCCAGCACAACAGCCAGCACGCGGAGCCCACCGTACATCACGTCCTTGGTGCTTTACAGCGTCATTTGTTGGTAAAGTTGGGCTCGTTGTCCTTTAGGCAGCACATCTCCATCCCTTGTTGCGCCGGCCCTCAGCAACTGTTGCCATGGTTATTACATGTGAGTGCTTTTCATCAAGAAGATGCTGCAACCACTGAATTGTCTCTTGCAAGAGTTATTTAGGAATAACTAGTTAGTAAGTAGGAATAACGGGTTCAGGCTGTCCACAGAAGCCAGCGATCCCAATTATTTTTGCTTTGATCCTGCCTTCTTTCTGGTCTCTGCCAGGTTCAGGTTTAAAGTGGGGGTTAGAGATAAGCAGAAGAGAAGGAACGTTTCCTGAAGGGAAACGCACTTGGCTCTGCCAGGAGATTAAAGGTCTCTCTTCATACAAAGCCTCTGCTTTTCAATCAATCATAAATAGGCTATAACAAGGCACAGCATCTACCAGGAAACATATATCTTCACCTGTCGGGTCCAGGGGAAGAAATGAGATGTATTTTCCAGTTCCATCATGTTAATTGTTAATCGAGATATTATGGGCACAGCCCAGAATCCGTTCGTCAGTCAAGGGGAGTAATAGATGTCCCAGCGCTCTCCTCCTGCACGGCGCAGGCTGTGCCCGGCCCGGCGGGCGAGAGCGGCTCTGGCGGCAGGCGCCGGCCCACGGCTCTGCGGGAGGTGCCAGCAGTTCGCGTCGCGAGGTGGCCGCGTTTCAGACCCATTTCAGCATCACAAAGTGAATGAATAAAGCCTGCTCCAGAAAGCCAGGGCCGTTTTGTTTAGCTCTGATTTAAAGCTCTGAAGAGTGACTGGGTAATGATGGAGCTGGTTTCCCCCTGCAGATCGGGTCCCACAGCGCAGTCCGTTAGGCTTTTAACGACATAAATGCCTTTTTCTGCTGTATTATCCCTGGCACGGGTTTTGGGTAGGGAGGTGCATGCCGCAAGACCTGAAGAACAGCGCAGCTGAAGGAGAGGCACGTGGAGCCCACTGCATCCACCAGCACCAGTGCTTCCCAAATCCCAGCCCATTACAGCAGAGAGAGCTGCCCAAGGTACCGGGACCCTCCACACGGAGGGATGCAAAAGGGAGAGGAAGACCTCAGCTTCATAGAACCATAGAATCACAGAATCTCCCAAGTTGGAAGGGACCCCTAAGTCCAACCCCTGGCCCCACACAGGCCCAGCCCCATCACAGCAGATGGCTGAGAGCGTTGGCCAGACGCTGCTTGAACTCAGCCCAGCTCGGGGCAGTGACCACTGCCCTGGGGAGCCTGTGCCAGGGCCCCACCACCCTCTGGGGGAAGAACCTTCTCCTGATCCCCACCCTAACCCTCCCCTGGGGCAGCTCCAGGCCGTTCCCTGGGGTTCTGTCGCTGGGCCCCAGAGGGAGGAGATCAGCGCCTGCCCCTTGGCTCCCCCTCGGGAGGAAGCTGGAGGCCCCATGAGCTCTGCCCCCAGCCTCCTCTTCTCCAGGCTGAACCAGCCCAGGGCCTTCAGCCTCTCCTCACACGCCTGCCCCTCCAGACCCTTCCCCACCTTTGTTGCCCTCCCTTGGACACTCTCTTCATTCACAGGAATGAACCAAGGGCAAGAAAAAACGCATTAGATGTCAGCCAAGCACATCTCACTCCTGTTGCTGAGCAAACGTGCCGTGGCACAGCGACACTCAGCAGAGCCACAGCACTGGGTTTCAAAAGGGCGTCTGTCCAGCAGCAACTGGCAGGGAGACCTGAGTGCCTACCAGGGGACTCAGGCACCAAGACTGGAGCTCCCCCCTGGTTGCGTTCACTTGTGCTGGCAAGGCAACACGTGGCCAGCGGAGAGCTGCAGCCCCCGCCACGGCACTCCAACGAGCACGCCACCGCACCACTCGGCGACCGCCCACGGGGGACGAGCTCCTTCTTTCCAATAGACTGTACTTTTGTTAACAGCCACAGGCTACAGACAGAGAACTGAATTTGAATGAAGTGAGGCCCAGAGAAATCGCAATTCAGCCTTTCCCGAGTTACCAAAAGAGACAGAAGATGACTTCACTTACTCTAGCTGAAGTAGCTGGATTTAAAGAAATTAAATTTGTCAGTTCATTAGTGTGTAACATAAGAATGAAAAATGCGTTTCTAATTCCTGATCCGCTAATCCACAATCCGCTGATCTGCAGTCCCCAGGGAGAGAAAGGAAAATCCACAGCAGCCCTACCGTACTTCTCTAAGATCTCCTGGCCAGGTCCCGCAGAAAGAGCTCGCACTACGGAGCCTGCCTCCCTTTACAACGTTCTCCTCGGCAAACCTGCTGCCGTGCTGCGGGGTATCGGGGATAAGAACAATCAAACCGCACATGTCAGAGTAAGCGAGCGATGGAAGATTTGTGAGCTGTTTGCTCAGCTCCCCGTTGATCTGCAGCACCAGCTCCTTGGCAGCAGCCCTCCTGCTCCTTGGGACAATTAGCAAGGGCCAAGTGATGTTCTTAACCCAGAAGCGCTGCTACAGCACGGCAGGAAGGGGTGCTGGCGCCCGCGAAAACACTGTCCTGGCTGGACCTAGGAGATGTGTCCCTCTGTACCCTTCTCCCCAGCTGACGCGTGCCCAGGAAGATGGGTTCAACATACCCCTGCTCTGGGGTATGGCGAGGGTGCCGGGAGTGCAGACCTGACAAGCACAGTCATGGGCCCCTCGGCCACTTCGCACACCCTAACCACGGTCTCCAGAGGCAGCATCAACTTTCTACACCAAATCAGCACAATCCCCAGCACAGAGGGAAGATCAGTTGTGAGCAGAGCCGTGGGACAGGAAATTGGGCCATGTCCAGGGGCTGCCAGCACTGAACTTAACCATCCCCTTCACAGCCTCTCCAAACAGACGTGCTGACATACCTCCATAACTGACCTGGTTTTGCCTTTGCAAAGCAGCTTTGCCTTCACCTGCTGCTTCTCCCCAATTCCGTAGCTGCTCAGAAGTTGCCAGCCACATAAGCACGGTCTGAGCTGTAACGTCAGTTTGCAAGGGGAGGACTTGCTCCCAAAACATGATGGAGAGATCTCCTTTCCGCAACTTCTTTTCGTTCTCCTTTCCAGCAGAATGTTAGAAATGCTGTAAGGTCAGCGGCTACACACTCCAGAAACCCCCAGTAATGCAAAGCCAGCGCAGGTAACACCACCTGGTATTTCTCCACTACTCCCTTTCAAGGGGCAGGTCCACCCTCCACAAGGGTGGCAACAACAGACCCCCAGCAAAGTGCTCAGCTCTCCCATGGAGCAGGAGGTCAGGGAAGAGCCAGAACTTGCTGCTCCCCCACATGCCACTACCACATTCCCCTTCCCAAGGTTTTTGGAGCATGCCTCAAAATATCTCCCCCCCTCTTAGCTCTGCTCTCTCCATCGCAGCAGCCACACAAGAGCCGTCGTGCACAGCTGCAGGGAGCTCAAGGCCAGAAATAGCAGCTCGTTACTAAAGCACGTCATCACACGCCAAGGACCCCGACACGCCCTTCGATCTCCCCACCCATCACCGCGACCTGCACACCGCTGCCACCGCCCCACCAGCCGGTCCTCCCCGTGCCCTCCTCCAGCAACAGGTCCCACCTGGAAGGGGACAACCTAAGGCTGGCTCTACCAAGTGACATCTGTGTTTCTCCCGCTGAGCCCCTCAGCCTGCGCTCGTGGAGATTCACGCTGGCTGAACTGATCTCCAGGCGCTGATGGAGTAGGACCAAGCCCTGACTCCATTCCACTCTTGAAGGTTTCAATTAATCATAAAGCCAATTCCATTTTGGGCTCCATCTGTCTCTATTCCTTCAGGGACTAATAATGCCTCACTGGGTGTTTTCACACACTAGCTGAACTGAAATTAAGACAGATTTCAATATGAAGTGCCGAGGAAGGAAATGTATTTTTTAAAAAAGAAAATTTTGGAGTCATTACCATTCTCAGCTTGGAAAAAGATCCTGTTAAGTAAAAGCAGCAGGGTATTAATTTGGAAAACAACTCAGGTGAATTCCTGCTCATCGCAAGACATGCAAACACGCTAGAATCATATTTATGGGCTTTTATGACAGAGTATGTATGGAGATGCACCACAGTCTGCTTCCAGAGGGAGGTGAGGAACTTGCAGAGGGAGATCAGAACGCTCACATGCGCAACCACCAATGAAAGGGATCCTGGCAGCAGACACCCTGCTGCACCAAGCATGGACCAGAAACCCTTTGCAAGCCTCTCCGCTCCGCTGACAGAAATAGATCCAAACCCAAGAACCTTTGTGGTTCATCACATGTGGCAGGTTTTAGCTCCTTAAGGCTCAGGGAAACCGCATTTGGACGTTACCGTACCATTACCATCCCAGGTTTTTTGTTCCTACCTCTGCAAAATTCAGCCACGGGGGCTTTCCGGCCAGCCAGGCCTGCACGTCCGCTTTAATAAGGCAACTCCTGTGTTGATCTGGTGGTTTATACAAAAGCCACAGCCCTAATTATTTATCTCGGCAGATGGAGCTAAGGATTAACGACCTGTCCCTCCAAACAGCCACCGCGGGGCTGTGCCCATCGTCCCCTGTTGGTCCAGCAGCACCAGCGCATTCCCTCACGCCTCAGCCAGGCAAAGATGCGGCCCCACGTGGGTGACGGCAGAGCCTGACGCAGGCAGGGATGCTCACAGCGCAGGCCAGCTCCAGGATGATTAACAGAAGGGAACAGGTACGGCTGGGCAAGAGGAGAAAGAGTCGTGAACGTGGAGAGCAGCAGCGTGACAGGACACTCACCGTGACCCACATATCACCCAGGCTCCAGCTAATACCAGCCGACTGCGGGAACAGTCCTTTCTCTTTCCCATCCCCTATTTTCAGGGCATTCAGGAAAAAAAAAGGAAAAAAAAGGCACGACCGCCTGGAAAGGACGGTTGCAAGAAATTCTATGATGTACTGCACGTTAAATTCATAAGGGACAAAAACAGAATCTGTGAGAACTGAAGTGCGCTGGAGGGACAAGCTAGACACTCCTGATGGAAGCAAAGACGCAACCCTTTGATGGTTGCCTTCTGGAACTGGCTGCAGTACCTTGGAAACTCATTAAATGCAGCAGAAAGGACAAGTGACGTACATCTATTGATGCTCTGAGCAGCAAATTAGTTTTCAAATCTATTCAGGTCTCATGCAGTGGCGTCAAGGGGCCACTCAGACTCGGTGGGAAGCGGCTGTGATAGAGTTTTTCCAACTTGCCCGATGACTCCAAGCCGCCCTGCGGGCTGGGGGCTGCCCACCGGTCCAGCTCCCCAGGGATGTCTTCTGGCCATGGAGTGCTGTCCTGGCTGGCAGGGCTCAGAGGTCTGAGGCTTCTCAGACAGCCAAGCCGGTGAGTCAGCCTCTTCCAAACCATGCCAGGCAGCTCCAAGGGCCTCTGATGGACATCTCCTTTTAAGCAGAAGTAGGATCATCCAAAATAAAGAAAGATCAAAATCCAGCTCACAAGAAGGCACAGAATGTCAGCACCTGAGGGAAAAGCAAGTAGCCAGCAATGATGAGTTTCTTCAGAAAGAGATAATTTCCAGTAAGCTGCAGTTTTCTCTCTCTCCGCAGAACATCACCCCGTTCAAACAGCTGGAGAGCCTTGAAGGGGCTGAGGTTGGCAGCAATCTGGTGGAAGACCTGAGGAACTGTCTTCATGGATGAATAAACAACTCCTTGAATGAATCTTAAAGCGCATAAATAGACAGATGAGGAAAAATTTATCTAAACACTGTATCAGGGGAACAGGTAGGCCAGAAGATGCCATCCTGGGAACAAGGTCACCTGCTGGGACGTGATCCGTCTTCAGCCAGGACAGCCAAGGGCCAGTCCCAGGTGCCAGGAAAGCCTGCGGCCGCTGGCTCATGTTGGTTTGCCTCCTACGCAAGCTAGGTGCCCAGCAGCTCTCGCCCTCCTCTCCTCCGCACAAAGGGAAGAGTAGGGCAACAACAGAGGGCCGGTGAGTCAATACGGCTAAAGCCAGAGGACAGCGGATGAGCGCTGAGGGCAGCCCCCCCAAAACCCCTCCGCAAGCCCGATTCTGCCACCACCATTCACACCGCAACCCGGGCTGGATCTGCCTTTGCATGCTGGCTGCGTACAGCCTGCCAGCAATTAAATCCAACAAAAGCCGCAATCAGGAGAGGGGTAGGAGGGTGCACGCAGCAGGACCTACAGAGGAGGAGATGGGATCTGGATCCTCCTCTACGAGCTCAGACAATAGCCGTAATGGGTCAGTTCTGTCCACCCCAAACCCTGCTGGGAGCAGGTACGTAATTGAGGCTGGCTTCTGCATTTCCTGCTCTCATTGTTCGTCTTCCTCCCATTCTTCGCCGCTTTGTTCTATTCAATGCACTTTTTCAACCTCCCTTCTGAAACACATTAAGGACGGGCTGCTACAGCCTCCTGTACGCGTGATTAAAGAGCAGATGCAGATGCCTCTCCTTTGTGGAGCACTTTGCACCTATTACTCGGAGGGAATGTGGAGAACACGCGACACGGGAAAGTCACAACGGGTCAGGCAAATAATGTAGGTGTTAGGTAGGAAAATCTTTGAAGCTTGTGAAGCCATTAGCCGAGTGCACAGGCTGTAGTAAAAAGGATAAACAGAGAACATGGATGATGAATAAACAGTGGCTGAAGAGACAGAGGGATACATGTTGCGTCCAGCGATGAAACCGGGTCTACACTAAGAAACAGCAAGTTTGGGCTGTTGTTTTTCGTAGAAAGTGATTAGGTAACCGGTCCCAAGGCATATTTCAAACGGGAACCAGCACAATAACTCATACACTTTAGCAGAGAGCAGTTACTAAATGAGAAGAGACAGAAACAATGCTGTTTATGTAACGCACGAACTGGCTGCGATGAGTTTTTCCTGCAGGTTGTGTCACCAACCTCCCTGCTAAAGAGAGGGAGCTGCCGAGCATCGCCGGAGCGGCTCCCCGGCATTCCCGATCACAGCCCTGGGCAGCGCCGGCTCTTCCGTGGGGCTGCGTTTTCAGGGCAGGCCACCTCACGCAGGTCTGCCAACAGCAGAAGACCAGCAAGACCCTGCAGGGCTCTGGGAGCGCTCACCTCTGCGTGAAGGACACGCTGGGAAGAGGCCAGAGATGCGGCGTCGAGGCTGAGCCCCGTGATAAGCGATGAAATGCACCGGTACGGAGTGCCGGGGGGGACCGTGCAGGTTCGCTCGCCGCTGAAGCGCGGTGTGAGGCCGAACGCTCCGATTCCAGCAACCTGCATCTTCGCCGCGTAACGCCTGCGCCCTCCCCTCTCGCAGAAACCAGCCTTTAAATTACCAAAGCATTTATGAAAGCAAAACCAGGAGCGAACCTTGGATTCCAGATTTTTCTCACGAGGTCTGCTCTCTTGTCTTCCTGGGAGCACCGGGATGGCAGTTTACTATTTGTTAATTACACTTTCTTGTTAGATTTCAGATGCTGAAAAATGTTTAGGGATTTATTCTTCTGTGTAATTAACCATAATGATGAAACACCGTTTTATACTGCACTGCAGCTTTTGTTAAGGTTATTCATAATGGGGAAAGGCTGAATAGGTTGAGTTCATTATCGTTACAGAAAAAAATTGAGGTGACCCAATCAAATTAATTTGAAATTAAGTGCAGTGAGGCTGATAACTCCACACAAGTCAGGAGTTCTAATAAAAATAGAAGGGATTCTACAAAGCAAGAAATTACATGAGGGCAGGGAGTCGAGCTGGAATTACTGCGTCTGGGGGGTGGCGAACACACGGCGCTGGCAAACAGGGCCGCTGAAAAACCTACAGCGAGAATGGATAGAGAGATGGACGAAGGCTGCAGGATGGAAACGGAGAGGCCGGAGGAGGAAGGGATGAACATGAAGATGGATTTGAAATAAATGGGTAGGGACAGTGCTTATTAAGCTAACTAGATTTATTTCTCTGCCCAGAAATTCTTATGTCCTTACAAGACAGCATTGAAGCGAGGTCTTTAATTCTACTTTTCCCGGGTTTATTGCTTGGGCTTTAGTGTTATTTAACACCAGTGAGCACCCACCAGCTTCACTGTGAAGCTGGACTTCATGCAAAATCCTGAAACCTGAGAGAAGCTTTCTGCTCTTGACAAAGGCATCCTGGAGAAGCTGGTGCTTCTGACAACACACCGAACCCTGGAACAGGCACCGCCGAGATAGGGATGGGCAGGGTGGGGACGGGGAGACAGAGCTCCCCCTGAAGAGCGGTGATGCGATGCTCGTGATGCACGCTGTCGTAGTTTAAGGGTTTAGTCTCAGCAGAAGTGGTTAAGATAAGCAATGCTCCAACTCGAGCCACCTCTAGGAAACTGTCGAGTGCTGCTGCAAGATGATGTTCCCGTTATTGCCTGCCAGGAGTTTACTCCCAAGACTCTACCAAGCCCTGTTTTCTCACCCACAGCCAACGCAGGGAACACCGAGGTCCCAGCAGCACCGGGCTTGTTGGAAGAGGCTGTGTGGGGACCACCCTGTAGGACACACGGTAAACACAAGCTGCGACCATCAGTTCGAGGTCCTGTCCCCGGCTACCCGGCTTGAACAGCACACGGGTTTTAAAGGACTGGCCAGACCGCCACAGATCTCTCAGTGCAGCTGCACAAGTGACTTTTCTCTGGGCCCCCCACTTTGGCCAAGCCAAAATCTCACCTTTTGCGCTTTCCGCCCTCTCCCCGTGAAATGCAAGCTGCTTCTCTTCACCCTGAAGGTCTCACGGCTTAGCTTCTCTCCATCCTCACCTCCAATTCACCCCTAAGCATACAGAGAGCGTTTGGGACAGAGCTTCAAGAAAGCATTCGATATAAATTATTATTCCCTTTCTAAACGGATTACAAAAATCCTTTTATTACTAAATATTTAAATGTTCAAATTATTGGTGTGGAAAAACGTTTCCTGGAGGTAAAGTTTGTAAAAATTGAGGTTTTAATCACAAGCGTAATCCTTTGTGGCTAACGTTTCCAGTCTGGTGAAACATCTAGACAGGAACTGCGCAGCGGCCTGGCTGTGCTACGAACAAAGGAAGACGCTGCCCATAAATAGCTTAGAGGACATCAGAAGACACTTCTCTCATCAGCAATCTTTTTCAGCTTAATATAGCTCCTCTTTGCATAAAACATTGACATTTTTGCAATGTTTGGACCCAATGGTGCGAAAGCTGATTGTCATCCGAAGATACGAGAGTGTACCTTCAAAAATATGCAAGAACATTTCACAGACAGTAGTTTTACTTGCCTCCAAAATGCTGTATCTTAATATTTCATACTTATATATATTTAAATGTTAGTACTGGATAAATGCTAACATGCTTTTATGCTAATGCAATCACTGAAAATCCAGATAATGTTGTGTATTGGCATATAGCGTTAGTGAATTATGGATACCTAAATGTACAATCCCACATGCCTAGCAATTATTTTTGTTAGCACATTTAACTTTTATTTGCAATCAGAGCACTTGCGGATTGTTCAAATGAAGTTTACTTTTGCAAACTGCTGAATGGAAAACATTTTGTTAAAGGTTTAAAAACAGTAAGACTGCGATGAGGTTGCAGAGTTGCAGTAAGGGCACCGGCTCAGAAAACTCGACCAGATGGAACAATGTTTGAGCTGGTCACAGACTCGGTGATTAAAAGCCAAATGCCTAAAATGAAGGACATGTAAGAGAGACAAGAGATGAAATCTTGATGTCTTCCATAGCAGGTCACCCTCTCGCATGGCAGAGGCTCACAGACAGAGCCAGATGGATGCCAGGAGCATCCATCCAGGCTGCACCCTGGCACCCTTTGCCTTGAGTACTTCCCCTGCAC
>VWZZ01006360.1:661110-695198 GCA_013399095.1 Psophia crepitans | reverse complement strand
GTTGGCAGTTGGACTCGATGATCTTAGAGGTCTCTTCCAACCTTAAAGGTTCTGTGATTCTATGAGGACCAAACTCTTCTGCGCTAAGGCTGCTTTGACTCATCTGGTCCTGTGTGGAGCCAGGAGTTGGACTTGATGCTCCCTATGGGTCCCTTCCAACTCCGGATATTCTATGATTCCATGAAGTCCGGTTTAAGTCCAATACATAGGAACGGTATCAGGAGGGAGAAATCCCGAAGCGCCCCTGCCATGCCATCGCTGACCCAACATCTTGGCCAGCCACCTGGCCCGTTGGCTCAAGGAGCTGATCCACTTGAAAACCTGTTTATCACGTCCCCACAGCCCAGTGGGCTCTGGCACCTCTGGGCATTTACTGGAAAGTCCTACCACTTGAGACGCCTAGGAACAACCGTGAGTGAAGGAAATAAACAACAACCCCTCAGAAAAACATAAGGCGTGAGAAAATGCTCAGCGTGAAGTACCTGAAGTGCCCCCAGCAGTTTAAACGGAGCGCAAAGTAAGCTGAGAAAATGTAAGAACAAACAAATTAAGCAGATAGCACAAAGCAGACGGGTTGGCATGTAGGTGCCTATTGAGAAAGCTTAAGCACATCAAGGGGAAAAAAGCAAACCCAAAAACCAGGCATAACATTCCTCACTTTTTGGAACTGAGCTCTCAGACAATACATCATCCAAGCCACTCAAAATTACCATCTGTCAGAACGTCCTTTAAAGAAAAAAGGTCTAAAAGTTTCCAAAGTGGTATTTTAATATCATCATATTAGAAAAGAGATTGCTCCTGTCCGAAGAAAGGCATTTGCAGTTAAGTAAGGAATGCTATACACAAGCATTAGTTTCGTGACCACTGCTACACCAGACAATGAATTTCTTGAGTCTTGATCATGTCACGGTAGCCAAATCAGGAATGAAGCAAATTAACAGCCTCTGTCACTTCACAAGTTACCTGCAAACATTTCCAGAGCCTCTGCATGATTTTCTCTCTATGAAACATACAATTAAGAGTCTGCATGCTATTAAAGAACCTAAGGGAACAATTACAATGTTGTTTCAAATATGAAGATAAGCCAGAATATGAAGAGCGGGTCTGTGTTTCTGACGTGACAGAGTGTTACTTACCCTGCTCAGTGAGGCAGGTTCTGTTTCGGACTATGAGCTAAATCACAGAATCCCAGCCTGGTTTGGGTTGGAAGGGACCTCAAATACCATCCAGTTCCCACTCCCTGCCATGGGCAGGGACAACCCCCACCAGCCCAGGCTGCCCAAAGCCCCATCCAGCCTGGCCTTGGGCACTGCCAGGGAGCCAGGGGCAGCCACAGCTTCTCGGGGCACCCTGTGCCAGGGCCTCAGCACCCTCCCAGGGAAAGATTGCTGCCTCCCAGCTCAGCTCCAGCTCCCCTCCTGCAGCTTCAGGCCCTTCCCCTTGGCCTGGCCCTCCCTGCCCTGCAACCAGCCCCTCTCCAGCTTTCCTGCAGCCCCTGCAGGCACTGGGAGGGGCTCCAAGGTCTCCCCGCAGCCTTCTCTGCTCCAGGCTGAACAAGCCCAACTCTCTCAGCCTGTCAAACATTTTCCTGGTGTAAGGCTGGGTGCCTGCTGCTGTCCCTGAGGCCACGGTACTTCACGCACGCTGAGGACCAACTGCATCGTATACAAGGTGGCAAAAGCAATGCAGATTTGTAGACTGTGTATTAGCCCAAGTGATAAATAATTTATAATGGAGGAGAAGGTGACCGTCTAGAAATAGGCAGCTGTAACAGTCCTGACCTTCAATCTTCACTCTGCACTTCTGACCTTGAAGTTTGGGGCCATCCAATGCATTTCTAAAGCCTGTGCACCTGTGAACGTGCAACACACACACCACAAAGCCCCCAAACCCATAAAACAAAAAGAGCACCAGTAAAACCCACTCTGCCCACCTGCAGCACCACACGATACACCCTAGCACGAGGCTGGCTGGGCAACAGCCACCTTCAGTCAACCACAACCATCCTTCAGGCCAACCTCTTCTTGATTCAGCCTGCTGATCCAAGCCCATGGGTAATCAACACCCCGGGTGTCAGAGGCACGTGTCCGTGGGGCTAAACCCCCTTCCAAAGACCATGGGAGTTGCTGTGTTTCCGAAATCACCATCTCACCATCCTAAAGTGACCTAGGAGGAAGGAATTGGAGGGAGAAAGGTGCTCCCTAGGGTGCTTGTAACCAAACCATCCTCCAGATCTTCCCCCGGTGAGGGTTGCCAGGGAGAGAGGAGGAGAGGCAGAATTATTCCCCTTGGACACTGTAACAACAAGGAGCCCAGGGAAATCCAGAAACAATCACAGCTTCCACAGCGAACTACTTCTGGCTAAGTGTAATGAGCAGCGTGAGGACACACTGACACGGTGACGCGGGTCAGCAGTGCCGCAAGGAAAGGGCTAGGCAGGGGAGACGCCAATTTGGTGTGTCGCAGGATGAGAGAAGATTTCGGCTCCCGCTATTAGAAATAAATCAAAAGAGCTGAAAGGAAGCACAGAGCCTGTCTGGCCTCCCAAGGTTTTCACCCTCCCAGGATGGGAGGGAGAAGAGCTCACCTGGACAGCGCAGCTCCCAGAACGAAGGCAGCGTGCTCCTTCAGCACGGCCTCGGTGCTGTTCAGCCCATCGATCACGAGCTGGAGTCCACCCATGGAGAGGAAGTCCTTAGCATTGTCCACCTGGGAGAGAGAAGGTGTCCATCAGTACAAAACTCCCAGACAGCTTCCACTCAACTCCTCCCTGAGAACGCCTTGCTTCAGAAAGCACAGCATCTCCTCCCTCCCCATCTAACCAGTTTTAAAAGCAATTAAAAATTAAGAGGGAACGACTGCGGCTTGAATTTCGCACAACGCTGTCTGTGAGCGGAGGATGCCACAGCGGCAGAAGCACGGTCTACTGACAGGGGCTATTGTCACACGCAGAAGGCACCGCTGAAAACTCAAATACTTTGATTGCCTCAGTATTTTGGTAATTCAGGGGATGTTCAAAAATTCAGTAAATCCGCTGATGTCAAAACCCCCCAGTTTCTTGCTCTCCCACCTGAGCAGGCTAGTGCTGAGATCCCAGGGAACTGTACGTTTTGCAGATGCAACTATTTAATTGATGCTCTAAACTGTAGCACCGGGAGCTGGGACGTGTCCTGTCCGCAGCGGTACACGGGCAGCATCACCTCTGCCGGCAGCGAGGAGCACGGCAGGTTCTGGTGAGTACCGTCAACACCTTCACGCAGAGGTGAAGAGAAAAAGCCAGTCCCTGCTCGGAAGGGTCAGCCAGGAGCTTTTCCTCAGAACAGCCTGAGCAATGGTTTTTCCAAACCAGACAATACTGGGCTAACTGCTGGTAGGGGAAAGTTAAACGTTAGCGGGGCTTCAGCAGTGTTTGACTTGAACCAGACCTGGGGCTGGCCAGGCACAAATCACAGTGGGTGTCTGTTCTCGGAGGGGAGATTAGCAAAGGGCTCCGAGTGGCTCGCAAACAGAACACAGAGAAACAGCGCTTCGAGTACAAAATCCAGTCCAAAGTCAAATCAATGCATTTTGGCTTTCAAGGATTATGTCTCTTTTGGTTTTTTTTGGTTGCAGTTTAAAAGGGACCCCGACAAACGCCCAGGGTTGCGTGCGCAAAAAAATGGGGTTCAGACTTTCAATGTTTCTCCTCCCTGAAAGACAAGGAGACAACAGCTTATGTTGGTGGATGGAAATAGAACATAAAAAGGAGTTATCAGCCCGGCAGACTGACCTCCCCGGGTTCAGCGAGCCGACAGCACCAACACCGCAAGCCGTGCAGGGCGCGTCGGGCTCAGGCACCGCGCTCCAGCCTCAACGCTCTTTTCGTCGACAGTGACTTCATGCTCAGTGTTATATTTATCTCAATCATGTACCTTCACCAGAATTGGCCACAAGTCGGATATTTTAGGTACCCAAGAGAATGAAGAAGCTCTTTAGCTTTATGTCCTGAGGGTACGTCTTTACCAAAGCAGGACCCAGGGAGCTACAGCTCGTCTCTTCTCCCCACTGGGACAATACCCACCACTTGCTGTCCCTCTGCAAAGCCAGCGACAGAAAGCTGATTTCTGCCGGGGCTGGTTCGGGATTTGCAGCAGCTTTTGTATCCTTTCAGATCCTATTCTTTTAACTGTCCCTACAAACCGGACCTGCCAGACCTCTTACTTTTCTGCAGGCCCACCTTTGTCTACAAAGAAACGTATGCAGCAACCCAATTTCAGCTACCAGTGGGTCCTTTTATTGCTCAGCCTCTAAAAACTCTTGAGGCTGTTTTAACGCTGGAATTAAACCTTGTCTTCTGCTCAAGAGGGAAGGCACGGACAGGCAGAGGTTTGCATCCAGCATCAGTGGTGGTGAAGCCGACCCTCGCTGTAACCACATCAGCACCAGAGTCCTTCGGGCCAGCTCCAGGGTCAGTGAGACACCTCAGCCACAGCACATAAATTTTGCTGTAAAGCTTATTTTGAAGGTTTGGTTTTTTTCAACTCTGTTGTGAGAGCTCCTCCCTCCACTCACCTTTTTAAAACCAACAAAACCCCCAAACTCAACGACTTGAAGGTATTAACCTCTCTGGGGAGCGGAGGATGCTGTGAGGCAGCAGCTCGTGCCTTGTTTCAGTCCACTGAAATCGGCGCAGAGGAAAGCCAAAGATCAAAAGAGCTCTTGAGTAAAGTACACAGGCAAGGTGGGTGAGGAGAGGGATGGGAGAAGAGCAAATATGACAGCAGTTATTCAGGGAGCGGCTTTGAATCGGAGGAGAAAGAAACCAGGGAGAGAAAGCGAGAGAGAAAACGTTAGAAAACGAGAGGAAGGAAAAGCAGGATGTCAACCGTATGCAACGAGAGGAAATTAGCAGTGAGAAATGGTGTAGCATGTCAGAGGAGGGGAGAGGGAAAGATAAGGAGAGTAAATAATTGAGAGAAAGAGCCTGCAATGCGTGAGAATGGGTCTTGGCTCCGCACACTGCTGTGCAAGCACCGTGAATTCTGTTTATAAATGAGTTATGCTCTGGCCTCTTCACATTTGCATTTGGTTTTTATGTGTTACAGATAACCCAGCAAGCCAATCCTTCCTGCTCTTTCTCCAAGATGGGCTCCTAAACATGCCAAGTTGAATCCTGACTGATGAGAAGCAAACCAGAGCTGGCAACCAAAAGCTGAGCAAACACAGAGCCCTTGGGCTGACTCTCCAAGAGCAGGGAAGAGCATCTCTCCCCCGGCTGGGCACCGGTCGCGGCTTCCCCTGTGCTCCCTCGCAGCGAGCTCGGAGGCACGCGCTGCTTCGCATCCCAGCGCTCCAGGATGTCCGTGACCACGCCACGGGGCGGAAAGCATCCTTCGCTTGCAAACGCCACGAGGCACAGCGTTTTCCACTCGACAGGGCGTTTTGTGCCCCAGAGCCAGCAGCAGCATGGCCGGGAGCTGAACAATTATCAGAGGCCGTGGCACGGTGCCACTCGGACAGAGGCTGGGGGAAGAGCGAGCCGCAGAGCCATCACCGGTCCCGCAGGCGGGTGCGTGCCGCCCTGGGCCACCCACACCTGCCCGGATGCCCGGCCCCCAGCAGCACGGCTGTGGCTCGCTGCAGAGGACTCCCGACAAGCTCAGCCCTTCCAGGGTTATGCGGCACAAGCGTATTTGGCTGCTATTCAGTAATTACATTAAGCCAGCGCTGCTAAAGTCAGTACCAAGCAGAGATAATACTCTGGACGCATTCAACGGGCTGGAAGAAGAAAGAGGAGGAAAAGCCATGCTGGCTTAGAGACAAGTCATATTTCTTATCAGCTTCCTGCCTGATGAGAAGGTGCTGCCCAGCCATCTGCCCCGCCAGCGTGGGCACAGAGCAACGTTGTGATGGATGCACAAAGGAGCCCTCTGTGCTCCCTGCCAGCATCCCTGCCATTTCCCCCTTTCCGACCCCTTTGATGCTGGATGTGGTTCCCTTTGATGCTCCAGCCCCTGCACAGGGAGCCGGCACCAGCTCCCCTGCTCCTCTCGCCTTCCGGAAATTGTTTGCCCCATCCGTGCTGTGAGCAGGAGGGATTTTGTGCTGGAAAAGTCTGGACTGTTATGCTGGAATCCAACGCGTCCCGTGGGGGTTGCTTTTTAGCATGCTGGCCTGATGTTCTGGCACCCTTAACTAGGCCGAATTAGCCCTGAGTATAAATACAAAGCTCTTTGGGCGCCCATTGTTCACACTTACTCTGTGAGTCAGACAGATGCCGTCAGTGAAACAAAAGCATCGAGAACAAACAGCAAGGAAGCCTCTGCATGCGTATGACAGAGATTTAATGTGGAAATTCATGACAAAGAGCCTTGGAAATAACACTTCTATTAGCTGCTGCATGGACTCCCTCTCTGAGCAGCACATTCCTTCAGCTACCTGCCCCCAAAATACCACGTTGGATTTTAAGAAGTGCCGTTCCAGTGAAAGGTCTCGCACTGGCATCTCCCAAGAGTTGTCCCGTTCACTCTCTGAAATGATAAAGTCATTGAGAGCGACACCGGAAACTCTCCCAGTCTGCTCCAGACTCTCCCAGTCGCTGTAGGGGGAGAAGCCCAGTCCTTTCCCAGGAGGCAGAACACAGCCTGGATGCCCAGATGCCCACCCGAGCTGCTGCAGCGTGGGAAGGCTCCGAGCACAAGGGAGGAAAGTGGCGTGCCCGGAGCCTGCAACCAACGGGAGCTAACAACGTGCGAGCTGAAAGCAGAGCAGGAGAGATCAGAGGGAAGGGAGGGAAAAGCCACGAGCGTAAACCTGAGGAAGTGAGATTTCAGGAAATATATTCAACTTCACGCTGAGCCGATTAACACGGCTCAGCTGATGCTCAGCAACTTGCCTGTTGCCTGTCGCCACCGGCCCAGCCATGACAGAGGCTCTACGTGTCACCTCTGACTCACGCTGAGACAAAACACAGCTTTTTGGGTGGCTGTCATCCTCCCTGGTACACAGACACTCTCTGCGAACGCATGTGAGGGCACCTACCTGCAGCCACAGAGGCTTTCCACGGAAGGAGTGAGAAAATAATTATTTTCTTAGCAGTTACCACTCTACTTACCCAAAGACGGCAGATAAATGTCATTTTGTAGCACTAAGCATATAAAAGAAGAAAAAGAGCAAGAAAAAAAGAAAGCCTGAGAACAGACAAGAAATCGGGCAACACTAATGCCTAGGAAACTGCTCACTGCTGGCACGAGCGATGATTTATTCAAACTTGGATATAAAATAAGCCCGCAATAGTCTGCTGTCTGTTATTGTCCCAGGATTATGATAATTAAGCAATTTGTATTACCTGATACCGATAAGAAAAATAAAACCAGGTTTATGGCAGCGTATCCCCCGGATTTTACACAGTAGTTACTAACGTATTTTTCTTACCTGGTGAACGTAATACTCGAGATCGTAAAGCGCCGCTACTTTTTCATCCAGTGTGGAGGCAGAGCTGTTGAATTTGCTGATTAATTTAACCATAATTTCATAATCTGTTTCCATCTTCACGTTCAGCTTTTCAAACTCTTCCTTCAGCTGCTCTATGGGTCGGAACTTCTTCCTCACCTCTTCCTCGTGGGCCTTGAAAGCGGAAGGAGGAAACCAGATATGAAGGCAGGTGATAAAGAAAGCGAAGAAAGATGTAGAAGAAACCCTGCCCAAATTTACACGGGGGATCTGGCTGTCTGTGTGAGCAGATTCACTGCTGTGCATCAGGGATGCAGGGGCAGCGCTGGAGGGTCCTTCTGAGAAGGCCAGGAACACAGTTATCTGTAAGATATCCACCTTGGATACCAGCAAGCACTTCCCAAGCCTGTACCTAGGGCTTTGTACACTGTTTCTATGCCCTACACACCTCTCAAAACAACGTCAAGCCCAGAGGCAGGCAGCGCTGCCGTCCTCCGTTGGCCTGCCGAGTGGATATTCTCAAGACCTGACAGCAACAAGCCCCGAGCAACCTCCCTGATCTCACAGCTGACCCTGCTTGGAGTCAGACATGGGGCTGGAGACCTCCGGAGGTCCCATCCAGCCTGAACTACCCAGTGACTCTGCACCAGTGACATCATGGAGATCTCCTCAGATGTGTACGAAGATGCTTTCATCATCATTCCATCGTTCCTGGGCTGCACCAAACCCAGTATGGGCAGCAGGGCCAGGGAGGGGATTCTGCCCCTCTGTCCCGCTCNCTTGGAGCCCCTGGCAGTGCCTGCAGGGGCTGCAGGAAAGCTGGAGAGGGGCTGGTTGCAGGGCAGGGGGGGCCAGGCCAAGGGGAAGGGCCTGAAGCTGCAGGAGGGGAGCTGGAGCTGAGCTGGGAGGCAGCAATCCTTCCCTGGGAGGGTGCTGAGGCCCTGGCACAGGGTGCCCCGAGAAGCTGTGGCTGCCCCTGGCTCCCTGGCAGTGCCCAAGGCCAGGCTGGATGGGGCTTTGGGCAGCCTGGGCTGGTGGGGGGTGTCCCTGCCCATGGCAGGGGGTGGCACTGGGTGGGGCTTTGGGCACCCTTCCAACCCAAACCAGTCTGGAAATCCATGATACCATGTACCTGGTTTGCTCGTTCAGACTCCACCCGCTTCAGTAAATCACAGAATCACGAATCGTAGAGGCTGGAAGGGACCTCGAAAGATCATCTAGTCCAACCCCCCCTGCCAAGGCAGGGAAAACCAGAAAGCAGCAGCATGTGACGGCTGATCTGTCGCTGAACTGCTGATCCCAGCTCACTCCAAAACCACAGCCCCTCTCCCCATACAGGTCACAGAATAGATGAATAAATAAATGAATAAAATGGCCCTGAACGTAAGTTTTCCATTTTTACAGAAGATCCAGGATTGGTACAGAAAAGGGTGAGAGTTTCCCAGGGAACTGTATCACTGACAGGCTAGCAAAGGTATTTTAGGTTCATAACCACCCGAAGATGAATCCACACAGCATTTTCTCAAGCAATCACTTTAACCAGCACGTTTCTGAGACGCGTAAGGTTGTGTTCAGGTGTGCTGTGCGCTGCTGTAGAAGCAGGGAACTCACCTTCCTTTCTGCCTTCTCGCTTTCCTTCATTTTAGCCAACGCCTTTTTGAGCTCCTGGGACGTGAATGAATTTGAGTCGACATCCACCTTGCCCAGCCTTGCAGAGGAAACAGAACAACACGCGTTATGAGTGAGCAATTGTATCTGTAGTATTTCTGCTGTGACACGCTAGCGATGGATAATGTCAGGAGGAAAGGAACTAAGAGCGCTAGATTTCTGTGCCTCTCACTTAAAATCACACGAAACCCCCCCCCACGTTCAGGAAAAGATCGGTCCGAGTGCCGCATTTTGCGTGTGCTTTGCAGACACCTCACCCTGACAACCAAAAAAGTCTCCGTAATCTGCACGCTGCCTCAAAATCTCAAGTCCTAACACAATATAAATAGCTGATTAATTTATGCCTCTGAATTTCACGTAGCAATACAGAAAAGCAGGAAAAGTTTCAGATGAGTACCAAAAAAGCATCACCGTGCCGCTGCCTCGCTGCTAAGGGCTTGCAAGCTTTAACAGGATGGTCAGACACAAAAGTAGCGCAAGTCCAAGCAGGAGTTACACAGAAATGCCAAAAAGCGCGCTGTGTTGCTCTTTACGGCGATCTCGTTGGTTCCGAGGGGGTCCATCTGGGCCACTAACACTCCTGCCCAGAAGAAAGCAAGCGAGCTGTTGAGGCACCGCGAAGCTGAAGAGACTCTCCTCGCTCTGAACAGCGGGAACCGGGGAGCGAGGGAAGCAGAGGTAAATCCCCCACACTTCGGGAAAGAAAGTTCCCCGTGGTAACTAAACCTGTCTTTGTTAGGAGGGTGCCAAGGGGAAAAGCACCGGGGAAACTTTTAAAACACATTCAGAAACGCGGGTACAGGGAAAGCGGTGTGGTCTGAGGAGGATGTGGGTGATAACTGCTGTGTAAATGAATGCTACAGCCAGTTAAAAACAACGTTCTCTGGCTCAGATCAACACAAACAAAGCCCCTCACGGCTGCTCCGATGGTTGAAGCTCCAAAAGGAGTTTCAGAGTGATTGCTGCAGACGTTTCCGAGGGCTCAACGGCATTCAGAGAAGCCACGTGGCAAAGTTAGTTTCGGTGTCACGCCATGAGAAGCCATGAAGCCTCTGAATATGCGCTCAGGGCACTTCCACCGCCATCCCGAAGGGATCACAAAGGACAGGGCTCTGTTTGCAGACCACTGAACTCTTAAAGCAGCAATTAAGACAGCAACTGAGCACACCAGGAAACTCGACCTCTAATAAAAGACGTGAATCCCGCAGGCCGCCCACCCCACGTTTCACACCGCTGTACCTTCGCCTTCTCTCTTCTCTCGTGTCACTTCCTCCATTTTCGCTATCTGGGAGCTTGGCTTCTCTGTCTCCCGTCTGCAGATTTAATCGTACGTGTGACCCTGCAGGAACAGCCTGACCTACAAACAAAGGTCAGATTATTTTATAGCACAGACCTTATTTCAGCTTTGCGCAAGACGGATGAACTGAAGGCACACGCTCCTAGCCAAGACAGGAAAGTCTCGTCCCGCGGGGTGAGCAGCAGCAGGCTCTCTGCTGCCAACCACTCTCCCCTCCAGCAACACCCCTTCGATCCAAGGGCCACTTTAACCTTGCAGAGATGCCACCCTGACCCACCAAAAACATCCCCGTGCAGTCAGGCTAGTTCTGTGCCGCAGGGGAGCAGGGACCCCAGCCCAGGAGAGCACCAGCTCCCTTCTCCGTCCTCCAGCTCCTAAGAGAGCACTAAAACTCCGCATCAGTGTGTGCTGGCAGCCCAGAAAGCCCCCCGTGTCCTGGGCTGCATCCAAACCAGTGTGGGCAGCAGGGCCAGGGAGGGGATTCTGCCCCTCTGCCCCGCTCTGCTGAGACCCCCCTGCAGTGCTGCCTCCAGCTCGGGGGGCCCCAGCACAGGAAGGACACGGAGCTGCTGGAGCGAGGCCAGAGGAGGCCCCGGAGATGCTGCGAGGGCTGGAGCCCCTCTGCTGTGAGGACAGGCTGAGGGAGTTGGGCTTGTTCAGCCTGGAGCAGAGAAGGCTGCGGGGAGCCCTTGGAGCCCCTCCCAGTGCCTGCAGGGGCTGCAGGAAAGCTGGAGAGGGGCTGGTTGCAGGGCAGGGGGGGCCAGGCCAAGGGGAAGGGCCTGAAGCTGCAGGAGGGGAGCTGGAGCTGAGCTGGGAGGCAGCAATCCTTCCCTGGGAGGGTGCTGAGGCCCTGGCACAGGGTGCCCCGAGAAGCTGTGGCTGCCCCTGGCTCCCTGGCAGTGCCCAAGGCCAGGTTGGATGGGGCTTTGGGCACCCTGGGCTGGTGGGGGGTGTCCCTGCCCATGGCAGGGGGTGGGAACTAGATGATCTTTGAGGTCCCTTCCAACCCAAACCAGTCGATGATTCAACGATCAGAAGCAGATCTGGAGCCTGCTGGAGAAAGGGGAATTAGTTGCTGATTGGGGCAGACAGCAGAAAACAGAGTTGCCAAAGTGAAATCAAAGCACGCTGCAGAGTACAGCCAGGTACGCTGAATATCAAGCATACCAAAGCGAGGCTGTGTGGGTTTGGAAATATTCTATTAAAAAGAATATATGATCACTACTATCTGCCAACAAAAAAAAAAAAAAAACAAAAACAAAAAAAAAAACCAACCCAAAACCCCAAACCACAAAATACACAAAGCTTTGGCTTTAAATGCAGGAAAAAATGGGAAATTCAGGGTGTTTTTTCTTGGTCACAATTCACCACAAGGACGTCACGGCGGCCAGCCGCTGCCCTGGGATGGAGGTGGCAATATTTGGCTGCTTCTTGATAGTGCTGCTTCTGCTTCTAAAGCAAGAAGCGTGCCAACATGTGAACACAGAGGTCTCGGCTGCACACAGATGGACAGACAGACACACAGCTGCTCACGATCCTCTCTCAATGAAGTTTCCCTGTTCAGCCTTTCCTTTCTCTCTTTCCTTTTACCTAACAAGACGGCTGCGATAAAATACCACAGCATGCAGGAGACAGGTAGCATCTCCTACCAAAAGGAAGGGAAGAGAAGGATAATTATTTCGTACAACAAATACGTGTACTCAAAGACAAAATGCTCTAGTCTAGGGAACAACCAGCTTGATCCCTCCCTCTTCAAGACCAAAGAGACACTTCACTGATCAAAGGACCCGGTGCTTCCTACATAAGACTGGGATGTTTGTCACAACTCAGACAAAAACATTTCAAAGCCTAAAGCCATCCAGCAGGTAAAAGTGCATTTCGAAAAACCAGGAAAATCCATCTGGGAGGATTTCCTGTTACAACAGCTCCTCTTTCTCTCTCTCATACCCTGTCCGTGGCAAGCTGAGTTGGTCGGATATGCGAGGGGATGGATGCGATTATCCTCTCAGCTTAAAGCTCCCCAACAGTTTTATGCCCTTTTTGTGCTGTGGCGCCCAAACCTGCCCCCAGCACTGGAGGTGAGGCCGCCCCAGCGCAGGGCAGAGTGGGACCATCCTGTCCCTGGCCCGGCTGGCCATGCCGGGCTTGGTGCCCCCCAGGACACGGTTGCCCTTCCTGGCAGCCTGGGCACACTGCTGGCTCATGGTCCCCTTGCTGTCGACCAGGACCCCCCAGTCCCTCCCAGCACGGCTGCTCTGCAGTGTCTCACCCCCCAGGCTGCCAACTCCAGTGGTGCCGTGTGCTGAACATACAGACACACGAGGACTCTTCCCTCTCCATGAGGGGAAAGCGAGGGGCGAGCGGGGTCCTTCCCCTCCCCAAGCCAGCAGCTTTCCTCGCTGGGTTACAAGCGCTGGACAGCCCAGGTTACTGCCACAGCGCTTGCTGAAGCAGCTCCTGAACAGCTGGATGCAGGCAGAAATAAATATTCCCATTACAAGAGTACAGCCCTCCATGTGACCCGTCCTCCCAGCTTCTATTTTCAGCCAGCGGTAAATAAAAGAAAGCACAAACCCCGGCGTGCCCAAGCTCACAAACTGAGGGCGACCGAATGAAGGAGACTGCCACCGGAGAAGAAACAAAACTCTGCTTCTGCTCCTTCGCACTTTCCTTGAAGAGATTTGAACGAGACCATCCAAACCCCAGAGCAGAAAGCTCAGCCCTGATGTATTTAAGCAGCTTTCATTGCTCCAGGGATTCCTTCTCACCACTGTGCACAGCGGCGCAGGTTCCTGCCGCAGCAGGACAAACATACTGCTTTGTTAAATAAACCAAGACAGACGCCTCTGTTTTCAGCAGCAAGATCAGCGTAGTCACTTGAAACAGTCCAGATGTTTGAGACGGGATGAGGTCTGCAGTCTCGTTTAGTTTGGGGTATTTGGAAGCATTATTTATAAAGTGTGTTTGAGGGTGGTTAAAACTGCTCGTTTAAATGAGCAAGCTGGAAATCCTGCATTTTAATCATGCTTCGATATGTAGCTTGGAGACTCCTCCCTTGGAAATAGCTGAATTCTCTTTGATTTCTATAAATTGACACTATTCAGCAACCGGGAGCACGCACCGAAGCGATACACATGTAAGCAATTACACAGCTTCACGTGCTGCTGCTACAGAATCGCGCTCCTAACAGCTTTTATTCCAGGAGGAATTCATTTTTCTACTTATTGCTTGTATTAAGTTGCATCTGAGAAATGAAATGCAATTATAAAAAAATATAAAAACAAGTTTACATTTAAGCAATTTTCTGACCTTTTTTCTCCTTGACACCTTAGAAAAACCAACGATGTCTGTCCAAAGGGGCATGTCGGAGTTACTGACCGAAGCTGAAGGGTCTCCCTTCCCAGAGATCAAATCCCACAGCCGTTAGGTCTCGCCCTGTCCTACGCCCTTGCTCTTTCTGAAAGGAAAGAAGAGTTTCCGTTCTAATTCATTTCCCACTCCAAATCATCTACCCAGGGAGCAGAAACGGCCGCGCAAACCCCCTCCTGGAGCTGCAGAAAAGGCCACAGCCCTCGGAGGAGGGGGCCAGCAAACTCCTTCCCCCCTCCCAGCCCGTTTGTGTTCTTCACCACTTATAAAACATCCCCTACCAGGGATTTTTTAAACCACACTTGAAACGATCCGAATACGCGTTACGGCATCGGCTGGGATTGATGGATCCAAGAGAAAGCCACGGGGTTGAAGCAGGCCCCCCACACCCCCGCCGGGGACGCGGTGCCCGCCAGCCCCCCGATCACACAGCCCTTCGCCTGGCGGCTGCGAAGATAACACCCAACAGGTAAAACGCTTCCAGAGGACAGCAAACCCCTGTCACCGCACGTCTGACCAGGCATTAGCGGGAATAAACGTCAAAGCAAAGGGACAGCGTTCCTTTTCCAAGCTGATCCTGTGGCAACGCGCTGGCACGACGATGTTCTTCCTGCCCTCGATTTAATCCCTTTATCTATCGGCACCCGCTGCGGCTGCAGAAGCGGCGGGACGGGCTTCACTACCCTGCACGAGCTGGAGCACGGCCGCTCTCTGACGCAGACCGCTCTCCGGGCAAAGCGTGGCCGCGCCTGGGCGCTGCCAGCATCCAAGCGCCCGCAGCCTCCAAACACGTGGCCTTTCGGAGCTCTTCCCGGTGCGTTAGCATTTGTCTTGTGTGGATGGGTTCGGTCTGTCCTGAGAGTTGCTTAAAGTGATGCCGAGGAAGGATTTAATTTATAGCCCTGTTCTTTTAATCTTGGTCAGCCAGATTTTTCCAGACATCCGTTTATTTCTTCTTATAATATATTAGAGGGAGTAACAGCAAGAGAGTCAGCTTCAAGGCGGCAACTCACTCGCAGGGGTTCTGCTGACGTTTATAAACTGATCCTTTTTCTGTCTTGTGTTTTATGTTATCAGCTAAACCTGTCGACTTAAATTATTGCCTTGCACCCAAATCACAGTTATCTGTTATTCTGTTATGTGCACGTTTCTGAAGCTTTATACCTATATCAGGCTTCACAGAGGTTGAAAACAAGATGATAAATAAACAAATGGGAAAGAGAACACGTTTCCACCATGCTCACAATTAAGGCAAGAATCAGGCGTGGTGCGTACAGGAGACATATACGCAGGATATGCGGGTCCAAAGAGTTATGGTAAACGGGGTTCCATTAGACTGGTGGCCAGTGATGAGTGGGGTTCCCCAGGGCTCCATTTTGGGGCCAGTTCTTTTTAATGGTTCCATAAGTGACCTGGATGTAGGACATGGTGTCATGAGCAAGTTTGCGGACGACGCCAGATTGGAAGGAGCTGTTGATTCTGTCGAAGGAGGAGAGACCTGGGCAGATCAGAGACCTGGGCACATCAGAGACCTGGGCCACCACCAACCCCATGAAGTTTAACAAGAGCAAGGGCCAGATCCTGCCCTGGGCAGGGGCAGCCCTGACTGTACAGACAGCCTGGGGGGTGAGACACTGCAGAGCAGCCGTGCTGGGAGAGACTGGGGGGTCCTGGTCGACAGCAAGTTGGCCATGAGCCAACAGTGTGCCCAGGCTGCCAGGAAGGGCAACCGTGTCCTGGGGGGCACCAAGCCCGGCATTGCCAGCCGGGCCAGGGACGGGATGGTCCCACTCTGCCCTGCGCTGGGGCGGCCTCACCTCCAGTGCTGGGGGCAGGTTTGGGCACCACAGCACAAAAAGGGCATAAAACTGTTGGGGAGTGTCCAGAGGAGGGAACAAAGGTGGGGAAGGGTCTGGAGGGGCAGGCGTGTGAGGAGAGGCTGAAGGCCCTGGGCTGGTTCAGCCTGGAGAAGAGGAGGCTGAGGGCAGAGCTCATGGGGCCTCCAGCTTCCTCCCGAGGGGGAGCCAAGGGGCAGGCGCTGATCTCCTCCCTCTGGGGCCCAGCGACAGAACCCCAGGGAACGGCCTGGAGCTGCCCCAGGGGAGGGTTAGGGTGGGGATCAGGAGAAGGTTCTTCCCCCAGAGGGTGGTGGGGCCCTGGCACAGGCTCCCCAGGGCAGTGGTCACCGCCCCGAGCTGGGCTGAGTTCAAGCAGCGTCTGGCCAACGCTCTCAGCCATCTGCTGTGATGGGGCTGGGCCTGTGTGGGGCCAGGGGTTGGGCTGGTGGGGCCCTTCCAACTCGAGATATTCTATGATTCTAGGGTACCTAAAAGCTGCTGTGCTGAACACGCATCACATGGTGATACCCAAGTAACCCCCTCTCTCCGTTTCCAGCCCAACCAAATGACCAGCCATGTTTCCTCACTGAATGGGAAAGGTCTCATCCTGCTCAGCCCCTTCCCAGTACATTATTCCAGTCAGTGCTGGTCACAAGTGGGTTTGCATCTCTGCGCAGGGACAAGGCAGAGCCCCAACTCACTACCCAGCACCAGGCAGGTATTAAAAATAACCAGGGAAGTTTTACATCATACCTAGACATGCAAATCTCATACCAAGATCTCGCAGTAACTCCCTCTGCTCCTGACAGCTGCTTCCCCATCCCCTACCCACCCCTCGGACCCCTGAGCTGCCGCCCATCACCCTGCCCAGCAAAAGAAGCCCAGGAGGGACACAAGACACTCCCCTTCCAAAAACTCCCCTGGCACCACTCTGACCTCAACAGCAGAGAAATCTTGCCCTGCGAAGGCTTCTGCAAGCAGAAAAAAGGGTGATCCAGCTCGCTGAGGCCGATCCCCTGGTTTCTCCCTAAGCGAGCGTCCTCGTTTGCCATTGGGAAAAAAATAATAAAAAAAGGTATTAACGATGTGAACACAGAACCCAGATAGGAGTCAGTAACCAGCTCTGCAGTTCTCAGAAATCACCTTGGTGTCTGAGCCAGCGTCAGATAGCATCTACCTTCCTTTACTCTTTGTTTCTCTTGGCACAGGGGAGCGGAGGGAAAGGGACTTTCTTTCTAATACAGGCAACAAAAGGAGCCACGAATCAATACGTGAATGTTCCCAGCAAAACAAACCCGCAGTGCTGCAATATGAAAAATAATAAGGCTGCGCAAGACCGACAGAGCATCCACAAAAAGTTATCTGATGGCACTGCACCTACTCCTTTAATAAAATAATAATTAAAAAAAAAAAAAAACAAAAAACCATGAGGAGACCAATCCCAGGAAGCAGCTGAGCTCCCCTCCGCCACATCACCGGCACCACTGGCTCCAGGAGCCACCAGTGCCCCGGGTGGGTAAATGGGAGACGCTGGGGCGTCACGTGCCGGGGGTGCGCAGGGGGACACAAGTGCCCTGGCACTCGCCCAGGCTGCCGGCTCCTGCTGCGGGCACTGCCTGGGGAGAGGACGGGATTTCACAGGAGCACGGCACTCCGGCTGCATGAGGATGCCGCCTGTTTCTCACGCCGAATGCCGGGCTCGGAGGAAAACAGGCACTAGCCGTGCTCTGACTGCGGACTCTCCAGTTAGCACTGCCCAGAAGGAAGCAGCACAGCCTGGCTTCTTTTTTCTCTTTTTTTTTCCCCTATAAGGGTGAGTCATACCACTCCTTGGGTTGCTTGTTATCTCAAAACAGAACATTTAGAAATACAAAATGAAGAGAAGATGTGTAGAAAACACAGGTCAAGAAGAGATGCATTACTGATGGGAAGAGGAAGCCCAGAGCCTGAATCTCATTTTGCTGCTTCCTGCCCCTTTTTCACCCATCTGCAATCTTCTGCCAGTTCGCTTTCTGGCCCTCGCTGCTCCTCCCAGTTAAGTGCCACCAGAAAAGGTCATTAATATGCTATATATCACCTCTTCCAGAGGGCTGGCGGAGAGGTCTAACAGCATCAGGCCTGGAAGCTCCCCCCAGCAGCCGCCTCAGCAACCCCCAGCGTGTCCCACCGTACCTCACCCGCGGCGCAGGCGGTGAGGAGGCTCAGAGGCCTGTGTCCACATTCCGAGTAGAAACTCCCAGGACACAGGGTGAAATGCTTTCCAAACCGCGCCGCGTGCACCTCTGACTTCCATTCGTTCTGTTTCACCTCTTACTTCTGCTGGGAAACCACGGCTGCCTGTTGAGCGCAGCGCAGCCTTGAGGAAGCATCGCCCTGGTCACCGCCCAGCACTCCCAGACTTCTCGGGTCCACACCAGCAGCCACAGCAGGGGCTCTAATCACCTACTGTAATTAATTACAGAGATAACTCTTGTATCATCACTGCATGTTTGCCATGTTCAGGAACTGCTCGTTAAGCACGTGCTCGCAGCGGCTGTAGGGGATAAGATGCTGGATGAACCCCGAGTGGCCCACTGCGGCCAGTCCCATCGCGCCTCCTCTCCCAGTCGCTGCCTGCCTCGGGGCCGAAGGCAGCTGCACTGCTTCTGCCTGCCCGTGAGAAGTCCCCGTGGTGTCAGGCTGGTTTGATCACTGTTATTTGGTCTTATTGCTGCCCCTCGATACGGACAAAGATCGTGCTGGGTAGAGGGCTGACAGGGATAAAGAGCTGTCCCTCCCCTCCTGGGATCACGGAGGAAACCCTGAGAGAGGAGTTTTGTCCTTAGGGCGCAGGCAAACACCCCAACTGCCGTTTCCTTCTGCCTCCCGGGCACACGCACAAACGCTGAGCGGGAAGGGCCTGATCCCCAGGGCACCGACAGCTCTCAGCCCCGCTGCCGGCAAGAAAGGCCCGAACATGACAAACTGGTGAGAGACTGAACGAACAGTTTAAAACAAAAAACCCTCAACGTCAAGGATGTTTCATGGAAGACACTTTAGTTGGTTGGTTTATCTGATAAATCTTTTATATAATACTCCACGCTATGCTAATAAATATCCTGCAATGCAACCTGCCAAAACGGTCATGTCCAAGTACGACACCTTCTCCCTCACCGATTTCACGCCACGCCGCAGCAGAGCAGGGACAGCAGCCCCCCGCAACGCTTTCGAGCTCGCCAAGAGCAAATCCACTCTCAGCTCCACAGCCAGCGCTGCTGCTGGCAGCCCCTGGAAAACCCCACAAGCACCGCCCTGACACATCCCCACACGGAGTGCCACGTCTCTGCTCCCAGCCAGGCTCCCCCCATGTCCCAAAGCAGCAGCACTGCCTTCTGCTGGACCTGAAGGGTGCGGAGAGAGGGCCATTTCCACTCCAGTTTCTTACTTAGAAAGGGAGAAGCCACTTACTGGTGCTTACTGGGCTCCTGTTTTCCCACAGCCAGGGCCACAAGATCAGTGTGCGTGGACTCAGGCTGCTAAGGGCTCCTCACAACCAGCAGTACGGGGAGACACGCGCCCACAGGAGACCTTGGGAGAACTTACTTTCTTGCACTCTATGGTTTTTAATGCCAACTGCTTGCTTGCTGCAGTAATAACCACGTCTTTAAACGCCATCCATCAGGCCTACAGCTCCAACATTTGTTTATCTGAAAAGGGTTTTAGAGGCAATCTTTTGTCCTAGTGCTGAGAGGTCTTCTCTGTAATTTGTTTCCCTCAGCAGATATAATGAAAAGGTTTTTTTAAATGACTCCAGAATCAAATCCCTCCTTCCGTGATGTGATCCGCAGCTAGCAGAGAACAAAGCGTCGCAAGGAAGGGGCTTTCCCGTGAGTAATACTTGGTGAGACAGGCGAAAGCATCAGTTAAATTTGGACACTCAGTTGGACACCCACTTACGACTGCCAATTTGAACCAACCCAGCGCTCTCCCACGGCACCGGTATTTATGCTCTCTCGATTGATCAGCAAGCGCCGGGGGCCACGAGCCGTTATTCAAACCGGCGGCACCCCGCGAGGACCAGGCTCCGGCTCCCAACGCCCCTCGCCAAATCCACCCGCCGCCCGCGCTTGGCTTCACCTCTGGCAGCGACAGGCGGTGGACCCCAGCTGACGCTGTCAGAACAGGCCCGTTTAACTCACACCTACCATCGCGAGCGGCCAAAAAGGCTGTTCTGCACGTAGCCCAGCCTGGTGCAGGGCAGGCACAGAGCTGAGCTAGCTGCCTGCCTGAAAACCCATCCCACCTCGACCCTCCCCTGGTAAGACAACCCACCGAGGAGGAGAGCGCCGGCTGTCAGGCGCAAGGCAGAGTGCGTACCCCCCGCGAGGCGTCTGCTGCTCGCCGGGATGCTCTGAGATAGCAAGCAACGGAAGCGAAGGCGGATGCTAGCGAGGTGCCTGGGGAGGAAGACTCTTCAGGAAGGCTCAGGAGAGGACATATGGTGCCTCTCTGACAGGAGTCGCTGCTGTAGCATCTGCTGATGTACCTTCTGCTGCTGCCAATATAGAAAAGCTTCGTGTGGCGAAGAGCTCCTTGCAACAAGTGCTTCTGCCCTTCCACCTCCCTTTCCGCAACGGCTTCACTCTCACTTGCGCTGCAACAGCAGAAAATACATCAGGGAAAAAACTAATAGCGCGGAAGGAGGAGGAAGGGCTACCCTTCTGTAAAACTGGCAAAAACACGTGTTTTCACTTCATAAGCAAAGCTTTACCTTCAGCTTCGAGCCAGTCATTTCCCGGGCATTACCACGGAGTGCTGGTTACAGCACGAGGCATGCGCTTGGTGATTCAATACGAAGCACTTAATTTATTTTCTCTTCTGATATCGGGCTCGATTCTGTGAGCTGGGGCAGTTTGGAGAGTTTAATCCCACCAAGGCCTGGGCAGCACCAGCAACGGAGATCGAAGGTGCCCAGCCACACTCGGATTATTCCAGCCATCAAACGGCACGCCGGGCTGCACGGACACCGCAGCGACCTTTGTCTCACCACGTCACCACGTCAACTTCCGCAAGACATTATTTGCAAAAGCCAGTTTTAATCCCTCTCTGCCTCACTAAGTTATTTATCCCCAACCCTACGCTAGTTCGTAATGTCACTGCAACCTATTAAATAATTGTCATCCCCCAGGTGCATTTGTGACACTAGAAAGCCCATCTGGGATGCTGAAGGCTTATCTGTGTTCAGAGAAGATCAATGCAGAACATGGGCAGAGAAGGACGAGGGGGATGACCAGGAGAATTTGGAACCTGACAAAAGGAACTGAGGATGATATTTGTCCTGCTGAATTTTAGGCATCTAATACCTTTTTGAGCCAAGCACCGTTGGCTTCTTTACTACGACGGAGATTAACCTCCAGAACATCATCAACCACAGGTGCCGTCCACATCCGTGGCCCTCAAAGAGCCTCTCTTCCTCTCTCCAGTGACTGCCGAGATGGCCACCACAGGCAAACCTACAGGCAGAGAAAAGCACCCCCAAAGAACCCGGCAACGTGGAGGCATGGAAGGGACACAACTGCTCTCTAGGCAGGGAAAATCCATCAGGATCAACACCAGCGTGAGAACTAGGAGGTCTAACCTGGCCACCGTTAATCTGTGGTTGGAAATGAGGAGCTGAAGCCTAAGACTGTGCAACAGAAGGAAAAGGGGGCAAAAAAGGAAACTATTTTCAAGGGGAAGGCTGGGAAGCTCCAGAAGGGGACTTCATGGCCAGGTCTTGGTGATCTCTGTGCCTGTCCTCAGCTTCTGTGTTTAGAACTCAGGCAGGGCTGAAACTGAAAAGGCACATCCAACAGAGGAAACCCAAACCCCCTGCTCCCAGCACCAGCTATCACCGGTAGCGTTTCGGGCCACGCTGTACTGCTGGCAAGGCCGTGTTACTGACTCGGATCACATCCCTACTTGATGCGTGTCAGCTGGCTCCTCGCACGCTTTCACACCAGCCGCCATGGTAACGTGCCGGCACCGACGTTTCCCGAGCCTGGAGCAGCCACCAGCGCCAGGAGAGCCCAGGTCCGCAGACGGTTGGACAACACTTCCCCGGTGCAAAGCTGAAAGGCGCCTGATCCGAGCTGCCAGGCTGCGAGTCAGCAAAACGTTTTGGAGAAACCTGCCTGCCAGCCACCCTGCCAAGCTGTGGCGAGAACGAATCTGAGTCATAAAAGCTGGAACACGAAGATGCCTCGGAGAGAGCGTTGGTATAGTGCTGCCCTAAGCTTCGATTTAAAGCCCCGTTTCTATAGCTAACGCAGTCGTAAGGGACATTAGCCTAATTTTTGTCAAGAGAACTTGTCAGCACTGCAGTATTTAAGACAGATGCTAAGGGCTTGTTTTATCCCGCAGATAGATCACCGAGCGAGAAAGCAGTTGTGCCACGCTCGGTTCACAGGAACATAAATTGACCTTCTCCCTGGGCCTAATCGGGGGACGCTGTTTCGTAACACCGCGCATGCCAGCAGCCTCGCGTTCCATCAGCGCACACACTGCAGCTGAGATCGGATCCAAATCCGCCGTGGGGCTGGACACGGGAACCCACGGGGAGGTGCTTTAGATGGGCCGTCGCTGGAGACGGGCACCGAGGGACACAGAGCCTCCCACAGATGTTCAGAAGAAGATCTGGCCCAAATCCTGAAGGGTTGGGTCCTTCTACTGATGGTGCTCACCAGGTGAGCCACCACCAGTGGACTGCGATTTCAGGGCTAAGGGAGAGAACGAGTGGTGGAGGTAGAGAATTGGCTTTGACTCCTCCAGGGTTTAAGTAGGACATTGAAGCTGCAATCGCCTGGCCCGATTTTGAGAGATGCGCCACAGGTGAGTCAGCAGAAAGCAAAGCAAAGACAGGCTGCACCCTGCGTCTTTAGGGAAAAAACAAAACGTTTGCACGATCCTGTTCCCATCATAACCCACTTTAAAGAATCCAAAGGCTCCCAGGAGCCCAGGTGCGTTAACGCTGGCACGGCTTCACGCTTTCCCCACGCCAGCCTCAGAGCTGCCACACGTCCAAGACAGTAACGCTGGTGCCGCGGCAGAAAGGCGAGTCTGAGACTTGCAGCTTCCTCGCTGCAAAGCTGAAAATGCCCTTTTATTTGCAGTCATCGCTCAGGAGTAGCAGCAGCATAACCTTGGCTTTGGAACAGAAACCGGCTCACAGAGGAAGCCGGTGGGAGCGTGACCCTGGGCTGCAGACTGGTGGGCAGGGGGGCGGCTCTGCTCTGCTACGGATTCTGCACTCGCAGAGGAACTAAATCATTACAGCGGCCAGAAATGTCTCTTGGGAAGGAAATCCTCTCAAAGATAAATCAATAACTCACTGTCATTTTAGCATGCAGCCAGGAGGATTTACATTGCCAGGAAGGCTGAGAGCTCTGCCACAGAGACAGAGCCACAGCATCATCAAACGGCCCTGCGGCGGCCCTCTGCGCAAGAGCTCAGGCTCCGGGTAGTTACTGCAAAGCCAGGAGCCCGGGCTCCGCCGTGCCGGGACCCCTACAGCCCCAGACCAAACCGCAGGAGCAGGGCTGTGGCAGGGCAAGGCGCCCTCGCGATGAACCTACCTTGTCCCAGCTGCCCTCCTCCGCAGCGGCGTGGCTCCTCTCTGCAGCAGTGGCAGAGCTGGCGAATGCTCCTGGATCTCACAGGCGGGCAAATACGAAGCGCGAGCTAAAACGAGTGCAGGAATGGAGGGGGGTGGGTGCTGCTACAGCCATAGCCTTCACCCCCTGGGCCAGGGTTACCGGGGTTCCCACCAGCCAAACCAGCCACAAAACAAGGCGCGGCAGTGATGCGCCGCAGCACACTGTGATTAATGAGACTGCAATCTACGTGATTATATTAATGCAAAGTACACTTGGACCAATAAGTTCAAGGAAAGTAATGACACTTTACAGCACAGTTCAATGCTGAGCAGTAACTCTGGCAAAGAGTGGGGGGGGGCAAAGGATCCTAATTATTCAGTAGTTGTTCTCCTCCCAGATTCTCAGGGTCAGCTTGGAGGAGAAGGTGGCCTGAATTATATTTTCGTTTCCAGAACATCAACAGAATTGCTAACTAAGTTCCAGCGGCAAGGTCAAAGCCTGCCCATAGTTATGCATGTCATTGCCTCCCCGACTGCTGGCTCCAGCCACAGCGGCACTGCTGGACCCAGCGAGATCTCAGGCTGCCCGTGTCCTCTGCGAGGGTGTGTGGAACACCCGCACGCCGTGCTGCTCCTCCCGCGAGGCGGTACCAGTGCTTCTGTCATCTTTTTGCTCTGGTCCCCAGCATGGATGGATAAACTACAACAACAAAACCCTCAGGAGATAAAACTGACTTCCATGAAGTGCAGCATGTTTTATGTGTCTAGGAGTTGAACCTTCCTGCACGTAACCCTGACAAGCAGGCACCCCAGCCCGGCTGACAGCAACTTACTGCACACCCAGAGCACTACACACCACCTGCCGTTGCAACCAAAGCCCTCGGGGAGCCTGCGCTGCCAACACACAGCGGGCTCGGAAGCAGCCTGCCCACGGGCAGGTCCAGCAACAAGCACACCCATACCTGCCCGGAGAGCCCTGCAGTGGGACTGCTCACCCCCTGCTTCACAAGAGCTTGAGGCCCCTGCAAACCTCCCTCACACAGAAAACTTCTGTTGCTGCTCTTTCTCCTCCATAGAACCACAGACTGGTTTGGGTTGGAAGGGACCTCCCAGCCCATCTGGTTCCCACTCCCCTACCACGGGCAGGGACACCCCCCACCAGCCCAGGGTGCCCAAAGCACCATCCAACCTGGCCTTGGGCACTGCCAGGGAGCCAGGGGCAGCCACAGCTTCTCGGGGCACCCTGTGCCATGCGTTTAGGACTTCCCACGCACACACACGGTTCTCTGTCCTCTTGAGAACCCTCTTCCCCAGTTGCACCCACCTGGAGTAACAGACGTGTTTTGGAGCGCCTGTGTTGGTCGCTCCTCACACCCTCCCCTGGTCCCACCCAGCTCTCAAACAGATATGCCCACGCTCCGTCAACACTGACGTGCTCTGAGAGCCTGCGTCTGCAAATCCAACTTTACAGCACTTACAGATGTGCCCTGTGTTTCCAGATTATTTTGAGATGGGGCTTTGGGCACCCTGGGCTGGTGGGGGGTGTCCCTGCCCATGGCAGGGGGTGGCACTGGGTGGGCTGAGAGGTCCCTGCCAACCCAAACCAGGCTGGGATTTGATGAGACTTGGACTTTGCCCCTGATCTGCTAGCAGACCTGATCCAAGGGGCAACATCAGAGCTCATGCCAGCGCTGGCCTGAAGACGCATTACGACTGCTCCGAACAAAACCTGCTACGTTCCTGCGATGCAGAACACAAAGCTGCCCAAGAAGCCACAGCAGAACAACTCTGAAAACAACGCAAAAGAGAAGGCCTCACAAGTGTGCCCGCTATAAAACCAAAATCAAAGCCACAATAAATGAGCAGTCACAAGTTCAGCGTCTCAAGATTGCACCACTCATGGGCTACAAGCCAGCAGAGCCCTCCTGGTAGCTTCCCGGCTCGGGAGCAGCATCCTGCAAGAGGGAATGTGCAGAAAGCCAGCTCAGCAATGATCAGGAAGACATATCTAAAGCAATCCATCACGTGGCAATCTGCGTGCACCCAAATGTCCCGCAACACAATTAGAAATCAATAGCAAGACGCAGAAACCCTCAACCACACGGTAAAATATAAAGAACACTTGTAATATTGATTTTAAAAGTGCCTCAGAGAAGACAGTTGCGAAGGAGCCTGAGAAAGCAAAGCAAAATGCCTGAATTGGAGCCTTTTTTTTCCCCTCAAAAAGACATTAATAATGGATTTTCAATGCAAGAAGAAAAACTGAAACCCACACCAGATTTTCCTGGTAATAACAGCTTTCTGCAAAGCCCAACTATTAATGTAACAGGGACGTCCATCAATCAAGCACGCAGAAAGTACTCTGAGAGCTAAAAAAGGAGCAAGCAAACATCTGCTTTTGGCAACTTAAATTTTGCCCTTAAGCACAAGGAACATCATAAATTACTGGAAGGTTCGGCTTGAACTCATTTTCCTCCATCCTGGAGAGCGAAATGCTGAGCACTGGGGTACAGGTGCACAAACAGGCTGCTGCTGGGACTTGTGCTGGACAAAAAAACCCGGGACAAACAGACACAATTTCATTTGAGACCGAGGAACTCTTGAAAAACAGCGGTGCCGTTCTCAGTACCACCAAGGCAGCGAGGTCCCGACAGCAAACAGAAGTGACAGTGAACTATTCTTCGAGCCCGTGGCGTCAGCAACCACCTTTTCATTATTAAGGAAGGTCTTGTGAACCCTCCTCCACCTTCAGCCACCCTCGGCAGGTCCCAGGGTGGACAGCAAGGCACCGTGATCTTGCCCAGAGATGATGGCTGCATCCCTCCTCGTTACAGCTCTTCCCTTCCCCTTGCCGCACGCGAGAGGCTGCGGCGGTTACGGCAGGTCATCGGTGCCTGCATTTCTCCGGGCTCTCATCAAGCAGCGCTTCACATTTGGGGCCCATCCACCCAGACGAGCACTGACCAGGGTGTTAGCAGCAAACCTGAGGAAAGCTGGATTTACACCAAAAAAACCAGGTGCCAAAGGAAGTAACTGGGGTGCCCCATGCCTCCAGTATTATATTTTTTTTTCTTCAAACACAGAAGGTCAAAGCAAGTGCCGGGGATAATGAACAGAATTTACTGATTCAACCAGAAGAAGCTGCAGGCATTGCTGCAACCAAGTTGTAATAAATTCTGAAGAGTGACACTCTAAAATGACATTATGGAAGTCTGTATTTATTGTCTCCCCATGCTTGCTGTATCCAAGGTGCAGCGTTACACTTAAAAAGCTCTGGTGGCACGAACAGGGAGAAATGATTATACCAACAGCGCCCAGGCGACGCAGAGGAGAGTGCAGGGCATCTCCCTCGTCTCTCCCGGGCTCACTGCGATGCAGCAGGAGGGTATTCCTGTCCCTCTGCCGCCGATGGAAGCGGTGCAGACGAGGAGCAGCCGGTGCAGGAAGGAACCTTCCCGCACAGGCATGTTTCAGAGCAGAAGCATGCTGAGACCAGCCCAGCATCGCTGCCGCACAGCCCACACCAGCATGGCGAGCTGCCGCCCGGTGCCGCAGCAGGCTCTGTGCAAGGCATCCAGGGGTCCTCACGGAGAACCACGCTGAACCAGAGGTCCTCCAGTTCCTCACGCAGGAACTGCAGGAAACCTGTCCTTCCAGGGTTCCCAGCTCAGCTATCACTGTGACGGGCACATCAGCGACCCCACAGCCCCTGGATACAGCCAACCTCGAGCGTGGTCTTCATCGAGTTTTACCTGTTTGCGTAGTATTCCTAAGTCTGCAAGAGAATTACCTCGGCGCCCACGCTGTCCATGGGCAGTGCTTTATGTTGCAGATAGATACTTGACAAGTATAAAGATGCTTTGTCCCACCCCATCCTGCATCATCTGTACCGCAGGGGGGACGAAGGAAATCACATGAACCATCTCAAGTCCACTGGAAGGAACAAAACCCAACACCCGGACCAACAGAACCTCACACACAGATCGGTGCACCACGTATAGCAGAGAGCAAACAGTAAAAACGGGCAGTGTAGGTGGTCTCATCTCACCTGAGGAGCTTTGTTGGAATGGATGAAGGAGAGCACATACACTTCCTCCCCATAAAGCAGTTGCATTAACACCCCTGACTGACACAGCTTGATTCAGAAGCTCTTTGTCCTCTCCTGCTCGCCAGCAAGACCGGGCCTTCCCCGCAGGCAGCAGGGTGAGGTACGAGCTCTCCTCTGTAGGCAGCCTCGCTCTGCTCCTCCTTCAGGACATGTCCTTTCCACTTCAGGATGTAATCCAAAGGTTTGGAGAGCATCTGAAGAGATCAAAGTGGGTGGAAAGCTGATAAAACAGGGCTCAAGTGAAAAGCCTCTTGGCTTATCTTCCAGCAAAGGCTCTGGTCCCGCAGGGGACCTTCATTCCAGCCTCTGGCTACAGCCCTGCAGGACTCCCAACTCCCCCTTAACTGGTCTCATTCATCACTTTCTGCTGCCTCTCTTCAGAGAAGCCACCAGCAGCTCTTCCCATGTTTCCTCCGTTCAGGTTTCAGCTGGTGTTGGCATCACCACTAGGATTTACAGCTCTCTGGGGAGCCCACCATGAGAATCCTCTGTCTTAACAAAGGTACTGCCATACCGGGTCACAGACCAGTTGAGGTTGGAAGACACCTCTGGAGATCATCCCGTCAAACCTCTGCTCAAGCAAGGTCACCTCGAGCAGGTTGCCCAAGCCTGTGTCCAGCTAGGTTTTGAACATCTCCTGGGATGGAGCCTCCACAACCCCTCGGTCGGAGTTGACCTCCAGCATTCAAGCACCCTCGAGTAAACCAGTTTTTTCTATGTTTAAACAGAGTTTCTTCTATTTTCGTTGTCACTGCCGAGGTCCCCCTGAACCGCAGCCCCTCCTCCCAGCTTTGTGCCACACAGTCTGTACATACCAAGCCTTCACAATGTGCCCCCTCGTTACAGCTCTAGTTAATTGAGATACAGCGAGGTCTAGTCATTTCTGTATGTTATCAAGTGTGGAGCAACGAGATAACTGTAATTAGGAGCAACCTGGATAGCAGGTTAAATGATAGTATAATTAATGAAGAACAGGCGGGCTTTGTTTCAAGTAAGAAAAGCAGCAGATTATATCGAAATGTAAATGCATCTTAAAATAGCCTTGGTGATAACTTACAAGGTGCTTTTAGAACCACCGCCAGACAGAAACGGAAAGGTTTCGCTTGGGCTGACTGACAAACCCTAAAAATAAAACCCGGTCTGGGGTTAAAATGTGAATTGATGATTAGATCTATTTATTCACACCCTGTCGTGACGGGAGAGACATGCAGCCTAATGGTTTCTTCCCCTCACTTTGCAGGAGCACAGGCACAGCCCTGTTATTGCCATTGCCGCTTGCAAGGTCTTTGCAACCCTGGGAGACCTCCAGCAGAAGAACAGAAGAAATACCAAGTGACAGACCGCATACATTAATTCCGTATTCAAATAACATCCTGTTGCAAGTGAATGACCCAAGCGAAACTTCCTGCAGTCTTAAGGAGCAGGCAGAAAATTAGGAGAGAGAAAAAAAGAATCTCTGGATTGAAGAAAGATCTTTTGAATCAGAAATGTTAGCCTTAATTAGAATTTCCAACAGCACCACGCTTACTCCTTCCAAAATGTAAACACATAATAAAAAATTAAACTTGAATATCGAGTTCTTGCAATAAATGGGAATTAGTTCTACGGAACATCAAGACAGACCCAAGGAGATTACATTTCTTTTTCAAGCTTATGCTGGTAAAGCAGAGCAGGAAAAACAGAGATATATTTATTTTTTATCTCAGAAGCTTCCTCGAGATGCTAAAGGAAGCTGTTTCAGTAAAGTGGAGACATTTGTTTCAGTGTGAATTCAAGTAAGAGCGAATGCAAAACAAGCTTCTAGACCTCGAGAAACATCAAACAGCTTTTTTACTTGACGTCTCCAAATCACTGCAGATACTAAAATGAACAGAGGGCAGAGACCAGAGACAGCGTCTCACTAAATCAGGACAGCATGAGGGATATTTAGTTTGCCTCAGAAGACCAAGGTGCTTTTAGCCAGGATGGAGGAGGCACAGAACATGGCTCTGAAAAGGGGTCGTGGAAGAAGAAGATCTGTTGCTAGCATGACCCTATAAATATATGGAAAAATCAAACCAACCAACCAACCAAAGCTGCAGCCCCATCTGAGTACGAGCACTAATTTGCAGGCACGAACTGTGAAGGACCAGGATGAAATATTCCTCGCAGGAGCCATCCGACTGCGTGCTGGCAGCCTGGGGAAAAAACCATATCTGACTCTGTGCTCCCCACCTAGAATCAGTTTTGCAGAAATATCAGTAAGGGCGTCGTAGCTAAGAGTGAGGAAGGAATGGCTGGAGCAAGACCGTGGGGAAAAATATTTTCTTCCCCATTATGAACAAGACAACGCTGTGAAACTGCGCTTTAGTGATGTAGACGATCGAGACTGAAGCCCGAAGAGGAGGAGGGTCTGGTGCCCAGAGCCAGGGGTTTTCTAACAGCTGGCAGTACACAGGGGGGCCCAAACCCACGAGCTCTCAGGGCGCACGGCCATCCCGGGAAAGGGGTTGGAAACAGTCGTTCTGGCCACAGGCTGCCCGGTACTGCTGTTCTGCGCGGGCTGAAGAGCGCTTCTGCTCCGGGAACCGTTCGGTGAGGGCAGGCAGTGCGGATGCAGAGCCCGCGCCGCTCTGGGGCTCTGGATGGACGTGGAAGGAACTGGAAAGACGGAGCATCAGCAAATGAGATAAAACACAGGAGAGCAGTCTGAAAACACAAGGTCTGCATGACATCAATAGGTCAGGGCTTAATTGATGAAATTACATAGTAAAATTGCAAATGTAGAAAAGCATCAGCTCTGCAGAAGGCCTGACCTCTAGCGCTAACTGCCAACCGCTCCGTGAGCGTGCGGTCAAACACGTGCCGCGGCCCCGGGCCACAGGAGCAGCGCTGCCCTGCCATCGTGCTGTGGCCTGGGAAAATAATTCCCAAGCCAGAAAAATAATTGCTCTGGGAGCTTGCTGTCACCAAAGGAGACAGAAGGATGGCTTCCAAAGGAGATGGGGAGGTGCTGAGCTCACAGTGTCCATTGAACGGCTGCAGCAGGCGCTGGATGATTTGCCTGAGCCCCAGCATCCATGATGGTGTTTTGGGGGAATTCCACGCTTTCCTGGCCATGGAAGCAACCTCCAGAGTTTCACGGGGATGGAGGTCTGACCCGCAGGTAAGCGAGCCTGCGTTGCAATGCCTGGAAGGCTCGTCCCACAAAACACGGTCACGCGTTGAAGCGCGAGGGAGTCGCTCTGATTGTATTTGGTGAAACCTTCAGAACTATTTAAGAAATTCCGGAAATCACAGCACACTTTTGGAAAAACACTTTCCTGTAATGCCTGATAAAAACGCTGGAGCCAGGGTCTGGGTATGGCTTGCCTGCTCTGGGAGGAAAAGGGAAGACGCTCAGTCTGGAAATTCAAGATAACCAAGGCTGTATACGCTCCCAAAATGTTTTCTAGGAGAGAAAACATTTTTCTTCCAAAGCACTGTTACAAGCTTGAAATAAATGTACAGACTGTTAGATAAAGACAGAGATAAAAATAGGCCTGTTATTAAATACCTCTTCTTTAATGAGGTTCATCCTTCTAAACAGCCACATGAAGGTTATTAACGTTATTGCAGAAAATAGAGCATGCTTGCACATAAAAACCACAGCAAGATATTCCTCATCACCCAGCACACGTTTAAGCATCTCTCAGCAGCATCCCTGGCTTGGCAGGAAGAAGATAAAGGAGAGGAATGAGAGATGTCTTCTCTGGAAAACAGTCTCTCTTCTTTCAAAGCACTTTTTCCCCTCCAAACAGTGTGAATTTAACCATGTGAACGGTTCCCACTGCGCACGACTACTGCCGTACAGCTGATACACTGACCCTCTTCACTAACACTACCCTCACATTACACCACCACCAGTCAGCGTCATTAAAGCTGTTTTGGGGTTGCCTGGCAAGGTTTGGGGACCAGGGGTCCCACAGGGGTGATGGCTTCTGTGAGAAGCTGCTGGAAGTGTCCCTTGTGCCCGACAGAGCCAACCCCAGCCGGCTCCAAGACGGACCCACCGCTGGCCAAGGCTCCAGCAGCGATGGTGGCAGCATCTCTGGGGTAACAGAGGTAAGAAGGGAAAAACCAACCGCAGGAGCTTTTGCAGCCAGAGAGAGGAGTGAGAAGATGTGAGAAACTCCACAGACACCCAGGGCAGTGCAGAAGGAGGGGCAGGAGATGCTCCAGGCACCAGAGCAGAGATTCCCCTGTGGCCCGTGGGGCAGCCCCTGGGGAGGCAGGCTGTCCCCCTGCAGCCCAGGGAGGGGTGATGGGGAGCAGAGGTTCCCCTGCGGCCCGTGGGGCAGCCCCTGGGGAGGCAGGCTGTCCCCCTGCAGCCCAGGGAGGGGTGATGGGGAGCAGAGATTCCCCTGCAGCCCGTGCAGGACCCCACGCCGCAGCAGGGCAGACCCCTGAAGGAGGCTGGGACCCCGTGGGCAGCCCGCGCTGGAGCAGGCTCCTGGCAGGACCTGTGGCCCCGTGGGGAGAGGAGCCCCCGGCGCAGCAGGGTTGCTGCAGGACTGGTGACCCCGTGGGGGACCCCCGCTGGAGCAGGCTGCTCCTGAAGGGCTGCACCCCGGGGAGGGACCCACGGGAGCAGCTGGGGAAGGGCTGCACCCCTGGGAAGGACTCCCGCTGGAGCAGTGGGGGGGGACTGTCTGCCGTGGGGGGGACCCCAGGCTGGAGCAGGGCAGAGTGTGAGGGGTCCTGCCCTGAGGGGGACGGGCAGCAGAGGCACCGTGGGATGGACTGACCACAGCCCCTATCCCCGTCCCCCTGTGCCGCTGGGGGGGCAGGGAGAGATCGGAGGTGAAGTGAAGAAGGGAGGGGTTTTAAGATTCAGTTTGATTTCTCACTGCTCTGCTCCATGTTCTGCTTGGTGATAAATCAGATGAATTCCTCTCTATGTCTGGTCTGGTTTGCCTGGGACAGTAATTAGTGACCGACCTCTCTCTGTCCCCATCCCAACTCACAAGCCGTTCAGCACACCTTTTCTCCCGTGCCCAGTTAAGGAGGACAGTGACAGAGCGGCTCTGGGGGCACCTGGGCCGCAGCCAGCGTCACCCCGCCACAAAAGCCCAGTTTGCAAATATTTTGAAAACGCAGCCTAACCTCCTCCTGTCGCACAAAAAAGCCCCTCGACTCTCAAACACCCCCCTAGCTGGTTCCCAACCGCTTTATAACCAATCCGTAACACACTGCAGGGCATGGAGCCGCACGTGCAGCTAGCAGAAGTCACAGCCCGTCTCATGTGAAAATCCACCACTGCACCCTTGGAGGGTTATGCCCACCATCCAAGCCCATGGCTACGTGTTAACGAAGCCGCAAACTTTTATCTCAGCTGCTCAGAAGCATAATTAGGTTTTGGTGGCACATGCATCACCGCAGAAGACTCTTATAACCAGTTTGTTTATTGAAACCAGTAACACCACAGCCAGTGAGGGACGGTATTCATCCTGACAAGCTGAAAGCCCATCTCACCCCACTCTGCTCCCAAACCCGAGCAATCCCAGTAGTAAATTCAGAGTTTTTTCTCACCAACGCTGCTGCTGCCAGGCCACCAGCAGTTCGGGAAGTGACAGAAAACAACGCAAGTTTTCTCTGGGTTTGAGGGAAAACACCACCCTGGCTCCCAGTTCGTTTCACAAAGGCTCAACATGGCATTGTCACGGACATGCTGAGAAACGATGACTGCAGAACCTCCCGGCCAGGAGAAGCAGGGAGGAAACAGACGGAGTCAGACAGAGCCTGGCCGAACACGCCCCACCGAGCGGCACCATCCCATCGCACCAACCCCCGCGATTCCCCGTCAGCAGAGCCTGCAGGTTAAGTGTCCCGACACACAACGGTCCATTTCTGCCCAGCTCCCAGGGGTGAGGCAGGACCAGGAGCCACACAGTTCCGAGGTCTCACATTAACAACATTTAAAAATATATATAACTGCATTTACAACACTCTGTGAAATATATAACCCAAACTGCATTACCAGGCTGGTCAAACTGCAGGAGTGGTTTTTACAATGTGGGAGTCTTTTGGGTTTGGGGTTTTTAATAAGCATGTTCAGTTACTGGCCCACACATTGCTGTTATTTGCTACGGTTTCACATTTCTTAGGGTGGATGACAGACTCTGCAGCTCTGTCCTCTCCTGGAAAAGGCCAGGTTTGTGCCCAAGGGCCCACCAACATCCACGACTCTTTCATGACTGTTTTGACCACAGGGGTCCAAGGCTATGACGCTCCCAGCATCGCTCGGGCCGGCGTCTAGCTGGGATGCTGGCAGCAGCTCCCGGCAGCTCCCCGGCGCCTGTCAGCACACTGAAGAGACAACGTGACAAGGACCCGGTGTGGATCCCCTGCGGGCAGCCTCTGACTCCCCCACTCAGGGCACCCACTGGTAGAGGGATAACGCAGCACCCGGCTGGGGACAGGTAACAGCACTGCCCTCATCTGCACAGCGGAGCCCGAGGGAAAGATGCTCATACAGACGGTATCTCCACGTCCAAAAGCTGAACCCTTCAGAACTCCCTCCTCAAACAGAGGTTTGAGATACCTCCTGTCTGTAACCTCTCCGAGCGTCTCTCGGGCAGGCTCAGTCCTGTCTCCTACCCAGAATCACAGACTCTTCCAAGCTGGCAGGGCCTCCCCAGGCCCACCAGCCCAACCCCTGGCCCCACACAGGCCCAGCCCCATCACAGCAGATGGCTGAGAGCGTTGGCCAGACGCTGCTTGAACTCAGCCCAGCTTGGGGCAGTG